>VWZW01007568.1:331557-355008 GCA_013397115.1 Edolisoma coerulescens
CCGAGCCTCTGATCCAGGCTCCGCCGGCGGCTGCCGGGCTCTGGGTGTCCCGGCATGTCGTCACGGTGTCGTCGCGTGTGTCCGGCCCTCCCTCCCCCCTCCGCCCAGCCCCGCCACCACCCCGCCTGGGAGCTGGGTTTAAAGGGAAGGGCTGCATTTGCCTCGGCAGATGATGAAGAAGAGTTACGGGAAGGATGGATGTTTGGGTGACCTCGATATTTCGTGCTTGTAAGACTGCGGGGTGGTCCAGGGCTGCCGCCAGGGCCGGC
Organism: Edolisoma coerulescens; assembly: GCA_013397115.1. Classification (NCBI taxonomy): domain Eukaryota; kingdom Metazoa; phylum Chordata; class Aves; order Passeriformes; family Campephagidae; genus Edolisoma; species Edolisoma coerulescens. The sequence continues at coordinate 331,827 of VWZW01007568.1, forward strand.
TGTGATATCGGCTTGGTTGGGATATCCCGGGAGGTTAATCCACTCGTGATGTTTGTTGCAGCCACTTCAGAAACGGCGGAGAACGGTGGAGGATTTCAACCAGTTCTGCACCTTTGTTCTGGCCTATGCAGGCTACATCCCGTACCCTGAAGAGGTAAGCAGGCTTGCACAGTGTTCCTCTACAAAGACACTGGTTCTCCTGGTCTCCCTGACATGTGCAGACCCAGCTCCTAATCTTAAAGAATCATGGATAGGTTTGGGTTGGAAGGGACCTTAGAGATCATCTAGTTGCAATTCCCCTACCATGGGCAGGGGTGCCACCCACTAGATCAGGTTGCTCAGGGCCCATCCAGCCTGGCCTTGAAGTTTGGGTAGACACTGCTGGAGAGTTGTTCTCTCCTTACCCTGAGCATCTGTGCTCTGGTCTCCCATGCTAATCCTTCATCTTTCCCTCTTGCCACTAGTATGTGCCCTGGACCCATGGAGGCAGCATGAGCCCCCAGAACAGCACAGGGAGCACTCAGGACAGCGATAGCTCGACCTCATCTCACTCCTCCGATGGCCACATCCCAATGGACAATAGGAAGAGCAGGAATGCTATGGCCAGGGGGGCTGTGGACAATGGCCTGCTAATGAACAGCCCTGCCTTTTCCACCGCCTTCTACAACGTCCGGCCCCAGCAAATCAAACGGAAGAAACCACCGGCAAAGAAACGCATTTTGGAGCAGGAGGTGAAGAAGAGGGTGCCGCTGAATGCTTGGAAGGACTTTGGGGCAGAGCAGGATGGGGTGAAGCAGCTGGCTGCACTAGCAGGACAGCTGTCTCCTGTGAAAGAGGAGCTATTGGAGCCTTCCCTCAACCCTCCTGGGGACCCCCAGCCCAACTCCCTCCTGGAGGAGCCGACGATGGAGCAGAAGGACTTGAGGTACGGAGCGCAGGGAACTGAGAAGCCAGCAGATGATCCTCAACTTAAGGAGCACGACCCCTTCTCTGGAGGGAGGAAAAGCCCTAGTCCCTGTAATACCTTGGACCAAAGCACAGGGGAAGATACAAGCAGAGAGACCTCCCAGCTCAGTGGTAAGTGTCTGGGGGATTCCAGAGGACCCTGTTGTGCTGCAGCCAGTGCCAAACATTGTCCCTCCCTCAGCTGGAGCCATCCGTGCTGGCCACAAGGAGGGTCTGTCAATAGCCCAAGCCTCTCCCAGCAAGAATACTTTTGGGACCTGGGGGACCGAAGAGTGGAGGGCAGGGAGCTGACCTGCCTTTGGCAGCTCTGTTCTGCAGAGCAAGTGGTGCAGACCTGAAACAGGTCTGAGGTGGGGTGTAGGGCTGCCTTACTCTTCTGGTCCTAATTTTTTTTTTCTCTTTTTTCCCCCTTTTGCAACTTTAGCAGTTGAATTCGCAGAAGTTCCCAACACCAAAGCAGAAGGTGAGTGGGGGGCTGTCCTGTTTAACACCAGTGGAACTGGCTGGTCTGGCCAGAACCAGACCTGCAGCTGATAAGGTGGTGTCTGACCAGTGTCTCTGTCTCCCTGAGCAGACGACGATGCCTGGGATCTGATCACCTGCTTCTGCATGAAGCCCTTCGCAGGGAGGCCCATGATCGAATGTAACGAATGCGCTACCTGGATCCACCTCTCTTGTGCCAAGATCCGCAAATCCAACGTGCCTGACATTTTCATCTGCCAGCGGTGCCGGGATGCCAAGCAGGAGATTCGCCGCTCGAACCGAGCTCGGACAGTGCCCCGCAAGCGCCTCGTTGACTGAAGCTCCTGCAGAGCAGGAAGGCTGGGGGTCCCTTTTTAACCTGAAGACTTAGACAATCAATGCACTGGCAGGGGAGGGGCTGGGACACAGGGCCGGACTGTCCCCCTCACACCTCTGGCCCCTGAAAGCTGCCCTGCGTGTCCTCCCTGAGGATCATATTGGCCGTAGAGCTCGGTTATCCCGAAGTGTGCGGGGGATAGGAGGGCGGCCCAGATGCGCATCCCTGTGGGTGGTGTGTTAGTGTTTGTGATCTCCTGGGGCCCCACACGCACTAACTGTTGGATCCCACCTCCTCCTCACAGCCCCTCCAAAGAGCCCTGCCCATGTGCCTTCTGCACTTTCCCTGGGGGATGCAGGCCCCGCTCCTGTCCTGGTGACACTCAGCTCAGCCCCCACCTGCCAGTCCCCATGACTATACTTCTTAACTGGGTTCTTTCCTACTTGCACATCTGGTTACTGTGGGACCACAGCTGGGGGCAGGGTGTGGGACAGCCCCCTGTCACACAGCAGCCCCCAGGCTCGTCCCTGTGCCTCTCTCCTCCTGTGGAAAGCCTGGGCCCCAAAAGTGCTTTATGTTTTTATAGTTACTTTGTATTATAGTTACTTTGTATTATAGTTACTTTGTATTATAGTTACTTTGTATTATAGCGAATTCTGGTCCTTGCCCTGTGGAGTGTGACTGGAGTCTTATGTATATAATAAATACTTTTGCCATAACAGTGGTGGCTTTGGCATAGGTGACCTTGGTTCTCATGTCCCTTGGGGACGCAAATGCTCCCCTGCTCCCCTTCTGCTGTGGTTGGGAGGGGACCTGGTGTAGGGACACCTCTCAGCTCTGCTACTCCCCCAGGTAAATCCCAAGCTGCAAAAACAACAGGAAACGAGCAGACCAGTGCATCTACATTTAATTTGGCAATGACCACCTCCCCACACTGCTGCAGTTTACAGGGATGCTCTATGGGTAGGTACTCAGGAGGTGCATGGCCTGGGTGACAACCTCTTCAGTGGGAATCATGTTCCAGAGCCTGCAGGCATCTTGCAGGGAATGTTGTGGGTTATTCGCAGAAGCAGCGAGGCTCAGGGAGGAGGGGTGTCCGTGTGCTTAAGGCACATCACTATTAGGCTCAAAAGACAACTTTTGCTCTTGGGCTCTGACGAACCTTCCTTGTCTCTGTCTCCACTCTGGAGTGCAGTTAAAAATTAGTCCCGACAGCAACTGAGATGCCAAAGGTTCCAGTTTTCTCCACAAAGTAAGCCTCTAATTCCAACACAGAGATATCATTGGCTTCATTTGCAGATCCAGAGTTGTGCCAGCTTCCATCAGGCATGCTGTTGGGACAGGTGGGAGATGCAGTGAGGGTGACAGGACAAGAAGGCTCTGGGGGCAGCAAGAAGGCACTGTTTGTGGGGACCCTTACCAAGCAGGGTCCTGCTGGTACAACTTTTCAGTCCCAAGGCTGTGAACAGTTCAGAAACAGCAACAAACCTGGGTGTAATTTCTATGCTAGGGGACAAAACTGGAGTTATGCAGCCAAACAACTATCCAGTCGACGTAGGCAGGCAGTGGTCTATTCCTCCTTGGCCCAGACAGAGCTGCCTGCCTTCTGCTCCAGGTGGGGAATCACTGCCTCTGTGTAAAACTTCTCCAGCTTGGGCACCGTCTTCCCCCAGAACTCCCCGTCAAACTCCACGGGGACCACAGCCGTCTCCTTGTTGGTGTGCACCACGAAGTCGGCATGCTGGAAGCCAGTGGTTCCCAGCTGGCATTGGACCTGGGTGAAGTAGGGATGATTTTTCTTCAGAGCGTAGGAATCCCCATCCGCCTCCAGGCAGAAGTCCTTGTCCTTGCAGGCCTCGCGCACCGTCCTGTTCCTGTGCTTGTAGGGACACTTCACCTCCAGCAGCCCCAGGTCCTTCCCTGTGGCTGCGTCCTTGATGATCCCATCAGGGCTGGCAGCAAGCCACTTCTTCTCTGGATGAATGAAAAGGCCACAGTCCTCCACTTGCACTGGCTTGCCCCCCTTCTGTGATTTCTGCTTGTAGGCTTCCACGGCCACCTTCTCATTGCGGATCCCCCAGGACATGGCTGGGGTCTGCACCTTGGAGCCAGAGCTCACCACCTCTTTTAGGTAGGACTGGGGCACCTGGTCGGTCTTGCTGTTGGCAAACTTGCTGTTGGCAATTTTGGGGGCCACGGAGGCAGTGATGCGGTTCTCCCGCCACTCGTACCACTTGGGGTTTTCCCGCTGGCCCCGGGTCTCCTTCTCCACCCTTGGGATGTCCTGGCTCTTTACAGGGGGCAGGAACCGGTCGCAGGCCTTGCTCAGGTCAGCCCCAGGCTGCTTCTTCTGTGGGCACAGGTCAGTGCTGGCAGGACCAGTGGCTTCCTTGGCATCAGGCACCTTCTTCTGGGTTGCAGAACTCCTGGCGGGTGCACTGCTCTTGTCCCCAGCATCTCTTCGGGCTCCGCGGGATGCTGTGGCTCTTGGCTGAGCCGAGTCTGCCTTAGCACCCCGCCCCTGGGCGGGGGTGGTAGCCTTGGCAGCCGGAGTGCTTCGGGACTGGCTCCCTGCAGCGGCGGCCCTGGCCCGGGCGGCTGAGGTGGAAGGCGGGGGCGCAGCGGGAGCAGTTTTGGAGGCGGTTGTGGCGGGCCGGGGGGATGATGTGCCAGCAGACTCCTTCCTGGGTCTCCCCATTGCTACAAGTCAGAGGATCTTATACTGTGGACACGGAATAAAGTTTAATGCAGATCTTCAAAACACTTACTTCCCTTTCCTTTGCCCTCCCTGCCCCTGCTCCAGGGCACTGTGTCCCTGCCAGAGCTGCCACTCCCACACCTTCCCTCGGCTCACGTGGAATGGCAGCTGGCCCAGCTGGGGTGCTTGTTCTCACCCCCATTCCCCGCACCCCAGCCCGGGCCGCCCCGAGGACAGGGCGGGGGCACAGCGGCCCCCGGAGCCGCCTCCGCCGGGACGCGGCAGCGGTGCCCGCAGGAGCCNGGAGCTGCCCCGGCCGCCCCCCCGGTCCCGCCGCTCTCACCGCTCCGCCGCCGCCGCTCCGGAAGCGCGTCCCGCCTTCACCACGTGCCGCGGGGCGCGGGAGGGAGCTGCGGGGCTGGGCTGGGCTGGGCCGGGCGCAGCCGTCGGCCAAGCCCCCGGTCCCCGCTAGAGGGAAGCAGCCGCTCGGCCATTGGCGCCGCGGGATCTGCCCGGGCATGCCCGCTCCGCTCCGGCATCCCTCTGCCTTCCCCCGCATCACGCCGCCCCCGCCACCCCCGAACATTTTACGCCGGGCCGGGGGCAAACATCGCAAACCTGCCGGTGGGCAGGGGTCCGAGCCCGGCCCCCGCGTACCCCATCCCCGTCCCTGGGCAGGGGTCCGAGCCCGGCCCCCGCGTACCCCATCCCCGCCCGTGGGCAGGGGTCCGAGCCTCTCGGGCTCCGCGGTGAAGGGACAGGCTGACCTGACGGGACCCTGCCGAGCCCCGATGCCCCAAGCTGATCTGAAGCGCCACGTCCCACCGCGAGCAGACCCCCGGGAGAAGGGCNCCCTCGGGGGTGCCGGACAGACGTGGAGGGGGGGAACCCCCCGCAGCACCCCGGGGATCCCACGCGCGCTCCGGGACCGCGGTGCGGAGCTGCCCCGGCCGCCCCCCCGGTCCCGCCGCTCTCACCGCTCCGCCGCCGCCGCTCCGGANCCGGCCCCCGCGTACCCCATCCCCGCCCGTGGGCAGGGGTCCGAGCCTCTCGGGCTCCGCGGTGAAGGGACAGGCTGACCTGACGGGACCCTGCCGAGCCCCGATGCCCCAAGCTGATCTGAAGCGCCACGTCCCACCGCGAGCAGACCCCCGGGAGAAGGGCGACAGCAAGAAGCTGGAACAGCGATACCCACCCTGGAGCACCCGCTGTGCGGCTGCGCTGCCGTGTGAGGAGGGTCCCGGCGCAGGGTGGCACAGCACCGCCGAGACAGCCGCACCGCCGAGCCTGGCAGAGGGCTCGGCCGCCGTGGAGGAAGCAGAGGCAGGCGTCACCGGCACGGCAGTTTCGGGTTCCTCAAATCCAGGCACTTTCGTTTCCTCCAGCCAGCCTGGCGCCCCGAGCGAGGGAGGCTGCTGCGAGATCCCCCACGGGCCCGCCCCGCGCCTGTGAGCCCCCGTTATTTTCGCCTGCCGAAAGCAAATCCAGCAGCCCCCAGTGTGTGGCCTGGGTCTGTGTCAGAGCCAGCCCTCCAGGGGCTTCCAGCCCCCCATCTACCTCTGCCAGCATCCTGGGAAGATTTCAGTCAGGCAGGCTGAAGTGCTGGCGGCATTCCCAGCCCCTCTCCCCAAGGATCCCAGATGTCTCCACCAGGCATCTCTGTCTCTGCTGATGTGTTGTTTCATTTCCTCCCTCCAGGCCCTCTGTAGCTCCCTACATCTGGGCAGACCAATATTACACAGGTTAAGCCAGAGTGTGCCTGATTTTGACCAGAAACACCACTGGCACCTTCCTCCTCCATGGCTACCCATCCTCAGGATTTGGTTCAGTTCTTGCTTAAGAAGCACCTAAACAGGATGCCCCTGCCTCTCTCCCTGCAGGCAAACCCACTGCCTGTGCAATCTTCAGCAGGGTCTGGGGAGCTGCAGCTGCATTGAGCGCAGCTGCTGCCAGCCTGGGTTTTGGGTTATTTCCCAAAATAACTAAACTCACACTAAATTCACAGGGCTTGTCAGCAACTCAGGAGCTGAGAGCATCTGTAAAAGCTCTGTGGTTTGTGCCCCCTCTAGCAAGCCTCGTCAATAGGTGATAATTCAGCTCAAGGAACAGGTGATATGGGGATAAATGCCCAGATCCTGATTGGTCCCTTGGGTTGTGCTGCAGCTGCTGGTGAGGTGTCACTGGGGTGTGAGGATGCTGAATGGAGCCACTGGGCTGAGCTGGGCCTCTGTTTGCAGGGTTTAACGCATGCCTTAGCTCAGCACTCTGCTGAAAAGCAATGCCGAGCTCTCCGGGTCTATTTGTGTCTGTGATGAGCTGCTGTAGGGAAGCTGTGGCAGTGCAGAGCAGGGGCACAAACACCTGATGCTGCTGGGAGCAGACTGGGATGGAGCCCTTCTGTGTCTCCTGCTGAAGGCTGCCGGCGTGCTGGGGCAGACTCAGCTGTGTCCCCAGCGCTGCACGTGCCGCTGTTATTCACCCGCTGTCACGCTGGGGCCGACATCTGACGCTGTGGGCTGGCCAAGCTCCATCACCCCGGCTGGTGGCACTGAACCAGCCCTCGCACTTGGATGCTTTTCTTCTCCTCAGCTTGGCCTAGAAATGATATCTCAGAGAAAAATCAAAGTTTGTGGGTTTTTTCTGGGGCTGGAGTGGCTGCGGCGCTCGCTGTGACGATGGGAGCGGGAGTCCCATCACGTCACAGGCTGTGTGGATGTGTTGTGGTGTGCGGGGCCTCCAGCAGCTCCCAGAGCTGGCGGCTGTCATGGGGGGATAACACATGGATTAGCATCCTTCTCCTGTGGTCGTGAAGGAGAGGGAAGGGGAGCAGCTGCACACTTCAGCTCTCCTCTCTGCACAGGGAGGGGAAGTGATTTGCCATGGGGCATCTCACATGGGGGAGGGAACGGCTCAGAGTGCTCTAGCAAGGGCCCTAGGGATGCACAGAGTGCCTCTTGGCCAGATAATTGTTGACTAAAGCTCAGGGTGAGGGGTCAGGAAGGAGGAGTGTGTCTCATGCTACTGTGTGCAGCAAAGGGCGTCTTCCACCAAGGTTTCCCTCCGTTTGCTCCTGCTGTCACCTGTGAAACCTGTGTCAAGGAGCTGAAGCTGTGATGGCATATGGGTCAGCTCAGAGGTGAGATCTAAAAATACCTGCTGAGGACTGGGGACTGCTCCCCTCGTGGTGCTGCTGGATTTTTCTGCCCCAGTTTGTGTCTGGACTGGCTCCAGGTTCAGTGTGGCTGTGACAGTGGGTTCTGCGGTGCAGGAGGTGGGGGGGACTCCTCTCTGTGCTCTATAAAAAGAGCTGCAGCAGCACAGTCCTATCTATAGCACAGGGAGCTGCTTGGGAAAGGCAGGGCAGGGATTAGCCCAAATCTGATGGATTTCTCTGGCCCTGCTTGGGAACGTGGGACTGTCAGTGGCTGAGGGATTCCCAGTGCACCCCGGGCTGTGAGAACTCCCTGCCAGCAGACATGTCCTGACTTTGCTGGGATTTCCTGACTGTCTGCACCTTCCCCAGGGGGGCTTGTTGTCACGCTTGTCACCCAAAAGCTGGGCTGCCCCTGAATCCCCCCCCTTTCCAGCTCCTCAGGGCTCTGATTTCAGTGCAGCACAGGGAGGCTGATGAGGACAGCCCAGTGGAACCCCAGGACATCTGGATTTGGGGTGGATATTCAGCATCTACCTGCTCCCAGTCATTTTGTGGTGGTCTCGGAGCAGCTGAGACCTTTCCTAGTGAAGCTGGTTGTGACACCTGTGGCCCACATTATTTGTACTGGAGAGTTCAGCTGGCTGATGGGGGCTATTTTGCCTCATGATTTGTTTGGGGGGAAAACAGGGGGTGGTACATGTCCCAGTCAGACAAACCCCATGGTTTTCCTTGCTGCAGCATCACCAGGGGTCTCACCAGTAGCCTAGTTTGCCTGGACATTGTTATTCTGTGGGTGCAGAGCAGCCCACAGCCATGGACTCTGCTCTTGACTGGTGCCTGTCACTCTCTGGGGGTGTTGGCTGTCCCCTGAGACCCCCAGCACTCCCCGTGAGAGCATCCCCCGCCCCCCCCGGGGTGCCGGTACTAGGGAGTGTGTCTCTTTAATGAGGCTGGGCTTGGAGCAGCTCTGCTGCTGGCACCGGGAGTGAGGGATGGAGCGAGGGCGGTGAAGGAGCCAGTGCCAGAGAGGGAGCCTGCAGCAGGGAGAGGCGGGGAAGGAGCGCTCATCCCCCGGGTACCGCAGCCGCCCAGACAGAGGGACAGGGAAACACATCCCCTAGGGAAGAGGGCTCTGCAGAAGGCAGGGACCCAGCGGGTGCTGAAAGGAGCCTGCAGCCTCTGTGTCATCCTCATCCTCCTGCTCCAGGTAAGGACCAGGGGCAGGGGCAGGCAGGGCAGGGACCACGGTGGCTTGGGACCCTGAGGGTGTCCTGCAATTCCTCGGTGTCCCAGGGTCGTGCATCTGCTGTCAGGGCAGCTCCGGGTCATAGGAGGGGTGAGAGGTGGAGATGAGACAGCAGGGCCACAAAAGTGCTGAAATCACCATCCGGCAGGGACCGGACAGGGCTGGCTCCGGTAACTGCTGGGAACATGCTCCAGGTTATCAGCAACCGGTCCCTGGCCCACGCCACAGCTGTCCCGTGGTGGAGGACACTGGGACCCTTCTGTGGGGCTGCCCTGCCACGATTTGCCCTTGTCAGGGGAAATCCATGGGGCTGAGACTTTTCTTTTGGGGAGTGCCTGTGTTAGGGTGCATCGAGGGCAAGTAACTCCTGTTCCCTGGCACAAGGGATTTTTCCAGGGGTTTTAATAGCTCTGGGGAGGTGAGAGCAGCTGTGCAGGTGCTGGAGGTAGTGGTCCTGGATGCGGTGTCAGAGTCAGGGTGTGAGTGCCAGCTTGCACATGCGTGTGCAGTGGTCTCTGCTCTCTGTTCCCACTCCCCAGCAGACAAAGCAGGAGGCACCACAGGCTGGAGACAGTCCTTTGCCCCATCCAGCAACTCCTTTCCCCTCTGCTCCTCTTTGGGCTCTTTGAAGTGGTGTGTCCCACGGGTGTAGGGCAACAGCACCATCACCTCCTGGCTCCATGGCCTTCTCCGTGCTCCAGGAGGTGGGATGGATCCTGCTCTCCTGCCCTTGTGCCCCATGGGATGTCTCGCAGGGAGGGGAGGCGAGGGAAGCAGGGGAAGCTTGGGCTCTTCTCCTTCCATCCTTTCTCTCGAACCTGCCTGTGTATCTGTCACCAATGGAAATTTCCGCTGGGTTTGCCTGTGTCAGGTTTGGTCTCTTCCTTCCCCCGGACCGTGCTGAACCCCGGCTTGGGCGGCTGTTGCTGCAGCAGGTGAAACTCTGACAACTCCCCAGGCAGCTAAGCAGGGTCCACTGGGCTCAGGCACCTGCCTCCCTGCAGCAGCCTTGCTGGAAAACTCTGCCTGCCCACAGGCAAGAAGAGAAACATTGATTTATTCTGACCCAGGGAAGAGTCAGCTCCTTCTCGCCTTCACCTTTTTAGCTGCCGGCACAGAGAGCTGCCCCCAGCCTGCTGTAGCCCTTTTATATCGGGGTTGTTGCTGGTTAAACCAGCTCCTGCAGGCGGTAGGTGGAGGGGAGGAAGAAGAGAGGGCTGTGAAGGCACTGGAGATCATGCTAGGGCTGGGGACCTGTTGGTGGTGCCACACTGGCATCTGGGGACAAGTTGCTGCACCAGGGAAAGAGGATGAAGAGGCTGGGGTGAGGACCGTCAGGTCTGGTTTTATTCATTACCACAGGGCTTAGAGCAGCCAGCACGAAGCGTGGCAGGGCCAGATGGGGCCTGTTTACTCTGTGAGGGTAAATGTAAAGGGAAGTGATAAAAAGCAGCCGGGACGGCTTCTCCAGTAAGTCCCTGGTAAACAAGCTGGCAGTGACCCGGCCGACAGGCGGCACGGCAAATAGCGGGCACGTTGCTGAGCATTGAACTGGGTGCCTTGGGAACAAATTAAACAGCTTTGGGGAGAAATATGTCTTTAATGGCTCAGTGTGGCTGGGTTGGAGGTATTCTGGTCTCCAGATCCCGTCTGGGTGCTGTGGTCAGGGCAGGAACTAGCTGTTGATGTTCCCAACTGTGGAACAGCAAGTGTGGAGGAACAGCAGGCTCTGCAGGGACCCTGTGTCACCTCGTGTGCTGGGAGTGCAGTTTGGGGGGCTCAGTATCCTGCACAGAGGGTGGAGGGTTGGAGATGATGGGGCGTGGTTGGGTGGCCAGGATCTGCCAGCATAACCCTGCAATGCCAGTTGAGCAGGTAAATGGCTCTCCTCTGGTGTAATGGACTGATTTTCCTGGGATGCAGCCACGTTGCTAATGCACTTCTGCACTTCTCCAAGGCTCCCTGCTTTGTGCCAGCTGGGAATTGGGTGCCGGTGCTGCCTCCAAGGATGGAGCCCTGCTCTGCTTTCAAGGATGCTCTGTGAGAGGCGTTCTGTGACCGCACGCCGAGGGCACCCCGAGCCTCCCATTACCAAAACTCTTATGAGCTGTTCCCAGGATGAAGGCCACTGGATGGGGGCACCAGATGGCTCACTTGTACCTGGCCTTGTCCTTGCCCCGGGCACATCGTGTGCTGCAGCACCAGCACACGGCGTGGGGCGGGGGCCTCGCTGCTGCTGGGTCGCGGCTGCTTGGGGCAGGCAGGGGATACAGAGCAGAGGTGCAGACCCACGTGTGGAGCAGACCCCAGACACTGTCCCCAGAGCCACACAGCCAGGGCTAAGGCTGACACGAATGTTTTACACAAATGTTTTACACAAAGATTTGATGGCACAGGGTGGGCTGGTGTTGGAGACATGCATTGACTCCAGACAATTATTTTTGATGCTGCTCCTGGGGGTTTTTCCCATAGGGAAGAGACATGTGGAGTGGGTTGGTGCCCTGGCTGGAAGGCATCCCCAGCCACCTCGCTTCCTGCCCAAGGGTGGGACCCCAGACACATCCATTTCTGGGCAAAGAAGGTGATGATCATCCACTTGTCAGGCTCCACCCTGCAGTGCATTCCCCTCTGTGCTGCTCTTCCGTGCAGCACTGACCTTGTTGTTAATTATTAAACCCCCAGCAAACACTGCTCGCTGCTTTGTCCTAGTTACACTGTGGGCTTCTCACCCTTCTGGCTGGCTTTTGTTTTTAAACAAATTACCCTGGTAACCTCTGTGGATGAATGGAGAAGGGGAGCAGCAGACGCTCCTCTTCCAGCCAGTGCAGGAGATGGCCTGGGGAGGCTCCAGAGCTGCTCTGGGGCAGCTGAGAGATGGGCTGCTCATGTTGGCCATTATCCATTCTGTTCAGGAGTCCCTGGTGTCTGCCAGGGCTTGGGGCTTGCATGTAACCACTGCTCACGGGAGTTTTGTTGCCCTCTCTGTGGACTCCTATGGCTCCAGACCTGGTTTGCAGGTGGGCTGGGGTCCAAGGAGAGACCTGGGTCCAAGTCCATGTGTTCTGTGGATGCTGAAGAGCAGCATGGGCTGTGGGAGGGCTGGAGACCTGCTCCCCCCTGCAGGCTGGGCAGATGGAAATGGCTTGTGGGCAGAAGCCCCTTCCAGCAGACCCCGTTCCTGAGCATCCAGTGCCTGCCTTCCCTCTGCTCACAGCTGCCCACTGAGGGACCATGCCAGGCCTCTACACCCTGTCGTCCTGGGAGGCTCTGCCCCTGAAGAGCTCCACGGTGAAGGCTTGTGCCAATGGATACTCCCTGAGCATCACCGCTCACCTCATGTACACCAACTCCCACAAGGAGCCTGTGGAAGGTAAGGGAGGGCTATCAGGCCTAGGAGGGACCCGGGCTGCCTGCATGGCCCCCTAAAAACCCCTGTGCTGGAGAGCATCCTGTCTGCAGCCCACCCGTGTCCTGGCCCCCAAACCTTGCTCAGTTTGGGGAGCAAAGGCAGAGGCCAGCAGAGGTGGGGCCGCTGTCACACACTGTGGGCAGGAGGAGAGTGAGGCTGAGCAGATTCCCATCACTGAGGAAGAGGGGGATTTCATCCTCCCTCTGGGTTAGGAGGCTCTGGGTCACTCCTGTATCTCACTCGCGTGCATCTCAGTCGTGCTGCGAGTCAGGCAGGTTCTCAGCGGGGCTGCCATGGGCTGTGCCGTGCCGGGATCTGCCTCGGGGCTCCCTTCTGCCTCCAGGCATCTTCATCTACCCGCTGGAGGAGTCGGAGGTGGTGGCCGGCTTTGAGGCAGCAGTGGGCAGCCGGCGGGTGACATTCCAGGTGCAGAACAGGCACCGGGTGCAGGACTGCTGCCTCCAGTGCAGCCCCAGCCCCGGCCGGCTGCGCCGCTGTGCCAGTGGTGAGTGCTGTGGCGCGGGTGATGCTGTTGGGTGTTCCTGGCCAGGAGGCTCAGAACGGGTGGGGGTGAACTGTGGGGGAATATGAGGGGCTGAGAGCCCCTGCCAGGCCACCCCAGTGCCTGTGGGGTCTCTGGGGCTGGAGAACTCAATGTCTCCTTTCCCCTCCCTGCATCTCTTCTGGGGCTCTGCCATCATTCACATGGCCTTCGTGACACTTGTGCTCTGCTGTCACCTTTAGGAGCAATTAGAGCCACTCATGACCTCCTCCACAACCCCACATGCCTCGCTGATCTCCCCCCATCCCTCATCCCTCTCCTGCCCAGGCCACCTTGTCTTGGATGAGGACGTGGAGCGCTCCACCTTCGTCATTGTCACTGGCACGCTGTGCCCCTCGGAGAGCCTGGCCATCACCCTGAACACAGTGCAGGAGCTGCCCACGCTGCCGGACGGGGCCCTGCGCCTCCTCCTGCCCCCCATCCTCACGCCCCACGTCCCCGCCGACCCCGAGAGCGAGCCGGCAAGCTTGTGTGACGACAGGTTGGCCCTATGGTGATTTTCATGGCTTCCTCAGTCTCTGCCATCCCAGGGGGGCGATGCCAATGCTGGGCGAGCAGGGTAGGGGGCAGGAGCCATCACCCTCTCTCCCGTTGCAGCCCCACCAGCTGTTTTGGGGGGCCAGGTGCCCGGAGCCAGTCACCCACTGTGGCGCCTGTGGAGAGCGTGGACATCTTTCGGGGACGACCCTACAACCCTTTTCCTTATGAGTTCGCCTTCGAGCTGCTGGTCAAGGGCCCCTGCTTGCTGGCAGGTAGGGAGGTGGCTTGGGTGGTATCAATTGGTTGTGTAAAACCTCCTCAAAATGTGGGTGGTGTTCCCTGGTCCCTCCATGCTTCTAGGAGGATGTGAGGCCCTGTCCCCGGGTTTCCTCTGGCACTCCCTACAGGTGAAGAAGCCCTTTTCCAATTCCATCCCTGGGGTTGGGACCCCTCAAAGTCACCCTGCCTGTGCCTTTGGGCAGCTCTAGGTCAGCAGCTTCCTTCCCTGGGGGGATGTGATGCACTGGGGAGAGGATGGGTGAGGAGGGGGAGATGGTTGGTTAGTGGGGACGTGCTCCTGGCTGCTGGCTTAGTCGATCCCATTAGCTCTGTCAGGAACAAGCCACTGCTGTGGGGCCTGGTGGGTGGGGGGCTGAGGAGGGGGCTTGTGAGGGACTTCCCTGCTGCCTTCCCTCCTCTGCAGGGCTGGAGAGCCCATCACATGCCCTGAGAGCTGACGCCGACCCCTGGGCCAGTTCTGCCACCACCACCTGCGTCACCCTGGCTGAGCCCCACCGCTATGACAGGGACCTGGAGATCATCCTCTATCCTTGTGGTGAGGGGAGATGGTGCCCGTGGGGGGTTTGAGACATCACCCCAAAAACATCCAGAGCATCCCCCAGGCCCTTGTGGCACAGGGTAGCTCGAAACTCTCCTGTGCCCCCCAGAGCCCCACAGCCCCCACCTGGTGATTGAGGATGGCACCATGACATACCCTGAGTACGAGGCACACATCCGGAGCCGCCGGGATTACGTGCGGATTGCCAGGAAGGACAGCAGTGGCGAGAGACAGGTGACAGGGCATGGCTACTGCTGCTGCAGCCAGGAGGAGGAGGAGGAGGAGAGGGGGAGGTGGTGAGATGTGGGTGAGGAAGACCTTGGTGTGGTCCAGGGGGTGTGAGAAAGCCTCTGACCGGCCTGGCTCGCAGGTGGCTTTCGTGCAGAAGCGTTTCCACAAAGACATCTTCCTCAACCCCGTGCTGATGCTGAACTTCTGCCCGGTTGTGGAGGGCGTCCCCGGGGACCTGCAGAGCGTCACCCGCGAGGTCCTCTTCCTCATTGACCGCAGCGGCACCATGAGTGGCCCTGACCTTGACAAGGTCAAGGTGAGGCACGGCCATGGGTCCAGGGGTGCTCCCTCGGTGGCCAGTCCCTAGCAGCTGTCCCTGGTCCCTGCTGTCACCTCAGGAGGCTTTGCTGGTGGCCCTGAAGAGCCTCCCGTCAGGAACGCTGCTCAACATCGCCAGCTTCGGCGCTGACATCAAGTCGCTCTTCCCATCCAGTCGCCTCTGCAGCAACGTGAGTATCACGGGCAAATCCCGGGTATCCACTAGCCCCTCTTTGTCCTCCTCCCAGCTCCTCGACTCAGGGTGGGGGCCGGTGAGCTGGGGGACCGCTGCAAGTCCGGCTCTTCACACGGACAGGAGACGCTGCGGCGTGCCTGCGAGCACCTCGGCGGACTGCGGGCGGACCCCGGCGGCACCAACCTGCTGGCAGCCCTGGGCTGGGCGCTGGCACAGCCCCTCCACCACGGCTACCCTCGCCAGCTGTTCCTGTTCACCAGTGCAGCAGCGGGCAGCGCAAGCAGGATCCTCCGGCTGGTGCGCAGGCAGGCCAGCACCGTCAGGTACGGCGCCAGAACCGCGGCAGCTCTCAGTGTTCTCCAGATCCCCCGCGCTCTTCCCACTGATTTCTCCTTATGCAGCCTCAAATCTCACTCGCACCTGCCCCAAGGGTGGCCTTCACCCATCACATCCCTCAGCCCACTGGCTCCGCTCTGCCTGGGGTGCCCCAGCCCAGCACGCAGCCAGGGCAGCACTCTGGCTGTCAGACACCCCTGCCCATCCCTACTAAAGGGCTCACCGCTGGGTTTGCCAGCCCCCAGCCCCAGCCCAGCCATGGCTTTCCATGCCCTGGCTCTCCTGCAGGTGCTTCAGCTTCGGCATGGGCCCGCGGGCGTGCCAGCGGCTGCTGAAGGCCATGGCCAAGGTGAGCCGGGGCCGTGCCGAGTTCCTGAGTCCGGCCGAGAGGCTGCAGCCCAAGGTAACGCCCGGGCAGGGGCACGGGGGGCACTGGGGACACCGCCGTGTCTGACACTGCCTCCACTCCCCCCCCAGCTGATCAAGTCTCTGAAGAAGGCGATCGAGCCGGCGGTCAGCGACATCACCATCGACTGGTACGTCCCCGACAGCATGGAGGCTCTGCTCTCGCCCACAGAGCTCCCGGCCCTCTACCCTGGTGACCGCCTCGTCAGCTACTGTGTGCTCTACAGCATCGCCCGCTTCGGCGACAGGCGCCCACTGGTACGACCGGCACTGGCCTGGGGAGCACGGTGTGGTCCCAGTGCTGCCGGCTGCTCCCCAGGCTGGGGGGCTGATGGTGCTGTCCTCTCTCTCCTAGGGCCAGGAAGGGGCTCGCCAGGGCTCCCGGGGCTCAGCCTTTCTCTCCCAGCAGGAAGTGCCCAGTCCTGGGGAGAGCCGCCAGCCACCCCAGAGCAACCCAGGAACTGGGGATGCCTCCCTGGAGCTTTTTGCTGGAAGTACAGAGGTGTCAGAGCGGAGTGAGTGGGGTCCAGAGCTGGGGCGGGGGGCAGTCGTGGGAGCCATGGGCTGACAGGGTGTGTGCTCACCGGGCAGGTATTGATCCTGTTTCTGGGGGAGACATCTGGAAGCGGATTTACCAGCCCTCCTACATCCAGGAGCAGTATGTCCTGACACACTGTTCCGTCAGCACTGACCGCAGCCAGGGGCTGCTCTCCCGCAGCTCCACCAGCAGCGAGTCCACTGGCTCCCGGGATGTGGCCCCCGAGGGTGGCTCCTCAGCCCCTGGTGCTGATGTCACCTCCCAGCAGGGCCAGAAGAGCCTGTCCCTCTGTGAGTCCTCCACCAAATCTGCCCCACTGCCCTCTGCCCCGGCTGGCACCAAGGTAAGGATGCCAATGGGGTGCAGGAGCTCATGGTGTGGGTGTTGTTAGTGGCTTAGCTGGGGTCTCTCTGCCCTGTTGTGCTCAGGCATCTGCCCACTGGGCTGGGAAACGGAGTGCTGTGGCCTGGATTTTAAGCAAGGATCAGCAATGGATGCCATCAGGATGTTCCTTGAATGGTTTTGCCCTATTGAAGTGGGACAGCTGGGGACCAAGCAGCTGGTCCCTCAGTGTCCCTGGCCAGCAGTCAGCTGGGTGTCTAACAGACACTGAGCCAGCTCAGTGACTCCTTAATGCTGCAGAAACCAAATGAAAATAGCTGGGCTGGCATCACGTAACAAATCTGTCGAGCCAGAGAGGATGGGCTGGCTGGCTGGGTTCCTGCCTGGCTCCTTCAGCCCTCAGCCAACCCTGCCAGACACTTCATTAGCGATGGGCCACATCCCTGCTGCTTCATACCTGGGTTTAAAACCCAGCTTGTTGGCTGGGATGGGGAAAGGCTGCTGCCCTGGTGACAATGGCCCCAAGGCTGGGTGAGGCCAGCTGTCACCCAGCACCAGGACACGCTCCTTCCCAATGGCACGGCTTAGGTAACCCACTCCTGTGGCACAGCAGCACAGCTGGTGACCTTTGCTGCTGAAATGTCAAGCGTAAGTGATTTCCCTGCAGAGTAAATGATCCTCCCAGCTCCCTGCTGCCGGGGCGAGAGGTGGCTTGGGTGCCACTGCCCTGACATGGCTTTTAGGGAAAGCATCTCAATGCAGGGACATCACTCTGCGCTGGGGAAGGCATCCCATTGTAACGTCATCCAGCCTGAGTATCCTAGTTAACCCCACTTCCTGCACACACACAAATCCCTGGCAACTCCAGCGTCAGCCTGAGTCAGTCCCCAGGGATGTTTGCAAACTCCTGTGTGGGTGCTTCCCATGTCTGTGGTGCCAGGCAAGCATCCCTGGGAGGCAGCTGGTGCCAGCCTGCAGAGCCCTGGGGCTGACAACAGCCGAGGCTCCAGCCAGCAGCCGGAGAGGCGCAGGTGCCCCATCGCAGCTCGGTGCAGTCTGGGCTCCGTGCTGGGCTTGCCAACAGCCTTGTCCCCACCGCAGGTGACGGTGGCCCTGAGCACGGAGGAGCTGGCGCGGCAGAAGAAGGTGCTGGCGCGTGCTGCCCTGGCTGGGCGCAGCTTTTCCACGCCGCACGGGGAGCTGGATGCCCATCGGCTCTGCCAGGCCCTGGAAAAGGTGGCGCAGAAGAGGAACCAGTCCCTGGAGGGGCGGCTGGATGAGCTGGGACCGCAGCCACGGCAAATGCAGCCCAGTGCGGTGGAGTCAAGTGTGTGCTGGCCCTGGGGACGAGGGCGGTGGGGGTGGAGCCAGGTGCCCCTGCCTTGCTGAGCCCACGCTTTGCTGTTGCCCAGACAACCTCCTGTCGCCCACCCACCTGGACTGGGACATGCTGGTGGAGCCCTCCTACCTCTTCAGTGCCTCGCCAGCGCCCGAGCCAGGGCAGCCCAGCCTGGGTGATGCCAGCCTGCCCCTGCGCTGCCAGGTGGTGATCCACGGGCTGCGAGCCGGCAAGCCGGTGTCCTGGGAAGTGACAGCCTCGCTGGAGTCACTGCTGCAGCCCCGGGAGGGGCCGGGCAGGGAGGACCCGCCGCGGCGGGCGGCCAAAGCCTGGGACAAGCCACTGCACCGCCTGGCAGCGCGCTCCGTCGTCCGGGACAATGAGAGCGCGGCGCAGCGGGAAGCCAAGCTGGAGCAGGGTGGGTGCTGGTGCGTCCCCCCGGGGCGGCTCGGCATCCCCCCCGCTCTAACCGCCTTGCTCCGGGCAGGTTTTGCCCGCCGGTTCCGCCTGAAAGCCGTGCAAACCAGCAAAGCCTGCAACGTGCCTTCCCTCTACACCCGCCTGGTGCCCGTGGACGGTGCCACGCAGGAAGCCCTGCCCGCAGCCCCCGAGGTGTGGGGCATAGGTACGGACAAGGGGCTGGTGGGATGGGGAGGGGGCAGCAAGGGGACAGAGGGTTGAGGTGGCATCATCCCTTGCAGCTGGCTCAGCCAGCCGGACACGAGCTGCTGCGGCAGGGAACTGGCACCACCGGAGCTCCTCAGCGGGTCAGGGCCAGCAGCAGGATGTAGAGGAGCAGGATGAGGCCCCTGGCACTGCAGGTACTGACTCAGACCTTTATGTCAACTTACGCTCCCCAGGGATCTGCACTGGGGTCTCTGGGGACCCTCAGCTGGTGCCTGTGTGGGGCTGGTCCTGCCTGGAGTGCTGTGGATATCCAGAAAGAGGCATCTGCCCCATACTGGGGAGGGGGCCGTGGGGGGACAGCATAGCAGCCCCTGACAGCAGCTGTGAGCCGTGAGGGTCCCTGGAGCCCGGGGCCCCTCAAGACTTTGCTCTTTTGCAGAGAGAGACGAGATGGCCAGGTCTCCGGGCAGCATCTCCTCCCCTACCTTTGGCTGGGAAAAGCAGAACTATCCAAACGGTGTGTCCAGGCTGGAGGGGGCCAAGGGCTAGATGAGGGTGGGAGACGGGGTATCCCCGATGCCCTGCCACAGCTGGAGCATCCACTGTGCCCTCACTACCCTGGGCACATGGGCTGAGCTGCCCTCCCAGGTGCTGGGCAGTGGGACACACCTCTCGGTGCATCATGTTCCCACTGTGCTCAACTCTTCCCCCTTGCAGGGCCTCCATCCAGCCCCTCCACCACCTCCATGGGCTCACAGAAATCCGCAGAGAGCATCACAGGCTCCAGGTGACACTGTGGGATGGGGGAATGCAAGGGACCAAAAAATGGCATGTTGTGGGGAGAGTGGGACAGTGCCACTTTTTGGGAGCTGCTGGTCCCATGTCCCCTGCCAGCTCCTGCAGCGTAAGTGGAGGGGTTTGGTGCTCCAGCCCCTTCCCTGCAGCAGTTTGGTGTCCAGCTGCCTTTCAGGAATTCCTCCCAATCCTGTTACCTTGCCTGTCACCCCGCAGGTTTAGCCTGAGCAGGCGCAGGGGTCCCAGCCTGGTGCTGCGCCCACAGTGCCTCAGCCCGCAAAGCGAGCGCTCCGGCAACCACGCGAGCCACGACTACCTCCCGCTGGTGAGGACCTGCTCCCTGTCCCCAGCCCCATCCCGGCGGGGGGACCTGCCCTGCTGGGTGCCAGCTGAGCCACCCAGGTCATGCCCAGCAGCACAAGCAGTGGGAGATGCTCCCAGGAGGTGCCTGCTCAGCCGTGCTGTGTCTTTAAACGGCTCTGGGGATCTTGGCTGGCTTTTTGAGGGGCATTAGGTCGTCCCTGTGCCCCAGGGTCATTCCTGCAGCCCCCAGTCTTTGGGGTCTGGTGGGTCTGCATCCCTGCCTGCCCTCCCCACTCGTCTGCCCCGCTCCTTGCAGGTGCAGCTGCAGCAAGCCCGGGGGCCGTTCCAGCTCACCGAGAGCTTCTCTGAAGTGGTGCAGATCCCCCTGGACCGCCTGCGCCGGGCCTCCCCCTATGCCTCCCACCGTGCCAGCCTCAGCCCCATGTCCCCAGGGGCCAGGAGCAGCCCTGAGGCAGGACCCAGGGTTGAGGAGGCTGAGGAGCCCATCACAGCCCCGCAGCCCAGCTCGCCCCCGTCCCGGAGCACTTGCTCTGAGGTGCCCAGCGCAGCCGTGTGGGCGCAGGCGGACAGCGGGCACGGCTCCGAGTCCGACACCGGGCCCCACTCGGCTGCCCCCTCTGAGGCCGGCGTGAGCTGTCAGGACGTGGGGCCGGAGGATCTGGAGAGTGCCAGCTGGGCCACGGCGGTGGCCCTGGCGTGGCTGGAGCATCGCTGCGCTGGGTTCTTCGAGGAGTGGGAGCTGGTGGCGGCCAAGGCGGACGCGTGGCTGCAGGCGCAGCGCCTGCCCGAGGGGGTGGACGTGGGCTGCCTCAAAGGGGCAGCCAGGCACTTGTTCCTGCTGCTGCGTCACTGGGACGAGAACATCAAGCTGAACATGCTGTGCTACAACCCCAACAACGTCTGACGGCCGCCCGAGGGGCCAATAAACACACTTGGCTCCAAGCCACCTGCACTGGTGTCTCTGTTAAGAGCAGAGAGCTGCCTGCTTCATTCAGGCCATGCCAGGGATGCCAGGGCTCATCAGAATCCTGGGAAGGGGTCACCCCCTTCCCAGCCATCTCTGGTGGAAGGGAGCAGACAGGGGAATAAGAAAAGCTGTGCTGGAGAGATACCCGGGCTCCATCGGAGCAATTGAAACCTTGAGGCAAAGCAGTTTTGCAGATCCTCTGTTTTAACCTCACCCCAGAGGCTGCTGCCTGGGCACCCCTCTCTCATGGCTGGGAAGGGAGAGTGCCCATGGCCCTAGAAGCTGCTCTGCCTTCCCTCAGGTGGGGCAAGTCCAGGGATAGCCATTCTGACATCATCACAGGACAAGGATTTTGGGGAAGGGCACACAAAGCCCCCTTTATTTGGGAAGTCCTGCCTTTTGGGGGTCCCCCCACCTGCCCCCTTTGCACAGTTCCAGGGCTCATGGCCCTCTCGGGATTGCTGTGGGCAGCCTGGGAGTCAAGTGGGAAAAGAGCAGGCAGACGGGGCAGTTCCAGAGGCCACTTCCCACCAGCCAGCCATCCCCACTCTCACTGGGCTTTCTTGGACAGGACTGTGGGTTTCCTGCTCGGTGGAGGGGTGTGTGACACTGGCATGGGGGCTGTGCCGTACCAGAGTTGGAGCAGGATGAGTCCATGGCAGATGTGGAGGGAGAGGGAGCTGCAGACTGTGGAGGGGTAGGTGTTCCAGCAGAGCTCGATCACACCCAGCAGCAGCACCCTGTGGGGGGGGGAAAGCTGGGGGTCAGCATGGGGGACACACCAGCCCTCCTCGCTCCCAGACCCCCAGCAGATGGGTGCTCCCCCTCCCTGCCAGCACGTACTTGGGCATGTGGGCGAGCTTGGTGGTCGGGGTGCACCAGAGCAAGTAGGGCAGCGTGTGGAAATACCAGACGTAGAACTGGTAGTGCAGGGAGCGGCTGCAGCAGACACCCAGGAAGTTGGAGGAGAAGAGGATGAAGACAATCCATGCACTGGCATTAAGGGGGCAAACGCAGGAGGCTGGAGATGTGATCCCACACCAGCTCCCCAGCTGTCCAGCACAGCTCCCTTCCCCAGGGCAGGCTGGTACAACAGCACTGCACACCCTGGAACCCAACAAGGTCTGCCCTGCCCTGCCTTCTCCCTCTCTCCTTGCTGCCCATCCTGCCAAAGGATATTGTTGACGGTCAAGCGAGGGGATGCGGGTTTCCTTTTGCCAGGATCCTTCAACAGAGTCAGGATGTTCTCTTTGGAACTGAGGGGGAAGCACAAACATTGATCTCAGCTACTGAAAGTCTCTCCCACCCCAACGTTCCCCTGTGAGCCACAACGCCTGGGCAGTACATTCCCCAAAACAGAGCAGGAACTGCCCTCCAGCTCACGCCTGCAATCCCAGGACTGCAGCACTGCAGGGGCAGGGGAGTCATGGATCTGTATCCTGCACAAGGGATTGGCAGGGACCAGCACCCCTGGGGAGCCCCAGGTCTCACCTGTGCCACCGGTGCAGTGCAAAGAGCCCCAGGCCAGCCAGGTGAGCCAGCAGCAGAGCAGCATGGAAAACTCGATTCTGGAAAACCTCTTCCGGGAGGAAGCGCCAGTTCACTGTCCATTTGAACTGGAACTGGCGGCCCAGGTCAAAGGAGCGGGTCAGGTACCCCACGGGGTTCACCACCAGGAAGGGCAGGCCCAGAACCACCTGCCAGGGACACACCAGCACCATCACAGAGCCCTACACCAGGTCACCGTCACCCCGGCTACCTCCTGAGAACCCCAGCGCCACGTGTGGTGACAGGGTCAGTCAGCCAAAGATGAAAGTCATGGGAATTAGGTAATTTACCAACACCCAGCTTGCTGTGAGAGGCCACAGATGCTGGCACCACTGTCTCCACCCATGGCTCTCCAGCCTGGCAGGGCAGCCCACTATGCCCTGCTGCTGCAGCCAGTGCAAACAGGGACCCACCTGCAGCAGGGCACAGATGCAGAGCTTGGGGATACAGCCCAGGAGGCCAAACCGTTGCAGGAGGAGGAAGAGGAGTCCAGGGGCGAAGAGCAGGATGTTCATCTTCACGGACACAGCCAGGCTGAGCAGGAAGCTGCATTACCACTGCGGAGCCCACACGGGAGCCCAGGCAGCCCCTGAGCCGAGCGCAGCCTCCTCCGCGGGCAGAGCTGGCTCACACACCCAGCACCCCATGGAGAGCAGCTCCCAGCCCCTCACCTGAAGAGGAGGCAGCCCCAGGACCAGTGCTCCTCCAGGAAGAGGTTGATGGCGAGGAAGAGGATGGCCATGGCCACAGGGTCATTAAAGAGCCGCAGCACAAAGATGGAGTGGATGCGGTATGAGGCGCAGCACATGAAGAAGAAAACATACGGAGGGACCTTGCAGGGGACAGAGACACACAAGGGTCAGCAGCAGCCTGTCCTGGACTCCCTGCTGCCACTGAGCTCCTCCAAACCTCAGCTCTGACCCTGATCCCGTTTCGCCGGGGTGAGGGCTCAGCAGAGCAGGGGAGGTCCCGAGGCGGTCGGCAGGGATCCCGGCCTCGGGGTACCTTGTTGGTTCGGCAGTAGATGCGGAAGACGAGGAGCAGGTTGAGGAGGTAGAGGCCGG
>VWZW01007569.1:0-30108 GCA_013397115.1 Edolisoma coerulescens
GTGCCCCGATGTTCCTGTGCCCCTCTCCTCGACCTCCGCTCTCCCGCGGGGGCAGCGCCGGCTCCACGGAGCGCGGCAGCCCCGGCGCGTCCTCCCCGCGGTGAGGAACGGCTCGGGGAGGGATGGACGCTTCCTCCCGGTACCCACGGGGCTGTGAAAGCGCTAAAATGCAGAAGCTGCAGGGACGCGGCTGTGCCCCCTGACCTCGCCCGGGCTGCGTCGCTCAGTGCCTCAGTTTCCCCAGCTCTAAGGCAGGGCGGGTGTCTGCCTCCCCGAGGGGGCTGTGGCCACAGGGCTGGAGATCTCAAATGTAATTGAGTCCTTTCCCTCCCCCCAGGGCTCAGCTCAGCCCCACCCAGGTGCTTCTGGCCACAGGGGACTGCAAGTCCCCCACCCTGCAGGGATGGCCCAGGGATCGCTCCATAGGTGCAGCGAGCCCCCCACCCCGCAGGGATGGCCCAGGGATCGCTCCATAGGTGCAGCGAGCCCCCCACCCCGCAGGGATGGCCCAGGGATCGTTCCAGAGGTGCAGCGAGCCCCCCATCCCGCAGGGGTGGTTCAAAGAGCATTCCTTAGGCACAATGAGCCTCTCACCCCACGGGGCTGGGTCAAGGAGCATTCCACAGGCACAGCAAGCCACCCACCCCTCAGGGATGTGTCAAGGAGCATTCCTTGGGCTTGTGAACAGGTTTTGCTGCAGGGCTCGATCAAACCTGGTCATGGAACCACGTTCCTCCTGCCAGGAGAGCAAGGAGCAGCTCACATGTTATTTCATGGCCATAAACTTTGTCTGACACGGAAGTTGTGGCAGATAGCGCAGCTGGTGAGCTGATAACGGGGGGCTCCCCCACAGGGCCATACGTCCCTTGTGCCTGGAGCCAGGTGTCACCTCCAAGCTTCCCTCTTGCTGTTCCCCTGCAGAGCATCCTTGTGACGTGGACGAAGGGGTTCAAGTGCAGCAGCGTGGAGGGGAGGGACGTGGTGTCGATGCTGCGCAAGTCCATCAAGAAAAGAGGGGTAAGAGCCTGGGATGGGGCACACGGGTCCCTGGGATGGGAGACCTTGGCTCCATGGAGGTGTTTCGGTCTGTTTTGTCTGTGTTGGGTCACCATCTCTCCTTTCCACCACCTCAGGACTTTGACATCGACATCGTGGCCGTGGTGAATGACACCGTGGGGACCATGATGACCTGTGGCTACGACGACCACAACTGTGAAGTTGGCCTCATTGTTGGTGAGCTGCAGCAAGGGGGAAGAGCTGGGGCCCATCCCTCCAGGAACTCCAGAGGGAGATCCTGCTTCTGGTGGGCTTTGGGGTCTTTGGGGAAAAAAAGAGGGAGATAGCAGTGTTGGAAAACCGGCGTTGCCCAGTGTTTGTTTGCTTAGTTCTTCGCTTTCTGTGGTGCACTGGGCTGTGGCCAAAGGGAAATGAGGGATAATGGGAATGAAGAATAATGGGAATGAGGGAAAGGCAGCGTCCTCGCTCACCCTGTCCCCGTGCTTGGCCAGGTACCGGCACCAACGCCTGCTACATGGAGGAGATGAGGCACATTGACCTGGTGGAAGGGGATGAAGGTCGGATGTGCATCAACATGGAGTGGGGGGCCTTCGGGGACGACGGGGTGCTCAACGACATCCGCACCGAGTTCGACCGTGAGATCGACATGGGCTCGCTCAACCCTGGCAAACAATTGTGAGCAGATTCTTGGCTCGGGCTCGGGCTCGTGGTTTGCTCAGCATTGTCCGTCCTCCCACAGCGCCGGCGTTACTGGGGCTGGGGAGGTCATCCCGGCTAACTGGGTCACCACGTCCTCCGCCGCCGGTGCAGAGAGGGGCAGTGTCCCAAACTGGGGCTGTGTCCCAAACTGGGGCTGTGTCCCAAAATGGGGCAGTGTCCCAAAATGGGGCTGTGACCCAAAATGGGGCTGTGTCCCAAACTGGGGCAGTGTCCCAAACTGGGGCTGTGTCCCATCCCGGGGTTGTGTCCCAAACTGGGGCAGTGTCCCAAACTGGGGCTGTGTCCCAAACGGGGGCTGTGTCCCAAAGTGGGGCTGTGTCCCATCCCGGGGCTGTGTCCCAAATGGGGGCTGTGACCCAAACTGGGGCTGTGTCCCAAACTGGGGCTGTGTCCCAAACTGGGGCTGTGTCCCAAAATGGGGCTGTGTCCCAAACTGGGGCTGTGTCCCATCCCGGGGTTGTGTCCCAAACTGGGGCTGTGTCCCATCCCGGGGCTGTGTCCCAAACGGGGGCTGTGACCCAAACTGGGGCTGTGTCCCATCCCGGGGCTGTGTCCCAAACGGGGGCTGTGTCCCAAAGTGGGGCTGTGTCCCATCCCGGGGCTGTGTCCCAACCTGGGGCTGTGTCCCACCCCAAGGCTGTGACCCAAACTGGGGCTGTGTCCCACCCCAAGGCTGTGACCCAAACTGGGGCTGTGTCCCACCCCAAGGCTGTGACCCAAACTGGGGCTGTGTCCCACCCCAAGGCTGTGACCCAAACTGGGGCTGTGTCCCACCCCAAGGCTGTGACCCAAACTGGGGCTGTGTCCCACCCCAAGGCTGTGACCCAAACTGGGGCTGTGTCCCACCCCAAGGCTGTGACCCAAACTGGGGCTGTGTCCCACCCCAAGGCTGTGACCCAAACTGGGGCTGTGTCCCACCCCAAGGCTGTGACCCAAACTGGGGCTGTGTCCCACCCCAAGGCTGTGACCCAAACTGGGGCTGTGTCCCATCCCAAGGCTGTGACCCAAGCCAGGGCTGCGCCCCACCCGCTGCCCTCGTGAGCCCCTCATGTGAACGTGCTGATTCCTGTTCCCTTCCTGGCCGGCAAAGTCATCCACCAGCCCAGGCAGACACCCTCACCTGATGTCCACGTCCCACTCCTGCAGATCTCCCATTCCCCACAGGGCTGCTGTGGCCTGGGGGTGAGCAGGGGGTCCCTGCAAACTGACTGAGGCCCTCCAGGTGGCCACGAGTTCTCTTTGCAGAATGATGGTCATGTCCACATGGCTTCATATTCTCACTGATGGGATAAACTGCTCTAGGAAGAGATTACCTAGATTCCATTTGGGATGGGAGGCTGCCAAGGGGTTTTCAGGCCAGCCTGTGGCCACCTCGTGGCACACACAGCCAGACACACGTGGTTTAGCCTGGAGAAAAGGAAGCTCAGGGGGGACCTCATGGCAAGGTAGGAGAGGTTTAGGTTGGATATTAGGGAAGATTTCTGCTCTGAGGAGGTGATCAGGTGTGGCACAGGCTGTCCAGGGCAGTGGTGGTGTCGCTGTCTCTGGAGGGATTTAACACCTGTGTGGATGTGGGACATGGGTTAGTGGTGGCCTTGGCAGTGCTGGGGAATGGCTGAAAACCTTAGAGGGCTTTTCCAACCCAAACCATTCCCTGATTCCATCTCGTGCCTCCCCACGGGCAGGTTTGAGAAGATGATCAGTGGGATGTACATGGGGGAGCTGGTCAGACTCATCCTGGTGAAGATGGCCAAGGAAGGGCTGTTGTTCGGGGGAAGGCTCACGCCAGATCTGCTCACCACTGGCCACTTTGAGACCAGATTCGTCTCTGCCATTGAGAAGTAAGTAGGATCCAGGGGGTTTCCTGGGTCCCATCTCCCGACATCCCTGGATGGACCATCACTGAACAAACCCAAACCACACAGCACAAGTTGGATTCCCTGGCGTGAACCCCTTCTCGTCCTTCCAGGGAGAAGGAGGGGCTGCAGAAAGCCCACGAGATCCTGAGCAAGCTGGGCCTGGAGCCGTCGCACGAGGACTGCCTGGCCACGCTGCGCATCTGCCAGATCGTGTCCACGCGCTCGGCCAGCCTGTGCGGGGCCACGCTGGCCGCGGTGCTGCGCCGCATCAAGGACAACAAGGGCGTGGAGCGGCTGCGCTCCACCGTCGGCGTGGACGGCTCCGTCTACAAGAAACACCCGCAGTGAGTCCGGGGACGGGGACAGGGATCGGGGGCACGGTGGGGGCAGGGACACGCAGAGGGATCTGCTGCTGCCGGCAGTGGGTACAGCTTGGCACGAGAGAAGTATCTCCAAATACTGCCTTGGGCGCCTCATTTGGATCCCAGGGGGTCCCCAGAGGGTCACACTCGGGTCCCCTTCCCTCCTCCTCCACAGCTTCGCCCGTCGCCTCCACAAGACCGTGCGGAAGCTGCTGCCGGACTGCGAGATCCGGTTCATCCGCTCGGAGGACGGGAGCGGCAAAGGGGCGGCCATGGTGACGGCGGTGGCCTACAGGCTGGCTGCACAGCACAAGGCCCGGCAGAAGATCCTGGAGCCCCTCAAGCTGAGCCACGAGCAGCTGCTGGAGGTGAAGGAAAGGATGAGGATAGAGATGGAGAAAGGGCTGGGCAAGGAGACGCACGAGGAGGCGACGGTGAAAATGCTGCCCACCTACGTGTGCTCCACTCCCGATGGAACAGGTGATGTGTCCTGTGTAAAACCTCTCTGTGGGAGCCCATGGATGTCCTGCATCCTTGGGAGGGGCTGGATCCTTTGCTATGGCCAGTTCCTCTTTGTGGTGGGAGTGGCACAAACCTCCAGTTGGGTACTGGGCAGAGCACTGAGCCTCTGGGACGTTCTGCACCTGACTTAGCACAAAGCCTGGCTCTGGCTGTGGTTTCCCCCGCCACGGGATTCTCCCCACCCCCATCCTGGGTTGTGCTCCTGGTTCTGCCTGTGGCTTGGGCGAGCGCCTGACCCTTGAAGCTTGTGCAGGTCCTGTGCAGGGCTGGGAGCTGGGCTTCAGTGATCCTTGTGGGTCCCTTCCAACTCAGGTTTATGATCTGAAGCCTCCTCATCACCCCAAGTCTGGAGCAAATCTCTCCATCCTCTTCCTGCCTGCACCCCCTGTTCCTACCTGCATCCCCAGCCATGTCTCCATTTCCATCCCTCTCCCTGGAAGAGGGCAAGTTCTTGTCTGCTCTGGATGCCCTGTGCTGGGATCTCTCCTGATGATCCTCTCTTGGGTTGCAGAAAAGGGAGATTTCCTCGCCCTGGACCTGGGAGGAACCAACTTCCGCGTGCTGCTGGTGCGCGTCAGGAACGGGATGCGGCGCGGGGTGGAGATGCACAACAAGATCTACTCCATCCCCGTGGAGATCATGCAGGGCACGGGAGAGGAGGTCAGGATGGGCACTTGGAGGGGGGAAAGGGGCGTCTTCCCTGGGGTGGCTGGAGCAGGGCTGACCATGGAGCTGCTCAGGGAGCAAAACCAGGAGTGGGGGGGGCTGGTGCTCCCCTGCCCTCGGAGCAGCGAGCTCTGCCCAAGGCTCTGGGGTTTGGGAAGCTGGAGGCTGGTTTTAGGTTAGAAATGGTGTTATTCCCAGACATGACTGAACCTCCCTGAGTCCCACACACCCCACAAGGGCAGATAAGCATCATCCCCATTTCCCAGATAGGGAAACCACAACACAAGCACTGAGAGATGTCTCCGGAGACACATTTGGAAAGAGTTTTGCAAACCACTCCAGGCGGTGCTTGGGGACTGGGAGTGTCTCCAGCAGACTGGGCTGGAGGGCTGTGGGGATCCCTTGCAGAGGGACTGGCTTCCCGTGTCACCTCCCTGCTGGCCCCCACCCCTCCTGGGACCTGTGAGGTGGAGATAACACAGGGATTTGGCCACATTGTGGGTGGGGAAGAGGGTGAAACCAAGGTTTTTTGGGTTGCTCGCCTCCCACAGTGCAGCTGAGCCGTGTCCTGCTCCGTTCAAAGGCCTGGGAGTGATTTGAACATTCCAGCAGGCCTGGGAGTGGGTCGGAATCTCCAGCAGCTTGGGCAGGCTGGCTTCCAGCTGGGCTCTGGATGTGGTGGTAACTTTTCCCTTTGGCTTTGCTCGTCCAGCTCTTTGACCACATTGTCCACTGCATCTCCGACTTCCTGGAATACATGGGAATGAAGGGCGTGTCGCTCCCGCTTGGATTCACCTTCTCCTTCCCCTGCCAGCAGAACAACCTGGATGAGGTAACCCCAGCCCTCCTGGCAGCACCCCTGGCTGGTACCTGGCTGTCCCTCCCACCTGGTGTTGAGGGGGACTCACTGGGGGCTTTTTCCACAACAGGGAATTCTCCTGAAGTGGACGAAAGGTTTCAAGGCGACGGGCTGCGAGGGAGAGGACGTGGTGGGCCTGCTGAAGGAGGCCATTCATAGGAGAGAGGTGAGCAGCCACGGGGCTGGGAGAAGCCGGCGGCTGCTCCCACATCCTGACTCTCTTTAGCATCATTAATTGGCCTGTAAAACAAATTACTGGGCTGAGCTCAGGGCTAATGAGTGTTGGAATTTTCACAGCCACCCTTACTCATCACTTGAGGTTGGATTTTCAGACCCTGGAGCTACGGGCTGGCTCCTGGCCAGGGCTGGAACAGACTTGCCTGGCCCTGAGCTCAGGAGACACCGGCTCGTTTCCTCGGCACAGACCACCCCGAGCTCCTGCCCAGGGGCTGCTCCTGGCAGGGCTGACCCAGCCCCTCAGCAGCTGGAGGTGTCTGAGGTCTGAGCCCTACCTGCACACAGGTGGGGCTGTGGGAAGTTCATGGGTGCCTCCATGTCTGTGGAGGTGGATGGCCATGGAGGACAAGGGAGAACAGTTTTAAACTAAAAGAGGAGAGATTCAGGTTGGATGTCAAGAAGGAATTCCTCCCTGTAGGGTGGTGAGGCCCTGGCACAGGGTGCCCAGAGCAGCTGTGTCTGCCCCTGGATCCCTGGCAGTGTCCAAGGCCAGGTTGGACGGGGCTTGGAGCACCCTGGGACAGTGGAAGGTGTCCCTGCCATGGCAGGGGGTAGAATGGGATGGGCTTTGAGGTCCCTTCCAACCCCGAGCACTCCATGATTCTGTGACTCCCATACTCAGCAGACAGACAGGTCCTTTCCCAGCCATGGGAGCAGACGTAGCTGGAATTCCAAGTCCTCCAGGAATAACTTGCAATCCATCCCTCTGCAGGAATTTGACCTGGACGTGGTGGCAGTGGTCAATGACACAGTTGGCACCATGATGACCTGTGGGTACGAGGACCCCTATTGTGAAGTTGGGCTGATTGTCGGTGAGAACTGAAACCTCCTCATGGAGCTCCCAGTCTGTGGTCCCACACCTGCCCCGTGGGGCGCGGGAGGTGCCCCAGGGCTCTGATCCCACTCCTCTCCGGCAGGCACGGGCAGCAACGCCTGCTACATGGAGGAGATGAGGAATGTGGAGCTGGTGGAAGGGGACGAGGGCAGGATGTGTGTCAACATGGAGTGGGGGGCCTTCGGGGACAGCGGGTGCCTGGATGACTTTCGGACGGAGTTCGACCTGGCGGTGGATGAGCTGTCCCTCAACCCCGGGAAGCAGAGGTGGGTGGTGGCTTTGGGGGGCTGGAAGGGACCCTGCTGAGGCCGAGGGTCCAGGAGCAGTTCTGCCCCACCAGCCCCTTGGTGGATCCAGGGGATGACAAGCAGGGCAGAGCCCGGCTTTGGGACACGCCGGCGTGTCCCTTGTCCCCTGCCGTGGGTGGGGGCCACGCTGCTGGGCTTGCTGAAGGGATTGTACTGAAGGCGCCTGGCAGAGCTGGAATCCCCATCCAGACCCGGTGTCCCTTCCTGTCCTGATGTGCAGCCTTGTCCTCTCCTTCCCAGGTTTGAGAAGATGATCAGTGGGATGTACCTGGGGGAAATCGTCCGCAACATCCTGATGGATTTCACCAAGAGAGGGCTGCTCTTCCGGGGACGGATCTCGGAGAGGCTGAAGACCAGAGGGATCTTTGAGACCAAGTTCCTGTCCCAGATAGAGAGGTGAGGTCCAGCAGGCGAGTGAGCACCAGCCGCCAATCAGAGCAGGGATGGAATCTGGGGGAAGTGCCCCAGGGCTGCTGGGAGAAGTTCCACGTGCTTGGTCTGGAGCCAGGGTGATGCAGGATGGTGCCGCACAGATAAATCGGCAGAGCCCACGTGGTTCTGGCAGCGCCAGTGTGGAGAGACAAGGAGGCTGTCTGGGGCTGGCAGCACAGATGGCTCTTTATCCTCTGCCCTGGGCAGAGAGGGGCCGTGGGTTACAGGGGTGTCACACTCCGATGGCTTTGTCCTGAAATAGCCTCCCTGATTAGGATGTGACACCAGGCCACGTCCAGGTCTGAGAGCTGAGGTGGAAGGGGGCTGCAGGGTCCCCTCAGCCACTGTCACCCAAGCCAGGAGTGCCTGGGCTCTGCAGGATGTAGGTCAGGAGGGGGAAGCCGCCCATCCCATCCGTGCCATCTCCTAACACGCCCCGTGTCCCCCCAGCGACTGCCTGGCCCTGCTCCAGGTGCGCTCCATCCTGCAGCACCTGGGCCTGGAGTCCACGTGCGACGACAGCATCATCGTGAAGGAGGTGTGCACGGTGGTGGCGCGGCGCGCGGCCCAGCTCTGCGGCGCCGGCATGGCTGCTGTGGTGGACAAGATCCGCGAGAACCGCGGGCTGGACTTCCTCAAAATCACCGTCGGCGTGGACGGGACGCTCTACAAGCTGCACCCGCAGTGAGTGGCTCTGGCTGTGCTCCAAGGGGGCTGCCCGGGGGCACCTGCCCACCTTGGGCAGTTGGGGGGCTCAGGGGGAAGGTTCAGAGGGTTATGGGGGAGGATTTGAGGTGTTTCAGGGGCTCGAGGGCTGCCGGGAGCTCACTGACCCAAACTTGAGACCCAGCAAGGGTCAGCTGCTCCCTTAAGGACAGGGCACCGGGACAGGTAATGCGGCAGGGACTCCTCCAGTCCCACTGGACCTGGCCCAGACACGGTGGCCAGGTTCAGCCAGGACTCCAAGTCATGGGGATGAGGCAGCTCTAACCAGCCATGAGCTGGGTCACAAAGGTTCACAGCCACACAAAAACTTGCCCATGCTGGAGCTGGCGGCTGGTGCTGCTGGACAGGGGGGCTCAGACAGGGACTAAAGCACTGGGCTGAGCTTAAATAGGGCTCAGGAACCCGTGGGCAAAGGGAAGCTCTGAAGGCTCCACCTAGGTGGGGCTGGTCAGGGCTGTTGAGGCTCATTCGTGCTCCCAGGGCTTGGTGGGACTCGAGAAGGGGCTGGGTTTAGTCCTGAGTGAAGGCACAGCACGGTTGTGTTGTAACTATGGGCATGGGCTGAAGCGTGGAGACTTGGGCTTTCCAAGCTTCATCCGTCCTTCCTTCCTTCCTTCCTTCCTTCCTTNTTAATTCAGAACCTCTCCTTCCCCTTGCCCTGCAGCTTCTCCACCGTCATGCACGAGACAGTGAAGCAGCTGTCCCCCAAGTGTGAAGTGACCTTCCTGCAGTCGGAGGACGGCAGCGGCAAAGGCGCCGCGCTCATCACGGCCGTGGCCTGCCGCATCCGCGAGGCTGGGCAGCGGTAGAGGGAAGGAGGTTTGCCCAAGAGCTTGGTTTCAGCAAAACAGGACGTTTCCTCACCCAATCCCTCCCTCTCTCTGCACACACACACACCCACGCACCCCCTCCCCTCCAAGCAGACTCGTAGCTTTACTTGTTCTCCGAGGCGCCGCGGTGGGACTGGAGACGCCGTGGGCTCTGTACAAAGTGTTGTCGTAGGAGTTTCCTTGCATGCCATAAAACCGCCTGTCGAGTAAAGCTCACAGTGTCCTTTGGCTTCTCCCTGCATTTCCAGGTGGAGCTGGAGCTGTCCCACCCGCAGCCTCCCTCACACCCCAGCTCTCCCCCCACCGCTCCGAACCACTCCCCTAACAGCAGTAGGGATAACGCTCGGATAATTGAGACACTGCATTGTCACTTTAACAGTTCCTATTTATGTCTGTCGGAGTCGTAGCTGTCCGTGCTGTAGAAGCAAACCTCTAAGATTGGGCTAAAGACCTCCACTAGTCTTTTACCCTGATCAAGGCTGTATTATTTCCATGAAAGTCATGGTAACTCTTAAAGCACAGGGTGCAGATTTCCACCGGCGTGGCCGCGGCTGCACTGGAGGTACCACGTATCTCCCTTGGTGAGCAATACTAGAGAAGCTGCTGGAGCCAGGCGCGAGGGGCGCCTCGGCCGGCTCCGGCAGAGCACGTGCCTGGAAATAATTGGGGACTCAGGGTCTAATCCCACTTCCTGACCTCTCACCCGCACCCTGAGTAGCGTGTAGGAACGTGGCGTGTACGTAGGGTCGTGTTTCACCCCCGGACACCACTCCCTCCTTCCCTGGTGCATGTGCGGGCACGAGGAGCCGCTGCCACGGGTCGGCGTCTCCCCTGCCAAGCCCCGAACTCGTGGCCGTGTGTCTGCCCTTGGCGTGGAGAGTCTGGTTTGCTTTGTGTCTGTGAAATAGTTCTGCGGCTGCAGCCTTTAGGTGGCACCTGGATTTATACACTGTATATTTATGTTTTAAGAGATCTGATGTCTTTTTATGTACATAGTCTTGGGGGGGGTTGTATCACTTCGTTTTAACATCACCTTTTCATGTCGTTGAAGAACAGTACAGAGTAATTATTTTCTTTTTTTTTTTTCTCCTGTTGTGTAACTTTTTTTTAATTTAAAATTTTCTTGGGGTAGACTGGAGAAAGAGACCCAAATTCCCGAGGACGGTTGTACAAGAGGTTTGGGCATTCTGACTTTATCACCAGGACAAAAGGGAAAGCAGAAAGCCAGGGACGCGGTGTGCAGGAGCAGCGGGGCCCTGCGGTGATACTGTCGGGTTTAGGCTGGGTTTAACCTTAGGAGAGGTTTTATTTTGTCTCCTGCCCTCCCCAGCTGTGCTCTGGGGGGGTCACATCCACGGGTGGATGACATAACCCAGGGCCCCGCAGGGCTCTCGCCCTCGCGTCACCGTCCCGGTGGAGCGCTGGCACCGGCAGAGCCGAGCTCCTCTCCCGGTGGGGTGACAGCAGCTGGGTCACTTCATCCCCTCGTGGCACCCTCAGGGCTGCCTGCGAGCGTCCCCAGGGACGCCCGTGCCCGCGGCATCACTCCAGTGCCACGGCCAAATGCAGGGATCCGTTTTTGCCAACAGAAAACTCTGGATGAACTAAAAGCTGCAGGTCTCTGCCTCAGTGAGCAGAGGCAGACAGAGGGTGGGGGGGTTTCTGTACATACTTAGCAGAAGTTACTGAAATTCCAGTGATGTACAAAACAAACAAACAAACTAATAATCCCCACAAACAGCCCTTCAGATTGGAGGATAGAGTTTTTGTCTATTTTTATGTATATTTTTATACTGCTTGGGGTAACCTCATTACCAAAAGTCTCTCTTCTGTGTCGGGGGTCAAGTTCAGTAGCACAATTTTAAAGCAAAATTACTCTTTTGGGCATTTTAAATGCTTATTTTTTTATAAGCCTCAAGACAATTATAACAAATAAAACCTGTGTATAGAAATGATGTAAGAAACCAAGTTTAGTGGAAGTTTTAGAAGCTGTCAAATAAATCTTTGAAGGATGATACAGAAATCCTCTAATCTGGTACCAAGCAGTTTTGTGTGATTTTTTTCCTCAGAAAACCAGCATTTTGCCTACTGAAAAATCGAAACAGAAATGTTTTTAGCTGCTGCACTGTGCAGAGTTGCATTAGTGGCTGTTTTTACTCTTAGCCAGCTGTACCCCTTCTGAAATCCATAGTGTTTTCATCAGTTAGTGAGTGAAATTTTATACAACAGTAGTTTTGGGGGCAGAATGGGAAGGATTGGGATCTGAACAGCCCTGCTTTTGATTCAGGCTCTGTTGGAGCAGGGGACTGAGAGGCTGAGAGGGAAATTGGGGAGCCGAGTACCTGGCTTGGAGCAGGGTCAGCGCAGTCCCCTCACCTGGCTGGGGTGGAGGAGGGGCTGTAGCTTCACAGGATCACCCTGAGCTCGCAGGGTGGTGGGGGATTTGTGGCTGGGCTTGGTCAGAGGGATGGATACACACCTGGATACCCCCCTGGGGATCCTGGAAAGCTTTTGCTTAGACTCAGAATCAAGCAGGGTCTGGAATGTTCTCAGTTAAAAGCAGTACTTGAAGCGTTACAAGACACCTGTGTTACCTGTGAGTGCAGACCCTCCCCGGGGCTGCAGGGAGGGGCTTGGGGAACACCTGGAGGAGTTTGTGCTCCTCGTGCTCCCCAAGGGCCGAGCACCCGAGGTGTTTGATGTACAGTCTGACCGTGACGGCTGGGACCGGAACCTCACGCCAAAACGTCGCCATGGGATGTTCTGTGAATGTGTTTAAAATGAAGAAGGGAAGAATAAATCCTAATTATTGATATGAAGGGAAGATCAAATGATTATCTGTAGGGACAGACAGACAGACTGGTGAGCCTGACTCGCCCAGTCTGTGTCTTCCCTGCAACGAGAAGCGCTGCTTTGTGGGTTTAGGATGGTTTTGTTTTGCTTGGTTGCTCCCATTTGGATGCATTTTCTTTGCACTCCCGGGGTTCTGGGACGCTCCAGCCACACAGGCAGGAGGGAACAGAGTCTCTGGCCTTCCCTCCCTGGCAAATCTCTCCTCGTTGGTACTTTGGACAGGATTTTATTGGGTTTTTAATATGTCTGCAGATACATGTAAACACAATCAGCAAATTACTGAGCCTTGCAAGCAGAATTTGCCTCTTCCCTTCCTGGAGACCAAGGCTGGGAGGGAGAAGCTGACGCGCAGTGGCCCGAGGGGTGTGAGGGTATCGGCGGGGCGCAGATCCCTGGCCTGGCAGCAGCTCGGGGATGCAGTCTGACCCGAGATAACGCGGTGCCTGCTCTCCCTTATCAGGCAATCCAAACCCAGCCGGCTGTCGGAGAGATAAGAGGGTGAAAGGTCCAAGTGCATGGGAGGGGAGAGGTGTAAAACGGTGGCAAAATGCACCGTGCAGGGGTTGTGAGGTACAAGATAACAACAAAATAAACTGGAATGTGGGGAGCCCTTGCCCCAGTCCCCTCCCCTCCAGATAAGGAAAATGCCTGCTTTGGGCAGATCATTCGCTTGCTCTGGTAGAGAAATGGGCACTGAAAGCAAAAAGAGGCAATTCCTGTTCTCAAGGTCATTTGGAGAGAGGGAAATTCTTTCCCTTGTGACATCCCTGACCAGTCTGAAATCCTTCTGGCCTGAAGCAAAGAAAATGCATCCTGATGTGGGCGCTGGCTCCGTGCGGGCAGGGGAGTCATAAAGCCAAAGACTGTGTGGCTGCTGGCAGAAACGAGTGCTGTAGATTCACCTGATGTTGTTCTTTCGTGTTTACAATATTTATTTTTAGCAATTGACTGCAATGATATTATATATAGGCTTCCTTATTTTTGTACTTTTCATACCGTGTTCCTGAGTGTGGTGTTGTACTGCTCAGCTCCCCTCGGCCACCACTGCTGCTCCTAGTCAGTGACAATAAACGAGAGAAAAACAACCACCACCCATTTCTGGGGTCAGTGTCGTGTGTTCTGCCTTCTGTGCTCCCCTCAGCAATCCCTGAGGAAGGGCACCTGTGCCCACACCCCATCCCAAATCCCCAATCCTGGCCCCTGGGAAGAGGGACCCAGCTGGGAAGGGGGTTGTTCCCTTGCACTGACAGTGCCCCCACAGCCAGGAGGGCGAGGGAGGGCACAGGGAGACCCAGGACACCCAGGGATCAAGGGAAGGGGTTGCTGCCTGGAAAAAAATACCAAGATGAGTTTCCTGCTCCACAACCCTCATCCTGGTGACACGGGGTGGGTCCCAGCAGGAGGGGGGCCCTGGGATCCAGAGGGCAGAGCAGGATCGGGCCCTGGCAGGGGGGCAAAGCCCTGCCCAGCTCAACCCACCCCCAGCTCAGACTTCAAGGATGTGAGGTACCTGTTCCCTCTGCCATTAACCAGCAGCCCCTGTTGCGTTCCGCTGAACCAATTTCCACTGAATCAACTTTAAGGAGTGGGTACTTCTAATTAAAACCACAGTTAAGTATCTAAATGTAACTAATTCAATAAATAAATTCTATGCCATAGCAGCTGAACACCTGAAAATGCTTCTGCTCTCTGCTGCCAAAGCTGTGACACAACTCAAGATCACACAGAGGTGCTGAATCCACCACAAAAAGCTATTCCCAGGAAAGGACAGACAGGGGCAAGAATTCCACTTGAAATCATTTATTGACAAGTTGCCATGTTTTTCTATCTTGCCCAACACATTTTTATCCTTGTTATAAAATACAAATGGTTTTATATTTTTTCAACATTAAAAAAATAGGCTAACGAGGCAAAAATTCCCACTTTGAATCAAAAAATCCTGCTGTAAGAATTCAGAATTGTAAGAGACAAACATAAAACCCAACAAAGACTGAACAGAGTGTACCATGACACGACTCATCCATCAAACCAACTGGAGAGGAATCCCTTGTTCCCAGCTCTGCCTTTGGATCCTGTGACCTTGCTGAACTGATGTGAAGGTGGTGTTACACATACAACTCAAAAGGCACTCAAAAGTCACAAGTTCCTGAGCTAACACGGGATGTATTCCCAAGATAACACCTAAAACAAGCCACAGAAAATATTTTAAAACTGGTATTTGGTTTGTGTGAGTAGAGGCAGCACTCAGCAGAACTCCAGCTGAGAGCTGCTGCTGACAGGACTCAAGTGATGGCGAGGACATTGGAATATCTGCTGTACATGGAAAAAATAATTCACTTATGAACATCCTTATTAGTAAATTAACTTGCTAAAAGACAGAGAATTATTGGCTGCAGTGTTAGAACAAGACCAAGAATGAAACGTGTGTGTGTGAGCTGCAAAAAAGGCTTAAACCCAGCAGGTGGGAAAGGCTGTGCAGTTAAATAAACCAAAGTTGAGAGGCCACATTTACAGAGATTATTTGGCCCTAATGGAAAAGGACCAGGAAAAAAAGCAAAATATGGATCTGGTATTTACAGATCAGTTATTAAAAAACCCAACAAATAATACAACCAAATCCCACACTAACAAAACCCACACAACCTACGATGTGTGCTCAGAGTCCAACAGGTAATTTCCTAAGTTGTGATCCACACAAATTCCCTATTTCCAATTTGGCTCAGTTTTCACCCAGAAAAGCCCAAGTGCAACACTTCTCAAACACGGAATGGCTACTGCCTGACGATGCAGAACAGAAATAAAACAAAGAATAGAAGGGGTAACTGGTTTTGGCCTACCTAATGTGTGATCTCTTCAGAGCTGCATAGGAGAGCACCACGGCCAGGGCTGGTGCTGCAGTGCAAGGCCTGCTTGTCTGAGCTTGGAGCAGCATCCAGGGTGGGAGAGGGGCTGCCACAGGCTCCAGGGAGGTCTCAGGCTTCCAAATTATCCGGCTGGGCCTCGCTGTCTGCCCTCTTCTCTGGCGATGTGTACAGGAAGTTGCAGCAGATGTAGAGGGGGAACGTCAGGAGTCTGCTGTCCAAATTCATCACGATCTGCTCCTGAGCACACGTGGGACATGTGGGGGGGGCCACAAAGCACAAGACTGATACAAATGTCACTCTGCACATCTTAATGACTATGCATTAAAATCAGAATATAAGAAAATAAAGCAAAGACAGTTCACCTTCACCTCAAGTTTAGAACGCTGACACATTCTCAGCCTGCCCACAGCTCCCACCCCAGAGCTCCCAGCCCTCTGCAGCACAGGGAACAACCACAGGAAATGCTGGAGCAAATTTCCCCTCCAACATGCTGGGGAAAAAGGCAGAGTTTTCAGTTTCAGAAGATTTCACCAACCAGATATTCCCCAACAGTTTATACCTGAAAGCAAGTTTCAGGTTGTGGGTAGGAATTTTTTGGTTCTACTCTAGGAACTGGTTTTGGGGTAGCAAAATTGAAACTTCACCCTAGTGAGGATGCAAAACAATCGAAACTTCAAACCCGAAATTTCACCCTCCAGTGAGGATGGCACTGACAAGGAAAGGTTTTCTGTGTTCTCACCACCTTTGTATCACTGCTGGCTGGGATTTGAGAAACTTGATTAACAAGTCCCACACATGCCTCACTAAATCCTGCCGTCAGCAATGGGTGGAAAAGGGCACATGCTCTAAGAAAACTCCCGTCCTCTCTGGGGCTTTTATCAATTTATTTGAGTAATAAATCCAACCCTGAAACAACATGTAGACATTCTTTCAACTCCTCAGCTTACAAGAGTCTTCAGATTCCAAATTTGCCTCTAAATAAGGAGTCTGATGGACAGATTATGCAGTGCTGGAAGGCTGGGAGAGCAGCAGAACACGACACTGGCAGCAGACAGCAGCACCACAGGCACTAATTTCACTAATATGGGAACTAATTTCATGTTATCAACACTAATGAAACCCACACTACCCTACTGTAGATCCACTTCACAAATTAGCTTAATTACCCACTACCTCTAACAGGAATGCCCGAGATTCCGCATAAGCAATGACAGCAAGAACAGCAACTCCCCTTCACAAACACTGGTGGCTTCTCAGCATTTTTTTCATGCCTTGAACTCCACCGTTCAAGTTCAACAGCTCAAAAGCCCACAGCCATACCTGATCCTTCTCCAGGGTCAGGATCTGATAGCCCGTTGTCCTGCTGCAGATCATCTTCCCACTGCCATCGAACGAGGCCAGGCGCAACCTGGGGGCACAAAGTGAAACCATTTCAGCCTCCCCTACTTCTCCAGCACAAGGAGTTTCTCCCGAGGAGACCGGGTAACATTTTTTAATGTAACTGACTCGGTGGCAACACAATCTAAAGCAAGCAGGGCTGGCAGCGCTGCGGGAGCCCCGCGGGCCGGCACCTGAAGGCGATGCTGCGGCGCGGCTGCAGGCTGACGGAGCCGCTGCACGGCTGGTTCAGCGTGTTGCGCTTGAAGATGATGTAGCGGTTGGTGTAGGTCACCAGCAGGTCCAGGCCGAAGTTGAAGCCAGTCCAGCGCCAGCAGTACTGCAGGACAGAGGGGACACAGAGAAACCAGCCTGAGGACGGGCTGTGACACAGAGCGGGAGCGCCACGGGAGCTCCAACGGGTCAGTCCTGGGAACGGGGTGCTGGGCCACGGAGAGTGGGGCTCAGGGATCCCTGCCAGCACCTGTCTGAAACAGAGAACTCAGGGGGAACAACCCGCAGCAGGTGACTGCGGGGGAGCAGCCAAGTGTCAGCTGCCCCCCAGACAGACAGGAACACACATCACCCCAGTGGGTATCAAATACTCAGCACTGGGTAACGGGGCTGGTCTGTGAGCCCCAGCCATGCCCAAGGCGCTCCTCGGGGTCAACTGCCTTAGGTTATGTGACTTCAGTGGGAAAAATTCATGTTTCTAACAGTTTTCCCAATCTCGCAGCACAGGAGCACAATGAAACACCAGTTCCTTACTCCTTTCAGAGACAATTGCTTCCATCCTTCTGGGGAGAAGAAAATGGTATCTTTCTCCATGGCATCTTTTGGATGCAGTTTGACAATGAGGACCTACATGATTTGGAAATGCCTGACTTGTCTCAGCCGTGCCAGCTCTGCACTTTGCCACGTGTCACACTTACATCACCATCCTTTGCCAGTTTGCGACCACACCTCATGCTGTTTCCTTCCAGTTCCTCTTTATTGATTTCTTGAGGCCTGAAAAAAAAACCAAACCAGCATCTTTAAGGACACTTCAACAGCTTTGTATGACACCCTAATGTGGGAAAGATGAACAGACTGGAGTAAACTTGTCTGACCACACAATCACAGAATATCCTGAGCTGGAAGGGACCCACAACTGACCCTTCTTTGAGCAGTGACTAGATGAGCTCCCAGAGTCTCTTCCATCCCAAACTGTCCCATAAACATCCACCTACACTACACAACTGCAGTACAAAGCAGGTTGTGACACCTCAGTTAGGCAGGACTTCTTTTACAGAAGAATGTTTCCAGATAACAAAATAATAGCTGTTGCAGTGAAATACATTCTCCCAGCCTTGTAAAAACACAAGTGTTTTTTAAACACAGCAGGCTGACTTCTCAGGCACAACCAGAGAGAAGTGCTGGGGCACAGCTGCAGGGCTCTGCACAACAGCAGTGCTATGAAGCCACGAGACACCGGGAGAGGTTTCTCAAGGGGCTGGTTACACAACTCGGCTAAAAAAAACCACTTCCCCTCAGTGCTCATGAAGTGCCAGAGCCTCCCAGAGCTCCCGAGGTGCCAGAGCCTTCGGCTGTGTCATCCCACACCATCAGCTCCCTTCACCCAGCAGTCCTCCCTGCGTCCAACACGTACAACAGCCTTGCAGAGCCAGCACGAGGGAGATCAGTCTTGATTTTCCAGAAGTGTGTTACTCCTTTTGCTTCACACACCATGACATCATTAACCCAACACCCACTGCCAGGAAGTGTTCAAGTTACACCAGGCCAAGGGCTGGCAGTGAACTTTATTAATCCCAGTGACATCAACCCCTGCAGGTTAAACTACAAGCCCACAAGACCCAGAAATGCCCTCCAAGCCAGAGGAGATGCAGCATCTGTTCTCCTCCTACTGCTCACACCCCACAGCAACTTGCAGCTAAAGCTTTTGTAAACTCAGCCCGGGTCTTTTCTCCCATTTC
This sequence comes from Edolisoma coerulescens, assembly GCA_013397115.1. Classification (NCBI taxonomy): domain Eukaryota; kingdom Metazoa; phylum Chordata; class Aves; order Passeriformes; family Campephagidae; genus Edolisoma; species Edolisoma coerulescens. The sequence goes on from VWZW01007569.1 coordinate 18,441, forward strand.
TGTAGAAACCACTCCTGGGAGGTGAAGTGTTCAATGAACAGGTTACACATGCAAGCTCATCACACTTGAACAAATTCACCCAGGAACCTCCCGTGTGCTTTTCCACATCTTCCAGCTGAACTGGTTCCGTGGCTGACCTCAATGCAGTAATGGTGTTAAAGGATTTATTTCTGTTTAATTAGTGACAAATTTCACAAACATTAGTCCATAATGCTCAGACTGACATTAACATCCCCTTCTCCATCCCTCGAGCAGCCTCAGATGATGCAGAACTTCAGCTTTAACCACTTCCACCAGCTGCCACACACTGAACAGTGGAGTTATTCTGCTTCCTCCTTACACACTGCCAAAGAGACTGCTAAGAGCAGAAGTGAATCCAGTCCCAGACTTGAAAGATCTGTCTGGCTTCTGCCACAAAACACATGTTTAATTAAAAAAAAAAGTGATCCACTTTAACACAACAAGTAGACCTTGAGCAGCTACAGTTCAAAGCCACTCTACTGTTAGCACTAAAAAATTCTCCAATTTTGAAGAGCGAATAAGATGTTTAATCCTTTTAAATGCAAACTCAAAAGTAGAAGGGAAACACTTTCTTCTTCTCCTCTCTATAAAGCTATCAAGACAAACCACATCACACATTTCCAAGCAGTGCCATTTCCATGTTGGCAGTGTTAGAACGAGCAGGTGCAATTATGCCCTGCACCAGGTGGGATATGGAAACAGAGCCTTGCTTCAGCTCCGAGGAGTCAGATTCACGTCCTGCTCTGATTCCTCAGTCTGCTTCCTTGCCCCTGAGGGAAAACGTGTTTGATACTGATACGGGCAGTAGGTGTGAGAGGAAGAGCAGCAGAGCTGGATAAACGATGGGCTTATAAAACCTGAATTCTTTTCCTGCAGCTACAGGTTGGTTCAATGGCCAAAACATTTGCACTAACACAAAGGAACAGCTGCATGTATGCCCTTCTAAGGCTGAGACTTTTGGTTTCCACTGTCTTAAAAGAAATAATAAACCCATACTGCAAAAGAGAAAACCAGACAAGCAGAAAAATGTGGAAAAATACTCTGCCCATTCCAAGAGCCATTGAAATCCTCAGCTGTAGCTGAATAGGAAAGTTGCTCTTTCCCAAGCTGGATGATCCCCATCATCCTCACTGCACCTCTGTGGGAACTCACTTTTCCAGAAGCGTGTGTGTCCAATGGCTGACAATTCAAATGCTCCCACTGCATTGAACTACCAAAACACACCAAAATTAGCAAATACAGGGTCTTATCTCAGAATTCTGCTGACTCACTTCCCTATGGACCCTGGTTCCCCATAAGCCAGGAGGTGACATTTGTCTGCTCTCAGATACAGCCACAGCAGCATTGCAAAAGCCTTCCCAAGAGAACAGCATCAGAAACAAGCCAGGGCCACCCAAAATTCATCTTCAGGAGTTGAACAGGAGAGTTACAATTCTGTACTTTACCTCCACCATTTCCTAAAGGACTGCTACTGAAGAGAACAACTTTTTAAAGATCTTGGCTATTCTTCAGACCAAACTGTGGGGCTTTTTCGAAGCTCCCGTTACAACCCAACCCGTCCCTGCCCACAACGGCACCCGCTGGCGGCACGGCTCCAGGAGAAAGGAACAAGCCAGTCTCTGGGGTTTGGGAGGTAACAGGCATTTCACAGCTGCCTGACTTGGCATTTTTTCTCCACAAAGCTCTCTAGGAACCAGGAAAGAAGACAAAGGCAGGATCAACTCCCCCAGCTACATTTTGCCATAGCTTTGGTGTTAAATCGAGGACCTGGCTCACTGCAGCATGGCCAAGAGCAGCAGAAGGAAGGGGAAACAGTTTGATGGCAAAAGTATCCTTAAAATGGAAGGCTCAGAAATTACCCTTTCACAGCCTCAACACATATTTCCAGGCGAAGTACTAGTGAGAAGCATTAACCAACATAAAGGAAAATACAGAACATGTGTCCCCCACCCAGCATTTCCCTCTGGCCCCATTACACCAGTTTTCCAGAGTTCTACTGGTTGAAGGATGGGAGACCAGCCAGCCCAAGGGAACAGAGAGCTCCACAGAGATCAACAGTTTAAAAGCACTGAAGTATGCTTCCCCCCCTCCTTTTAATGTAAACTCCAAAATAATTAACGTCAGAATTTATATGAGAGGAAAGTTTCTAATTTAAGAAAGAAATAAAGGAAAGCCTGTAATATACCTACCCAATATCATTGTCTTGTTCTGCTCTGAGCATGGCAAACCACTGCTGTTTGTAAACAGAGGACAGCCATTCTAAAATTAAAAAAAAATAAATAAGCTTGGTGTTGTCTTTGGAGCTGGGAATGGGGATGGTCACATACATTCGAAATAGAGAAATAAAATTACATTGAAATAACGAAGTTACACTTATGAACTGGACAGTCTATGCAACCCCCTGATAACTCCCTGTGTTCTCCAGCTCCCAGCCTCAACCACAGGGGAAGGGATAAACATCCACAACTAACAGGCAGTCACTCCAGACTATGTTCATCTCCTCAAACATCCACTGCTGCCACAAGTGATGCAACTCCACACATCTTCTCAGCACACAAAGCTCTGTTCAGCCAAGGAGCTTGTTAACAAGCTCTTGGGAGAAGGTGCTGTTTTCCAAATCCCCAGTGGAGTTCTACGTAAGTTAAAGAAGAAGAAAACACAATCAAGGGATAAAAGAAAACAGTGACTTATCACAAATATGGTAAAACAAACAGAAATTGTACCCTGCTAGGAATAAACATAAACCACGTCTTCCTCGGAGAACACACAAAGATTTTATTGGCTGTGTTAACGTTGCAACGGGGAGATAAAACAGAACAAAACTCAACAGTTTGTCAGGCAGTTACACAAAAGCACGGGGTGTAAGAAGCTCTTAGTCAAGACAAGAAATGGGGCAAGGGGGCAAGGTCACATCTGAGAATCAGCTCCGGGAAATGGGCTGGGTGAGAGGAACAGGGAGAGCCACTGTGACCAAAAACAAACCAGGAAGCTGATGAATGTGACAGGAGGGAGGAGAGGCGAGATCACGGGTGGAAAACTTAAAACCAGCCTTTGTCCCATTGACTCCAGAGTGAAAGTGCAGACTGTGATAGGAGAAAACTGGGAATTAACCTAAGTACAATGGAAAATAAAAACTGAATTAAGAAAACCTACAAAGGTAAGGAACAGAAAATGGATGTGCTAGAAGGGAAGGAAAAAGGTATCAGGAGGGAGAGCATCTTCTCTCTTTGTGTATGTGCATGTATCTATTTCCTACCTCACACTGTGGCTGCAGTTCATCTGCTGATTTATGAAGAGGGAAATGTCCAGAAGTCACCAAGTACAACAGAACAACACTGTGCCCACACAGACGCATTATGTATTCCTGTCTCTTGCACCTTTTCTGCACAAAGTTCAGACTGCTGTGAACTCCTAACACAGAATTTCAGTTTTCCCCTGCAGGCCCTACACACACAGAGTATAAAAATAAATAAATAAATAAATAATCCCAGTACTACTTTCAACTACTCAGTGTGATTTGCTTCTCTACACCTCCTTGAGAACAATCTCATCTGGAACAATCTAAAAGGCTCCCACCAGAACACAAACCACCCAGCAATGGCCCTGTCTGCAGACCCTCAGCTACGAAGCATCTCCTCAAACACTGCATGCTGGCAGCCAACAGCCTGTTCCGAGGTGCAGCCCAGGATTTATCTAAACCTCCTCGTAAATGAAGAGCAGAAGTTCTGATCTTCACACAGCTTGTGGCTGCACCCCGGCAGGAACAGATTGCAAGGGCAGGGTAAGTACCGAACCCTAACAGCAGGTCCTGCACCGAGCAGGCGGCCCGTGCCCCCTTTCCTGGCACCACAGTGCCACCCAGCCCGCGCAGCGCTCATCGCTTCCCGCGGAGCCAACACGCGGCTCGCACACCCCCTGCGGGCTGGGCACTAAGTCCAGTCCTCTTCAAGAGGCACAAGGAAATCAGCCTCAAAGATGCAATTAATCTCAGAACAATTCTTCCTCCGACAGACACAGGTAAAGGCTTCTGGGTTTGAGAACAGACACAACATTTACCCACCGAAGAGCACTATGAACAGGCTGCCCATCACACCGTAAGGGGTAACAGCAGACATGAGGAAGAGGAAATCAAGTGTAGGTCCAGAAAATTTCTGGTTTGCAACATCTTATTGATGTGCTGACAAAGCCACTTCACAGGGATACAAATCCACTGCTCTCCTGTGCCACCATTAAAGATCTGAAGAGTCATTCACACAAAGTTATTTTTTATAATAACCCTTGCACTTTGCCTATAACTGGCACCAATATCACTCTGAACTATGACGGATTATATTTGCTTTAGATATCACTTAAGCACGTAAAATATCATGTATCAGAGCTGAGACCTGTTCTTTTGGGATTTTTATGCAGACTAAGATGTTAGCAGACATCAGCAGCAGGATGAGAAGGGGCTTTTCATTTTCCAGTGAAACTGGGATGTCAACATCAGTAACCTCTAATAACATGAAATGGCATTTCACTCTCTGGGCTTCAAAAAGAACCAGGCCCTAGGAGGAGGATGCATTTTATTCAAGTCAAAATGCAGATAAATGGACAAGAGTGGAATATTTGAATATCCTCTCTGCTCCAAATCATCCTAAATCTCTATTAGTAAATAACATTTGTTTTAGAACAGGGAAGAAGAGTTCACAGCATCTTGTGCTTGTCATTTTAATTTTTGGGTTTTATTCCAAATCCTAACCTATCCAGTTCTTTTTAGAAAGTAATAGCTGGAAAACAGTTGGGTCTCAGCAGTTTTACTCTCCCAAAAGCATGATTTTTTGCTTATCTGGGCCCTTGGGACCATTTAAACATTGATAAAGTACTATGTATTGATTGTAGAGCATTTTGACAAACTGACTGATGAGCAGAATGCTCATCACATGATGATGACACCTACACGGGTGCCTCTGCACTTTTATGCCTGTAATTTTCATACTGAGCTTCTGCTGAATCTTCCACCACAAACCAGATGCTGGAGATAAACGTGAGCAGTAGCCCAAGTAAACACCCTGAGATCTTCCCAGTTACTCTAGGGCAGGACAGGCTGGGGAAGGCACAGAACGTGATCAGTCGAGAAGAATCATGGAATGATTTGGGCTGGGAAAGTCCTCTAAGGTCACTGAATCCAACTGCTCCCCCAGCACTGCCAAGGCCACCACTGAGCCACGTCCCCAAGGGCCACATCCACACGGCTGCTGAATCCCCCCAGGGATGGGAACTCCACCACTGCCCTGGGCAGCTGTGCCAGAGCTGGACAACCCTTTCCATGACTGGATGAATTTTCCCAATATCCAACCTGAACCTCCCCTGAGACCGTTTCTTCTTGTCCTGTCCCTGTTCCCTGGGAGCAGAGCCTGACCCCCTCCTGTCAGGAGTTGTGGAGAGTGAGATGGCTCCCCCTGAGCCTCCTTTTCTCCAGCTCCCTCAGCTGCTCCTCACCAGACTCGTGCTCCAGACCCTTCCCCAGCTCTGTCCCTCTTGGGACACGCTCCAGCACCTCCCTGTCTCTCTTGGGGTGAGAGGCCCAAACCGAAGCCAGGAATGGAGATGAGGCCTCACCTGTGCCCAGCACTCACTCACCTGAGGGCAGCAGGGCATCCCTCTCCACGATTCTGGCTGAGGCCAGGTCACTGATGATGTACTGCAGCCTCAGGTGTGCGAACACGGGCAGGAACGCGTTGCCCTGCGCCGACTCCAGGAAGGCAATGTCACCCCCAAACTCTGCAACACATAGCACCCACATTACAGTCTGCTGCCCTAAATATTTTCCAGACCCTATTTATGCTGGAGTTTTTACTTATTGATTAGAGAAAGTTATTACGGACAGCCAAGTCACCTTTTGCCATTAAAATTAAGAAATGACTCGCATTCAAATCCCAAGCCAAGGCCAGGCCAACTCTTCCTACCTCTCCTGCGCTCAGCAAACCAGGCATCAGCTTCAGCTAACACCTGCTTGAAAGACCCATTCCAAGAAGGCACGAGCTGAAGGAACATCCACTGGGCAAAATAAATAAACAAATTCTAGTGAGTCAGTTGAAGGTGGTTTCAGATAAGTAATCTGCATGTTAATAAAGACACATTTCCACAGTGCATTCATTTCTATAAAAGTTCTGCTAGTCCATTAAATACTTTCAGTCAATCCCACAAAGGTTCCATTGCAGCGAACCCCAGGCAAGTACCTTTTTGAGAGCAGTGTACACATCCATTTCCACCTGCAGCACAAACAGGTTGGAGGAGCTGATCAGCTGCTTCATGAGGTTTATGCTGAAAAAAATCAATTGTAACAGGTCAGTGAGACAGAAGAGAGAGAAGGAAGGGGAGGTAGGGAACACGCGACACAAAGTGATCCGCAGAGAGCTCCAGGCTTGGGCAGAGACTGTCCTTTATCCCTGCAAGGCAAGGGCAGCCCCAGTACCTGAGCTCCTTGAAGAGTCCAACACTCTGGTGAGTCATCAGATTGTTCAAGAGCCACTCGAGGCACCTGCATGGAAAGCAAGGAATTAGGACCTCTGCCTGTTTCTTCTCCATGTCAACATTCCTGCAACGGCTGCTCCCTCAGGAAATTTGCAGACAATGCTAAGGTGGGTGGGATTGTGGATCTGCTGGGGGGCAGGAGGGTTCTGCAGAGGGATCTGGACAGACTCAGCCAGTGGGCCAAGGACAACGACATGAGGTTCAATAAGACTGAGTTCTGAGCCACCACAGCAACCCCCTGCAGCTCCAGGCTGGGGCAGGAGCGGCTCAAGAGCTGCTTGGCAGAAAGGGACTTGGGGGTGGTTGACAGCTGGCTGAGCATGAGCCAACAGTGTGCCCAGGTGGCCAGGAAGGCCAATGGCATCTTGGCCTGTACCAAGAACAGTGTGGCCAGCAGGACTAGGGAAGTGACCATTCCCCCGTACTTGGCACTGGTGAGGCTGCACCTCAAGTGCTGTGCCAGTTCTAGAACCCTCTTAACAAAGGACATTGAGGGGCTGGAGCATGTCCAGAGAACAGCAAAAGGCTCATGAAGGGTATAGAAAACACGCTTTATAAGGAACAGCTGAGGGAGCTGGGTTTGTTTAGACCAGAGGAGGCTCAGGGGGGACCTCATCACTCTCTACAACACCCTGAAAGGTTGCAGTGAGCTGGGGCTGGTCTCTTCTGCCATGCCTGCGGTGAGAGGACATCAGGAAATGGCCTTAAGCTGAAACACAGGAGATTCAGATTAAGTATTTGAAAATTTTTTCCCCTGTTTGGGTGGTCAGGCATTGGAATAGATTGCCCAGGAAGGTGGTGGAATCACCACCCCTGGAGGTGTCTGGATCTGGATGTGGGTGATGTGGTTTAGTGGTTTCAGTGGCAGTGCTGGGTGGATGGCTGGACTGCATGATCTTATAGGTCTTTTCCAACCTTGATGATTCTATGATTCTATTTTAAAAAAATACTGAAACAATTAACCTGGTCATTATGGTACTGTGTGTAAATTCACTGTTAATTGGCAGTGTCCAAAGCAGCTTGGAGACAGTAATTCTTACTTTTTCTTCACCGAGTCCAGCCCATACGTCCCCGCAGAATTGTAATAACCACACACGGTTTGGGCAGTGATGGTTTCCTTCATTGTTTCACCACATTGCTGGATTAAGCCATCCTGCAGGGAGGAAAAAACACACAAACGTTCTGAGTGTTCATTTCCCAACAGGAAATGTCAGACACTGTGCTGTTCATAAAGATTTTCATGCCTGAGCCATCCCCAAAGTCCCACAGGCTGCAGTGACCGGTGCTACACTGTTCAAAACGTTTAAACCATCATTCCTCAGAAACACAGGTGTTCCTTAAGAATATTTCCCATGAAAGAAAAGCGTACTGAATGCCTTCAGGGTAGAGCAGGTGAGCTCCAAAACCTATTTAATCTACTTTTAGATATGACTCTCAAAGCACTTAATCTCACACCTCAATCTTAGTCACAGCATTATTCAGTAAACCCACTGCACTGGGTCTGGGTTTTTCCCCACTTAGCCAGAAAAGCTGATTCACTCCTCTGGGTGAAAAAGGATATTCTGAACTGTTTCTTTCCAGGTAAAGACAAAGACAGTGGCATTTCTGACTTACGAGCTGTAGCATGCAGGCTGCTGCCAGCAGGGCGACCACGCGGCTGGGGTTTATCAGCACATCGTCCCTGTAGAGAGAGCCAAAAGCCACCTGCAGAGCTGCAAAGGGAACAGGAGTCACACAGAGACACAGCACAGGACATTAAAAGAGTTCCTAAGTACAACCAAACCCCTTCAGTGCACACCTTCTCTATGGTCTCAGTACTGGCTCTTCATCTAGGGCAACTGACCAGACAGAAAACACAACACGGGGCAGCAACCAATCCATTACTGAGCTCCCACGAGCTAAACAAACTCTTCAGCACCCCCTGAGAGCTGTAAAACTGCACAGAAAGAAGTTGAACCTCATGAGCCTTCTCTGAGCATCATGAGGGCTAACTTAACCTCTCCCTTCAGGGTCTGGTTAAAATAAAAGGCTCCCACTTACCTTCTACATCAATATTTTGATCAGGAATCTCCAACTCTATGACGTTCATGCTGGATTCTTTCCAAGAGCCACTGAACATACTGGAAAAGTAGCCTGACTGTATGAGGGAAGAGAGAAAAAGAACTCAGCTAAGAGATTCCATTCCAATTAAAACTGCCAAAAGCAGCACACGGAACCAAACATGGTTAATATTTACCTTTATGCAGAACAAAATGTATTAAGGGAACTTTCACAAGCTAAAACATTCTGACAGACTCAAGGGGCTGACTGTAGTTGCTGTTTCTGACACTGAAAATGCCTACAGGAAAATGTGGGCTACGTGTGCATAACCAGAGTAAGGAAAGAGTTTGAAAAGGCCAGAAAAACCACACAGGCTCTTTTCCCACAAACCACATCACCACTGGGGACAGAATTAGTCCAAGAATGAAGCCCTTAAGGTTACTGGCAAACAACAAATCCTGCAGGCATTACGGAATGCCAGTTTGGGGACCGGGAAAAAAAAAGAAAAAAGAAAAAAGGCATGCAAGACATACAAATTACTGTACAAGGCTGTAGTCTCATATCAAGGACACAGACACACACACCATTTACGGCAATATACCTTTTATTATTAAGTGAAAAGCACATAAAACTAGAATTTGAGGTTTCCATCCAAATGAAGGGAAAGATAATGCTCTACTAGGGTTCCTGATTTTCCTTCCCAGCAGCAGATGTGCCCATTATGAGATGCTATCAATGAAGTTTACCTGAGAGATCAAAAAAATAAAGTCTATTTGTACAGCACCACATTCCCTGACCTCTCCCCTCAGCATTTCAGCTCAGGGCAGCAAGTAACACAAAACCCAACTTTGATTTCATTTGATCAGGTCAGTATTTCTCTACCCTCGGCATATTCCTAACTCTGACAACACACAACATGCTCCTATCAAACCCAGGACCTCACTCCTCTTTGTCTTCCTCATGAGGCTGCTTCAGCTTTGCCATAGAGATCAACTCCCCAGTTTCAGCTGGATTTATCATTTTTGTAACAGCATCAGGAAAAAGAAACCCCCCATTTCTCAGAGCTGCCATGGCCAGGCAGAGCAGCACCTGCTTGTCCTTCATGGAACACAAGGGGAGCAGAAACAGCCAGGCTGAGCCTGCTCAGGGGCACAGAGGAGGAGTCACAATGGCATTAAGAGTCATTTACATGGAGTTATTTCTAACCTCCAACACTGTTTTACCTACAGCATCATAATTCCAATGCAGGAGCATTGAAACAGAACCCGCCTGAGGAGAATGGTGAACTCCCCCCAAAGCTCATCTCCCAAGAACACCGCTCCTGCAACGAGGCCTCCACAGACAACCTCACAATTTTCAAACCCTGCTGAACAGCTGCATCCCCAGAAGGGATTTCACACTCCCCTTCAGTCACCAACTTGCGCTAAGGCTTCAGGAGCAGCTTCATGAACTTGAGATGCAGCAACCACAGAGAGCGACAGGAAACACCAGCAGCCTGAGGCCACACCAGCACTGTGCCCACCCTGCACAACCCAGCCCTGAGTGTCCCCCCTCCCCGGGCTCCAGAGTCCCACGTGGCAGTGGGAGCTGTGCCTGCCAGCTCTGCTCCTGCCACACACCCCACAGCCCCCCCAGTGCCACTGCTCCAGATCTGCCTCACACAAAGGACTCTCCTGCCTTCAGTTTATGCTTGTTAAAAGGTTCTCACACTCTAAAAAGAAAAGGCTGTTTCCTACAAGAAAGCAATGAAACACCTCCCCCGCTGGGGCAGTGCAAGTAATTGCTGAAGCTGCTCTGGAATTCTGGCACTGACACAGCAACAGCCACAAAAAATCCAGAATTCGCTCTTCCTGTCACTTGTCGCACCAGAGAAACGCCAGCCACGTGCGGAGCACCTCCCGGTGCCACCGTGTCACAGCCCTGCTCGGGCTCCCACTGCAGCTCACACACAAGTGCCCTCCTGTCCAGGTACAGCACCTGATGGCTCCACATCAACCCTGGCGAGGCCAGAACCCCTGAAAGCCCAGGGCACAACTGAATTTGGTGTTTCATGGCACAGTCACGGCTCCTTTCTGCTTCTGCCACAGCAGGAGTGACACAGAGAACAGACAGCGAAGCCAACAGCACCTGTGTGCTCCCAAAACACAGACACAAAGGACTCTACCTGAACACAAGCCCAACAGAAAATGTTTGTGGAAACAGCATCTTTTTTGGACGTATGCACTCAGATTTACTCCTTTTTAGAGTTCCTGAGCAAACGTTCCTCCTGCAGCAGCAGAGAAGCTGCAAGGAAGCCTTTTGTGAAGGCTCGTAACAATCACACAACAGCTACAGAGATGCAGGTCCCTGCAGGTGTCTGCACACAAGTCTGGTGGACAGTAAAACTGAGCTGGGGCACCACAGGCTTTACAAATCCCTTCTGGAAGCACCTCCTCTGCTCTGCAAGAATATTCCCATCACAGGAGCATCTCAGCCTCTTGTTCAGCAAACAAGAACATGTTCTCAGGACATCAAAGACAACTGGCAGGACTGTTTTCACAGAGGATGCACCAAGATTAGGAATAAAATAAATTAAACAAAATTTAAAAATTAAACAGTAAGAGAGAGAAGCAAAGAAATTTTTCTAACACGAAGCTACAGCTCTGCTTCCCAACATTGCTAACAGGAGTTGGTTAACTGCATCTACAAAAAGAGTGAAAGTCCTATATATAAAGGGGAAAAAAAAGGAAAGATGTCCAGTCATACTTCACAGTTCCCAGACACTCTTTCATTAAAAACACAGTTCCTACTGGGAGTTAAAAAGGAGCCACTTACCTGACACAAATAAATCTTGTGCAAGTTCCACTCCTCTCCCAGAGCACAAATTTTGATATCACTGTTCTCTCCATTCAAAAACAGCGTCTGATAAATATATTTCGACGTGCTTTTCAATTTTTTCCTAGTAAAAAAAAAAAACAAACCCAAAAAGCACAAACAGTGAGACACACTCCTTCAAATTCTCCCGTTACAGCGGCAACAGTCGGTCTCAAGCTCTCGGGGGGTTCGTCCAGCCCAGCCCAGGCCGACTGCCGTGTCCCCCCGTGCCCGCACC
>VWZW01007569.1:30346-113555 GCA_013397115.1 Edolisoma coerulescens
GGTGGCGCGGGCGGGCCCGGCCAGGCCCGCGGGGACGCGGGCGGGCGCTTTCCTGCGCTCCCGGCGCTGGGAGCGAGCGAGCCTCTTAGTGATTTAGTTAATGGGTTAAACTGACTTCTGAATTAATTGTTTTACTTAATCATAACTAATACCTATATATTAATAATAAATAGTGCCTTATTCTTAAATAATTCTTAGCCCGCATTTAGCGAAGTTGTCATAAGCTGCTTTTGTAGAAAGCTTGGGAAAATTACAGAAGCTGTAAGTTTTGATAAACAAACTCTGATGTGCTTCAATGAACAAAGCCTGGGAGAGAACCGTGGTGGTGGGGTTGGACATCTGAACTGTAGAATTTATGGATAACAAGGACAATTTCCAGAAACCAGAAGATAAAAAGAGACAAAGACTGAGTTTATGAGTTGGAAAGTCCTTACCAGAGGTAAAAGATACTAGAAAGACTGAAAACGTGGACTAATTAGCACAAGAAGCAGCCGTGCAGCCGCTCCCCACCCCGCCGGGGCCCCGCGGCAGAACGCAGGAGTTCGGGACAAAACAAGTCTTTCCCTGTGTCCCCTCCCAGAACACACCATCGGGACAGAAAGTACAGAAACGAATTCTTTATTCATTTTTCAACACTCAGCAACCTGACCCGAGGCACTGAAACCGAACCTGACCCACGGCACTGAAACCCACCCCCAGCCCGAGCACCCCCGCAGCGGCTGTGCCGTGCTGGGCCTTGCCCTGTCCCAGGCACAGCCCTCGAAGAACTGGATAAAGCTCTGCCTCCTCTCCCGGCAAAAGTCGGGAATGTGTCTCCAATGGCAGCCCAGAGAACGAGAAAGGAAATTATTTTATTGGAGGCCACAGAGGCGTCTCCTATTCCAGCCAGCAGCAGCCTGTCCTAGAGGAAAATGAGTGATGGAATTGGGCTGTGGCCACCTCAGAGCTTTGGCAATGCAGCCTCAGTCTGATCCTTCAGAACAGGATTATACACCAGCAGTAAAAAATAAATCGCCAAGCCAAAGCAGAATCCCATTTTTGCAGTGAAAACAGTGAACGGGCAGGCGTGTGGGGGAAAAGTCTCTCCCAGAGGCTGATGTGGAAGTCCAGGTGAGGCCCAGGCACAATCCCTTAATGGCCCTGTGACACGGGGCAGCTGTCAGCCAGTGTGGGGACATCTGGGGACATGTGGGCAGGTGTCCCAGGGAGGTCTGGGGCATTACCTCAGCGAGATTTGGGGAGCTGCCACAAGGAGATGTGGGGAGGTGTCCTGGGAAAATCTGGGGAGCTGCCCCAGCACCAGGCTGATGAGGTGGGGTTTTGGGGACAGGTCATTCCTTAAAAGGCACCATTCCAATGACATCACTCTATCCAGAGCAGGGTTTGTAATATAACCCTAATTATTTATACTCCCATGATCAAGCAGACAGACCAAAAGCACAGGGCTGCTCTAACCAGGGCAGAAAAAGGTTTTTCTGATGTCACCAGTGACAACTTCCCCACTTGCAGATCTACAGGCAGCATACACATACAGTACAGCCAGGCTGTTAATGCTCCACACCAACAGAGGCAAGTTAATATGTAAACGTGCTTGTATTTTAGATATTTGGTTTGTGTTTTAATTTTACCCAAAAACTGAAGCAAACCCATATTCTGCAGTCTCCGTGTACCAATGAGGTTGGCTTTCCCCTGTGCAGCCTCTCACACTGCATCAGGTTTGCTTTAGTTGATGCATTTTGCTGGTGAACACAACAGCAAAGGGGCAGCTGGTCAGGAAACAACTTTTGTACCTTTGGTTACAGCATTCTGTGTAAGATGGGCTTCACCAGCCCAGTTAGTAGGCAAATGAGTGTTCCAAGCATAAAAGTGTATCAAAAGGGTCAACTAGAATGGCCACTATCTAACCAGAGCATGAACTAACCTAAGTCAATAATCAGAGTAATTAATAAGGCATTTGGGAAAAAATAAAAAGACATAAATCTTTATCATGATTGGGCTCAACGATCTTAAAGATCTTTCCAACCTAAATAATTCTGTGATCAGCTGCTTCCCATCACCCAGCAGGTCCCCCAGGCCTCCTTTAATCCTCCCCACCACACAGCCTGAGCAGAACCTTCCTGTAGTCCCCCGAGCAGTCTCCCTAGAGAGAGCAGAAAAAAGGAACACCATTAATTTTGCAGCTCCATGGAAAGCAGGATTCCTTCCAGCATAAATGTCTTACTGTAGTGTTTGTACCCTCTTCGACAACTGAATAACCAAGAACATTCAGGAAGGTTTTCAGTACATAAATGTAAAGTCTCCTTAATTCCACCTCCTCTAAAATACCCAGAAGGTGTTGAGAGGGTCTCCTTGCAGCTGCTTAGCAAATCCAGGTCTGTTTGCAGGACTGCAGAGCTTACCTTAATGAAGGAGTGCAGCGATTTCCCGTACATGGCCAGGAACTCCCTCCTGATGTAGAGCATGTCTATTTCCGAGCGGGACACCATCACCCGGATCAGCGTGCTGTCATCCGTGCCCAGGCCCTAAAGCAACAGAGGGACCAGCTACAGCTGCAAAGCACTTTGGACAGGCCAGTGGCAGACACAAAGGTTTGGCCTTCTGTGGACTCCATTCCTAATTAGATCATTTTTGCATTAAGGCAGGGATCCACTACCAGCTCTGAGCTTCCTGAAGGAAAAGAGGTCCACAGGAAAACTCAGACTTCTTTTTTTCCCCCAATTGACACAGTTTCTTTTCCTCTAACTGCTGTCAGGCTAGTGACTCAAGCACGGAGAGGTAGGGGGGAAAACAGCAAAAGCTCTTTACCTTCATGGATTTGTACAATCTTTCAGCAAAATACGCAGGTTTGTTCCTCAAGCACTTTACTGTAAGGGAGACAAGAACAAGAGAATTAAAGCAAATAAACACGGAAGGAGAAGGTCTTTCAGGCCCTTCCGGCACTTTCTCAGTGCAGATGTTTATTCTGTAAAAATGCAACTCAACAAGCACAGTGCAGACATCCAGAGTCAGTGACCTGCTGTCAATCGATGTCCCAATGTCCAGTGCACAGCAATAAAATATTTTTAAGGCTTTAAAGCTTCCAGACAGCAGATGTGAGCTGCCAAAGCATCCCTTGGCAGAGAAATATAAAGCACAGAGCCTTCTTACCAGGCATATCTGCAAAGATTAAAACACTGTGGCTTGTAAAATAGTGAAAAAGAATCTGCCTCCTGAAGCTGTGCAAACAGTCAGGGCAAGAGACAGTATCTTTAATTATTTAATTAATTTGTAGACAAAGTTTAAAAGCAGGGAACTCACCCACAGCTAACAAAGCATCCTCGAGGTCTCCTGACATCTCGGATTTAATGCTCTCTGTGATGTCCTTATTAGCAATCCCTCTGTACACATCAAAAACTAGAAGGAAGAGTCAGATAAAAAGAGCCAAGTGAGCTGCTTCAGCGTGTAACCCCCGAGGATCACTTTGCAAGATCAAGCTCCTCATACCCTGTACAAACATTGCACCATTACTGTGACATTGTAAGCTAAATCAGGGCTGCCCCTCAGAAAGAATTCATTTTAATTATCAGCTGTCTTGCTAATTAGCCAACCACTGCTGCTAGGATTTTCCAGAACTGCTATTTAATGCAGATAGTTTCCATGCTTAGCCCTGTCCCATGGGAATCACACTTCATTATCTCCAATTCACAGGCTAGAGCAAGTTGTATGGATGTTTTTCTCAACTCTCATTTTGTCTCAGGAGGGAATAAAATGGTCCAAAAGAATTGAATCAACTGGCCCCAAGAATATCTGTTGTCTCAGGAAGGGATCACAATCAGTCAATGAACAAGTACACAGCTCCTACAAAAGTACTGTCCTCAAACAAGGGAAAAAATCCAGGACACCAGAGAGGTCCTACCTCTTAGCAGGTGGCACCTGTTCCGTGTGCAGAGGATGGACATGAACTGCACCTCATCCGTTCCCCATCTCTTCTCCCCAGCTTCATAGAGGCACTTGAAGACATTTTGAACAAAGTTAGGATAATTGAGAACACCAGGTGTATATAAGGAGGCTTTTACTTCATAGAACCATTTGGGTTGGAAAAGCCCTCTAAGGTCATGGAATCCAATCCTTCCCCTGCACTGTCAAGGCCACCACTAACCCATGTCCCCAAGTGCCACATCCACAAATCTGTTAAATCCCCCCAGGGATGGAGACTCCACCCCTGCCCTGGACAGCTGTGCCAGAGCCAGACAACCCTTTTGGGGGAAAAGTATTTCCTAATATCCAATCTAGTCTCCACCTAGGGCACTGCTGAATAGCACAGCTTCAGGCTTACTCATCTACCTTGAAAAAAAAGAGGTCCAGAAACGGCAGGGATTCACCACACGTCACACATACAAACCCAGACAGTTCTTGCAAGGAAGCAAATTGCTACACACCTGAGCATCTTGTTGAGCAAGGGCCTCATCCACAAATGTTCCCTCATCTCTGTTACCCTGCGGAGATGCAAGGGTGAAAAAACTCATTTCAACAGAGCAACTAATGGAAGGAAGTCCTGCAAATTCCCCATTCAAAACCAGTTACTGGAGATGTATAATGGGATTCTTAACATTGAATAGTGGGTTACAAGTTCAGCAAAACATGATTCAGAAGTTATCTGTTCTTCCTTTTGAAACAAGCAGCCATCCACTTTAATTTAAAAAGAGCGCATGGCATGAAGGCATGCCCGCAGTGAGGCTGCTCTGCCTGCAGAAGCTGGTGTGAAATGCTGGCGAGGTGAAATGCAAGAGAAGTGAAATAACAGCCAGCCTGAAGCACCCCATCACTGAGTGAGAGATGTCCAGCAGGAGATTCACCCCCATTGTTTCCCCGATCCTGGACTCACCGTCGCGAGGGACACGAGGACTCTGCGGAACATGGAGGATGTGTCAGAGACAATGTCGTCCTCCAGGGTGGAGCCGTATTCTGCCAGAGCACACACACACAGCAGATCCGTCACCAACAGCTCACAGAATCACAGGATTTGCTGAGTGGGAAGGGACCCACAAGGATCACCAACTCCTGGCCCTGCACAGAACCATCCCCAAGAGTGCCCAAGAATGTTGTCCAAACGCTCCTTGAGCTCCATCAGGACTGGTGCTGTGACCACTTTTCTGGGGAGCCTGTTCCAGTGCCCAGCCACCTTCTGGGTGAAGAACCTTTTCCTAATATCTGTCCTAAACTGTCCCCAGGATTCGAGTTGCCTCAGTAGTGCTGGCACAGGGGGACAGGCACTGTCCTGTCCTGCTGGCCACACTGTGACTGGGACAAGCCAGGATGCCCTTACCCTTCTTGGCTTTCATCACAGCAATCCAGCCATTGTATTGAGTGGTACACGGCAAAATTAAGCAGCACAGCCAGCATAAAACTGGCAAAAGATCCATCATGGCCAGACCTCTAGCTGACAGACATAACCACCCCACCCCATTATATTTACACCGACTCAATTTCTGCGTGGAATTCTAGTCCTTGATGCTGACAGACCCTTCTCCTGCCTCTTCACACACCCCTGCACATGCACAAGTGGCTTCTCAGCCAGGATGAAATTGCAGAGGGTGCCACATACGGAGTTTGTAGTTCTCATTGATGTGCCGGATCTCTGCGTTGGTGCGGGAAGCCAGGATTTCAATCAGGCAGCCTTCATCTGTTCCTGCTCCCTGGGGAATCGCAGAGATGAGAGCCAAGATTGTGACAACTGTTTTGAAGGGAACTACGACTTTTGTTTATTATGTTTAGGTTAATAAGAAATTAATAATTAATACACAATTATGCCGTTGCATACTGCATTGACCATAACTCATGCAACATAAAAGAAGATTTCCAAACCTTTAGAGCCCTCCTCAGTTCATGCACATCATACATGATGGTAGGAGTCATCAAACCAACGATCACCCTTTCAAAATTCCCACTCAGCTCAGACTTCAAGTCATCAATCAAATCCTAGGAGACAGAAAGAGAAGAAAGGAGAAGAAGACACGGCCTTTGAGAAGAGGAAGAACTTGTTCACCACTTTTCTTCATGCTCCAGCCCTCCTTGGATGAACAGTTACTCTGAAGTGAACAAGACAAAAAAAAACTTGGCCAAGGAAAGCTTGTGCTCAGTGCCAATCATACTCTTGTGGAGATTGGGATGTGCTTCACATTTCACCCGAGTGATACAACCCAAAAAAGTCCACATCTCCCAATTAGAGCCATAGCCACTGATCTCTGAAGAGACCTACCCTGCCAATAGTGCTTTTGTAGGTGATCAGAACTTGCTGACGTTGGGAAACGTTCAGTTTGGTCAAGGTCTCAATGATGGCATCTTCATCCGTGCCTGGAAGGAACCAATGAGAACCAGTCAAGCTGCTTGTACCAGAACCAGAGGCCTGCTCTGCCCTTGCCCAGGGTGTGCCATTGCCCACACAACCTTACACACATCCTTGCACAACCCGGGCCTCATCTGTGCACAAGTGCCTCAGCCCAGCAGCACCACACCACAGGAGAGAGAAAACAAAGAGCCTGAGGATGTTTTTATGGCCAAGACTTGGATTTCCAGTGGGGTTCAAGTTGCCCAATTCCCTCCAATGCCCTCACAGGGCAGTGAGGTGATGCAAATGGCTGAACTTCCCCTCCAAAAAACCACCAGTAAAAACCTTCCCAACCATCAGAGCTAAAAAAGAAGGTGTAACAGTGGGGGGGAGAGCAACTTACCAAATCCCTTCATGGCCTTCCTTAGTGCCTGTGCTTCTTGCTCAGCACTGAAAGTTGAGACGCCCTTGACTGTTGCCTAAACCCATAGGAGAGGAGTTATGGAAAGTAGTCACAAAGTGAGACATGCACAGAGTAGGGTTGAATTAAAAAAAAAAGACAATTCAAAAGATGCAAACATCTTTTTTGGAAAGTGGCAGCAAGTAAAGTCCACCCTCCAAATATGAGTGATTTTATACCAGGTTCCATCCTATCCTAAAAAGAAATGGTTTGTTCTAGAGGGACTTCCCAGCCACATAAGAAATAAGCCACAGCAACTCAACTGAAAGGAGAAAATATCTTAATGTGGCTGCCCATGGAGTATCTGCTTTCCAGTTAAATAAGGGCACACAGCCTGACATCTCTGTTCAGTCCAGCTTCTTCCCAGCAGTTTTCCATGTAAATCATAGGAGAGGCTGTTCCCATCAAAGCCCCATTCCCGACTTCTCTGAGAGCAGTCAAGGACCATCATTCTGTTAAACGCACACCAGGAAGTGCAGTGTTTTACACTGATTGATTCACAAACAGGTATCTCCTGCCTCTGGTCCAGTGGTATTTCTGGGGAAATTCACTTTCCTTACAAAGCTCTTCATGTTCCCAAGAAAATCATCAGCAAAACCCCACTTAACATTCAATGGGCAGAAAAACATTCCTGTCCCTGGAAGTGTTCCAGGCCAGGCTGGACGGGGCTTGGAGCAGCCTGGTCTAGTGGAAGGTGTCCCTGCCCACGGCAGGAGGTGGAACTGGATGACATTCAAGGTTCCTTTCAACCCAAACCATTCCAAGATTCTGTAATAACAGCCATAGAAATGGCTGCCTTGCAGGCTCAACCTGGAAAGAAGAATATGCCCAGGAAGTTTATCTGGAGAAATTAATGTTCTTTGAATTAATATCTGATCAGATTTTTATTAACTCCCCAAATGCAAAAGCCTGCATGTGTGGGTCATTCTCCTCTGCAATGAGGAAGCAGAGAGAGGCGATAAATTCACCCCCTTGAAGGGACAGACAGTGACAGTGTTCTTCCTGCTGTGTTCTTATCTGAGCTACACTCCCCACATTTATCAGGTCAGAGCAAAGGCTTGGCACAGCCTGGCACAGCAAACACACACACTCACCATCGTGCTCGGATTTGGTCAATCTGTTATTGTCTGCGTCCGGGGCACTTAGACAGCTGTAATAAAAAGCACAGGGAGTGTTAGTTTTCTAGCAAATAATTAATAGAACACACCTTCCCTTGAAGGTTAATGAAGCTGGTTAAGTAACCATCTAATTCTTTGAGGACTAAAAGCAAGATTGAACAGCCCATGTGAATGCCCAGAGCAGCTTCCCGGAGTGTCCAGCCCTGCTTTGCTGAGCAAAGGCTGGATCACGACAGCACAGGGCCAGGGCCAGGCTGGAAGAGATGTGGTGGACAGGCAGGTGATTAGCACTGGTAATTTAATATGATTCTTCTCTATTGCCAGCGTGACAGCCTGGCTCAGGCCACAAGGAGAAGCAGACAGTGTTGCCCTGGGAGCAAAGAAAATAGACTTGATTCCCATGTCCTTCAAAACACATGGCTTTGACCTTGGCAGGTGAGAGCCTGAGGGTGAAGCAGGGTGAGGACGAAGTAAGGTGAGGATGAAGTGGGGTGAGGGTGCCCATACAGCCCTAAGCCTTCATGGACCCTCCTGGGAGCCAGAGACATCATGGTGTAGGTGAGCACACAAAGGATAACCTCACCTGAGCACTGGGCTGGAGAATTATTTTCCCTCTTAATATTTTAATAGAACATTTTATATTCAACATCCCCTCAGTTTGGTGCACTGTGTCCTTCCTTGTAGAGCTGCAGTTTTAACTGACAAAACCCTCAAAAAACCCCGAAGCTTCCTTGCCATCTGCCCAGAACTATTCTGTTCATAATTTTGTTTTCAATCATAGAGCCTTTGCATGAACACACCCAAATTTTCCTGTATCCCTGATCACTTGATGTCACGTACCAGGACAAGGTTCACTTCCCCACAACTCAAGTTTATCCCAGCGTCTCAGGAGAGGAGTTAGGAAAGGCAGACTCAGATACCTACATACAGTAGGGTTGAATTAAATAGAAAATAAATTCAAAATATGCAAACACAGTGACAGCAAGTAAAGTCCACCCACCAAACATGTGGTTTTATTCCAGGGTTGAGTGAGTTCTCTCATTAAAGCCCTGAAGCAGAAGCAGAGGTGCCAGCAGTGAATGACATCTCTCCCAAATTCTACTCGCGGTGCTTAATAGCTGCTACCCATGAGCCCAGACAGTTGTGCAAGAACAGGAGTGTGTTTGCTCATGCTCCACATGACTCCTACAGCCCTGGAACGCACAGGGCGAGCTGTTCAGGCCAGTTAACTCTCGGTGTGGCACTTGCCATGGATGTGTTAGGCACAGGCACTCCCGGGTGCACCTCTACCTTACTGCACCCTGTGCAATCAGGCAACGTACGGCAATTACTAGTGTTGAATTTGCTTTCTTTCATCTGATCATAAATTCCAGCGATCACATTATGACCTAGACCTCAGAAAAGTCATCTTTGCTCTTCTCTAATCTTTTACAGAAGTAAAAAGCCAATTTTAGTTGCTTTAGTCAAACACTAAATGAAGGCTCCAAATTTCACTGCTGTTTTTATGATGCAGTTTTACCATCCAGCTGGCTTGTACACGGAAGCAGGAATATCAGACAGGCTGGTTTAGCAAGTCAATTAGAGGGCAAAATAAAGGTCAGTAGCAAGGGAAAGGGAAGCAGAGAAATTCTGAGTGCAAATGAGCTGGCAGAAGGAAACCAAACCATGAGGAGAGGCTGCATGTACTGGAATCAGGGCAAATGCTCTCACAACATCCATTTACAGCAGAAATACCACACTGAATATTGACTGCAAGATTCTGATTTCTTCATCCTGTGAACATCCCTGGGAACTGAAAGAGCAAAGCACTGAAAAGGCAGCAGTGCAAACCCCACTGCTCAGTCTGCAAGTGCTGGTTTGTTCCTGGTGCATTTCTGTGTGAGAATGAGCCACTGAAGTTACAGGTGGGAGAGCTCAGCAGTTCAGCCAGGCTGTCCAGCAATGGCCCCTGTAACCCTTTCACAGCTCAAGGGGTCTGCAGGAACTGCTCATGCAGGGGCTTTAGATGAATGAAACTCTCCTAAGCCAGCCCTTGGCAAGCAGAGAGAGAAAGGAATGGCTCAGCAGATTTGCCAGCGCTCAGCAGCTTAACACAATTCCTGGCCTGCAGCTCAATCAGGGAAAAGCAGCTTCAGGATAGGAACAATACTTCGCTCTGTGTTTTGAAGAATTAAACTATGCACGCAAGAGTCAGCCAGCCAGTGCTATGGTCCTGATGTTATGTGCTTCACCCCAGAATAAAGGCCTGGTACAGTAAACATGGCTTAGAACAGGCTCAAAACACTGTGCCCAGGTGACAGAGTGCAAGTGGAGGAGGCATCCCTCTCATTACTCAATTTTTTTTCCACAGATGATCTTTTCCTGGCAGGCTTTATCAGCTAATCAGCCTGTGTTAAGTCCATATCAACATCCTCTAAAAGCTGAATCCAGAATAAACTTAATTTATCGGAAGAGTGCTGAGACTATCACGTGTGCTGGCCAGTTCAAGTTTAGGCTTGCACACAATCAGGTTTTCCTGACTGTGCTCAGAGCACACACACAGGAACCAGCAAGGAAAACTTCCAACAGCTTAAGATGATGTAAACACAGGGTGTTTTCCCCCCCAGTTTGAGCTCGCAGCGTTGCCAGTCCTACCCCTCGGATCTGGATGGAAACTCACTGCTTTGTGACCATTTTCCTTGCGAGGAAAACACTGGACTTGTCTGACGAGTTCCTTCATTCGGTGCACGTTTACCCAAACACAACCCACACCCTGCGCCGGATCAGCTTTTCCACAGCTCCGTCACGGCCAGCTGTTCCCGGTGCGCGGGATGCAGCCCTGGCCGTGCTCCCGGGGTGCCCGGCCTGGGGCTCGCCGCGGGGTCACGGACTCCGAGTTCGCAGCTCAGGAAAGGATCTCCCGTCTGCCACGAGCCCCGAGCCAGCTGAAATATCCCAGCGCCTCCCACACACTGACCTTTATCTGGCCGCTGCCCTCAGAAGGAATAAAAATATGGTTTTATAGCTTTGTACGCCTCATTCAGCCCGTGCGCCCACCCCGAGCCGTGTCACCCCCGGCCATGCCCTCCGCGCTCCAGCGGCCAGCGGGGAGGACGTGCCAGCCTGGGCACGGCACAAACAGGAACCAAAACCCGCACTCCCTGTGCCCGGGAAAGGTCAGCCCTTCCTCCATCCCACAACTGCCCCCTGTCCTTCCTCAGCCCCGGCCGGAGCCCCCGGGCTGCCCCAGTGCCTTGGCATCGCGGGCATCGCCCAGCCCGGGGCTGCCGCTCCCGCACTGCCGCCACTGCGCGCCGGAAAGCGGGGATGGCGCTTGGCACCTTCCCAGGCACCTCCAGCCCTGCAGCCCCGTCCCCATGCCAAGGGGGATCCCCAGCTCGCTTGGCACTCACCTGCTGTCCCACGCGGGTCCCCGGCAGAGATGGGGAGAGCTTCGGTGGCTGTCCTGGGTGGCAAAGTCCCCGCCCTGGCGACACGCGGCAGTGACGTGAAGGAGCTCCAGCCCTGCTCTGCCCATCCCTAAACAGTTGGTTGTAATCCAGAGCAGGGGGAGGTTCCCCAGGGAGCCTCGCTCACATTGCACCTTTGGGATGTAACCCCAAACTGCACTTTTGGGGTTACACGGAGGGCTGGCAGGTTGGGACGGCTTCCACGGTCCCCGGCATTCCCTGTAAAATCCCTGGGAATAGAGGGGCTCTGGCTGCAGGCTCTGGTCTCTCGCTCGTGTCTGCGGCGGGGCACACCCGAGGGGGGAGCGAGGGGGACGACGGCGTGGAGCACACAGGCAGCAACATCCTCGAGCAAGAAGTCCTGTTCCTCCCCCGGTGTTGTTTGTGGGGATTTCTCTGTCGTGCCTCCTCTGCTCCCCCAGCACCTCTCTGGGTCTTCAGCATCCTCACCTCTTGTCTAAGAACTCTGCATTGCAAATAGCCATGATTTCAGTAAGGATGATTCTTTGCATAAAGATTATTCATTTTGCCCCAATAAATGGCAGTGCCCTCAAGCCAAAACCCTTCAGGCAAAGGGACTTCACTTTTACCCCATGTGGCCCTGCCAGCGTCAGCCATAGACATGATCACAAGGCTGACAGAGGGAAATCAGCCTCGCAATAGACATATCTTGTCTTCAAGTGTTTATCCTCAGGACCTTTGGTCTGCTCTGATGCTAAAAGTGCTGTTATTATCATGGGTAAACCAACCTTCTCCGTTTTTTTTCCAGCTCATACGACAGCTCTGTCTCATCCCTGTGCCTCTTTGCACATGCTCGTTTGCTGGAAGGGACCTAAATTTAGCAGCTTGGATGCAGGCAGGCTGTGCCCCAGTGAGCATGTCTGCGTGGTTTATTTATTACAGTTCCTGCTGCAGCTCAGCCTCCCAAAGCAGCTCCACAGAGCCCAGCACCTACTGCTGATGCAAGGGGACGTGGACGAGGGGAACAGAAAAACCAGCTTCAAGCCTCAAGCTCTCTCCTTTTGCGCTGCAGAGCCTCTTTCCTTGCAAAATCTGGCACTTGACCCTGACCAGGATTCAGTGTGGACCAGCACGTTAGAAACTGTCTCTAAGGAGAAACTCTTCTCTTTCCTACATCTGTGAAAGTTTCCATTCTCATCTCTTCTTCTCACGTCAGCAGTCCCTGCTCTGGGCCCATTTTAATCCACCAGCAGAACTGCTGTGCTTCTCCATCTTACATTGCCAGTGATTTTTTTAGCCTGTGTATTTTCATCCTTCTGTTTGCTTCCCAGTCTCTTCAGCCCCCAGGACTGGAAGGCTCTGTCACTGCAGTCACTAATATACGCAACAGTAATTATTTAAGACCATGAGTTATTAATTTTCTTTACAAATTATTTATCCTTTAAATATTGCACCAATCCTGCCATTCATGATTTTCATAATTTAACCTTTTCTTTCCCCCTGAGAGAGGCACCAAATAGGAGGAATACTTGAAGATGTGTTTGTGTGGATGTTTTTGGCCACCTGGAGTTAGTCATGTAAGTGTAGTCCATTCAGCAGCCAAATCCTGATGCAACACACAGCCAAGTTCCCTGTAATCTTGGCTGGTTGTGGGTGCTTGGCTCCAGAGCCATCTGATTCAGTCACAATTATTTGGACCAGAAAGAAAAGAAAAAAAGGCACAAAAGCTTCTGAGCATGATGAGACTTGGCTGAGCTTCTCTGGAAGGTGGATAGAACGACAGGGGATTTAGGGAACCCTGTTGTACCTTGCTACAGGAGCTGCTCCCTTGAGGAGGGCGAAGGGTTGTTGCTGTGTTTTCCAGCATGAGGTTCAGGTGACAAAGCTTTGTCTCTCCAGGAGCTCTTTGTGTAGGGTCTGCTCAGCTATCAGCTTTGTCTTCATCTCTTAGAGGATGGAAAGGCTATGGTTATCCTTCAGTATCTCCAGCTGAAGCGCTGGCTGGCATGGCTTTGCTGTCTGCATCAAAAGAGGGCCAGCAAGGGACAAGCCCACAGTCCCTCTCCGTGCAGTGACAGAGTGCATTGCCCTTCTGTTCATGGATATTTCGTTTGTCCCATCAATTATTTTAACCACCTTTGTTATAAAGCTCTCAACCCCCTAGACTTTACTCATTTACACACATGCTTTCTATTCCCATTCCATGGGATGGGCTGCTGTTCTCCCATCTACAAAAGACCTAATAAAAATTAGAGGTCACAGAAAAACAGGGAAGGCAGTGTGCATTAAGTAAATAAATTGAGCTCAAGCAGCAGCCCATTAGGAAGGGGGTATTTATTCAAAGTCCCACAACAAGAACAGAGCTGAACCTCCAAAAAATGGCAGCATTTGTTTTTGCCTGAAGGACCTGACCTTTTAAATTTGCACCTCAGAGAGCAAAGGAGCCTTGTGCTAGGAGGAGAGATTTTCGGTGTGTCCTTTCATTAGCAGGTACCTGCCTTTAGCTTTAGAGAAACAGCCTCACCTCATTCACTGAGCTCCAAATTCTGACACAAATGAAGTCATTCACCATGTGAGGGTCAGAATTTGGGCCTTTGGGAATTAAGCAGGTGTTTTTAGGTGGTTCATAAGCAAAGTACTCATTTTCATACCTGACCACTGGCAGTTTGCAAGAGCAGCCCCTTAAAATGGGGTTATTTAAGGGTTGCACAAGTTCTGTGGGAGTGTGTTGGATGCTGTAGCTCAGTCAGTGTTGTCTCCATAGCAGCAGTACCCGAAGGTAGGGTGGAGGCTGAAAACCAGCCCTTGCTTTCTAAAGCACCGAGTTCTTCGTGCTTGAAAGAGGGTAAAGAATTCTCACATTCCGTGTATTAATATCACAATAGTCCCAAAGTGAACTGCAGTTGTTAGGGCTCACTGCAGAGATCCAGGGGCACTGCTGACCTTAGAGCAAGGGTGTGTCCTTACCTGCTGTGTCCTTACCTGCTGTTCAGCACTGGGTAAGGTGAAACAGCCATTTCCACAAGTCAGAGGTGTTTTGGGGAAGACCTTAGGAAGAGGCAGCCTGGAGCTTTTGATCTATGATTGGAGTAGAGCCCTTTTAACACAAAGAGAGGAAGGAAGATGAAACACACTCCCAGACCTAGGTAAGCAGTGCTTATTTGAGGAGGGAAAATGGAACTATTCCAATTCACATAAGAATTAGAGTGCTCTTAACTCTTCATAACCATTAGAAACACTGCTTCTGCACTCAGTGTTATCAGGGGAATGCGCAGCACTCTCCCTTTTAGCAATCCAGGCAGGATTTAGAACCCTGAGCACAGCATACCAGCCCTGCTATGCAAGTCAAAGGCTCTCTGGGTAGATTACATAAACATAAATGTCACACAAGGCCAAGAAGGAACTGGGGAGCAGAACTGATTTGAGAAAATTCCTGTAACCCAAGATGCCTTTAAAACAAGAGACCACTTGGAGACGTGGCCCACATGCCTCAGACAATAAGCTGTAAGGGGAGACAGCAACGAGCACTGCAAGGATGGGATAGCCAGGAGTCGAATTCTCATTTCAAGTGTGCTTCAATCACCAGGTTCTTAAGGTGGGGATGCTCGTGTGTTCTGCAGGCGGGCGCACAGCAGGGGATCCCGGATGCTCTCACAATTCCTCACGCTGACAGCTCTAACAGCATCTCGGGTGTGGGGGGCTCTCCACACTGCTGTCCCCCAGCATATGCTGTGCTGACACTGCCTCAGAGATGCCCACCCACTCTGCCTTTCTCCCACAGAGAAACTGAAGGCTGCACTTGGCCATGGGCCCAGTCTGCTGTTTTCTTTTATTCACTAAAGCTATAAACAGCAGGGAATGCGAACAGTCCGGGACCATCGGTGGTCTGATGGCTTCTCTGGCTGCCTGTGTCCATGAATCCATCCCAAGGGGAACGGGAGTCAGCAAATACCTCCAGAGCGGGGTTGTGAGGATGATTAGGCACTTGTGGGGTGACACTTATCCCATCAAAAGAGCCCCTTGCTGTCATACATATTGTCTTTTGCTTTCGATCCTACTTGTATTGTCTCACTTGCTGTTCAAAGTGAAAACAGGGCTGCTGTAGCATCTCCAGCGGGGCTTGAGGCACAGGCTGTGGCAGAAGAGGCACAGGAATCTTCACAGGATCTGTGCTGCCTGATAAGCCATTCCCATGACTCCCTGAGAGAGCTGGATTGCTTCCCTTATGGAGCCAGGCTGAGTTGGAGTTATTCAGCCTGGAGAGGAGGCGGCTCCGGGGAGAAGTTGAAGCCCCTTCCAGTGCCTAAAGGGGATCCAGGAGAGCTGGAGAGGGACTGGGGGCAAGGGCTGGAGGGACAGGACACAGGGAATGGCTTCCCACTGCCAGAGGGCAGGGATAGATGGGATATTGGGAAGGAATTCCTCCCTGTAGGGTGGCGAGGCCCTGGCACAGGGTGCCCAGAGCAGCTGTGGCTGCCCCTGGATCCCTGGCAGTGCCCAAGGCCAGGCTGGATGGGGCTTGGAGCACCCTGGGACAGTGGGAGGTGTCCCTGCCATGGCAGGGGTGGCACTGGATGAGCTTTAAGGTCCCTTCCAACCCAAACCATTCCAGGACTCCATGAATTACACAGCTTGTTATGCTATAGCCTGTTTACATGAAAGGCAAGAGACGAGCTAGAGACCACTGCAATTGCATTTACATTACAATTCTTGTACAAATATAATAATTTTCTCTTGGACAGCTCCCCCCCATCAAGACTGATACAGTTTAGGCCCCAGACCTCAAGGCATTTGCCAGTTCTGTGGAGAACCACTCAGTCAGGGAAATTCCCAGTGCCCTGTGGAAGCTGTAGATTATTTGTGGTCCCTCCTTCCCCAGAGCTGCAGGCTATGAACTGCTACACCATTGCTTCCAGCAGCTTTAAATGTATTATCAAACCTAAATTTCATTTAATGGGCTTAATGAATGTTTACTTTAATTAGCATACATATAGTTCTGAAGAGGAAATTAGTAGCTTTCACTTTTTTCTTCTTAATTAATATCTGCCTCCATGTAGTTTTATCTTACTTAGCTGCTCTGTAATTTGGTCATAACCCAGCTCTAGGGGATGGAAACAGAGCTGTGACTGCCCAGCTCAGGACGACTTCTCCTGACCCTACATTTAAACAGAAGTGAGCAAAGGGTGTGGGCAGAGACCCGGGTGAGGTAGCTCGGGGCAGGAGGAGCCCCAACGGGATCCCGACGCTTGAAACACAGCTGCTAAACCCCTTCTCAGGGAGAACCCAACCTTAGTGTAACAACAGCTGCTTTAAAGGACAGTGTGGAGCTGTGGTGCAAAGTCATGCTCCTTGAGAAACACGGCTCTTTCCCACCCAGTGCTCCATCCCCTGGCTGTACACAGGGTCAAGCCAGGCTATTGCATCCCACGTGGGTGAGCCTGCAGAGCTCCATCAGCTCCATTATTTCTGGGTGTGCCTATTAGAGTGCCATTACCGTGGATGGAAGACGTTGGCTTCCAGCCACAGGAAGCAGAGCCATTGCTGGAGCCAGTGCGGAGGTCCTGGAAGGGCAAACAGGAGCACCAGGGAGGTGGAAACTTCAAGTTTTTAAACAGGTAAAATACGGATCTGAATTTTGGAGTCTTTTTGTTCCTCTGCACAACTCTGAACCCAGTAAAGCCCAGCTCCATGATAGTGTGCTTGAGAACTGACCTTTTCTTGGGGATGATGAAGAACAGTGATGGTTTTTCTGGTCATGCTAATAGTGCATGACTATGCACTTGGAAAGAAATCCTTGAAATCCAGAAAATCACAGGCAGAGAGATGGATAGAACAGTGGCTCCGTTCTTTAGCTGGCGAGAAGCTTAACAGAATTTTTTGCAGTGAATGTATATTTAAGGAGACATAGAATTGTGGAATGGGTTGGGTTGGGTTGGGAGGGACCTTGAAGCTCATCTTGTTCCATGTCCCATGGGCAGGAACACCTTCCACAATGCCAGGGTCCTCCAAGCCCTGTCCAGGCTGGCCTTGGACACTTCCAGGGATGGGACAACCACAGCTGCTCTGGGCCAAGGCCTCACCTCCCCTCACAGGGAAGAATTCCTTTCTTATATCCAATCTGAATATCTCCTCCATTACTTTGAAACAGTTACCCCTATGTCTGCTTGTTTAAAAAGTGGCTCTCCCAACATCCTTATCAAGATAAACATAACCGTGTGGTTAAGACTTAATTAATTGTTATGCGGTGAATTCAGGAAAATGTGACCATTGCTTTGTTTCCCCTGGACAGTTAAGTGTCACCAAGAACAGGAAGCTGTGCCGGCTCTTTTCTCCGTCGTTGCCGCTCCTCGAGCTCTCCAGAAGGGGCCAGTGTGCCCTCGCCTTTCGGGGCCCGCAGGAAACCTGTCCAGGCCTGTGTTTTTATTTAGAAAATGCTGAGCTGTCTGGAAAGTTTGATGAAGAGAGATGCAGCTGTATTAATGTGCTTCTTCCTGAGGATTTGAATGCATTTTCTGAGCAGTGCAGGAGAACCAGGGATCAGGGAGACAATGTGTGGGGAAGCAGCTCTGCTGACCACACTCGGGTATTTTAAACCTCGCGTCATGGGATTTTAGCAGCTTAAAATTTGGTGTTTAGGATTGAGCGTATTAGTCAGGCTGAGGTTCCTCTCTGCAGCAGGACAAGTCCGGGAGCACTCCGGAGTCGCTCCGGGCTGACACGGGAGAAGCACCAGGCCATGTCTGTGCTGCAGCCCCCGATCAGCTTTTTCACTTAGAGCTTCCAGGCTCAGTTCCCTCTGATCCCTGTGAAGGTCACTGGGATTGCAGCAGTGCAGCCAAGCCTTGTGCTACTGGAATAAAGAATCTCCTCAGCATCTGCAGCTGGGGATGGCTCCTGCTGTGCTTCTGCTCCCCAAAATGGTCATGGATGGGGTTTGTGTGCCCGTGGGCCGAACATCAGAGCCCCCAGCCGTGTGTGGGGCTGACACTGCCTGCATTGCACTGCAGGTACAGTTAAAAAAAGCCCTCTCAGAGCCAGGGAGGAGGCTCAGCAGTGCATCTGCAGCTCTCTGCACGCAGTGGCTTTTATCTTCTTTAGTTGGAAATGAGTCATTTCCCTGTACTGTACAGAGATGCCCAATTTCCTTGGAAATTGTTCAGTTCTGCAGAGTCCCCAGAAATCCCCGTTGATGGGACCTGATTTTTGCACTAGGTGTTTTACCTCAGTCTTGAGAGATGCCTGGGGATTTTCACACGTTAGAGGAATTTAAAAAATAATTTAAAATAATGGATAGAAGCAACTGAGACTTTACTCAGTTCATATTTTTCTGAAGGGCACGTGAACCTTCTGTATTGACCACTGGCAATTAATTCATCACAGAGCCCCAAACCACAGCCAAGCAGGTTTCATGCAGATTAAAGCCTGCAAAATGAAAAAGGACTGCTTTCACACATGTGTTGGCTGCCTGGCTGAAATGACTGCAGTTCCAGCTGCGTGGACTTGGGGTGTACTTGGAAATGAGGTGCAGTCAGGAGCCACCCTACAAATTATGGGTGATTGAAGGTAGTCAAAGGAGGACTTTGAGGTCTGCAGGGTGGGCTTGTGGGCCCTTACCTTTAACACCTGCTGAGTACAAGGATGGTGGAAGAGGTGTAGCATTATCCACAGTGAAGAGGCACAGTGGCTCAGCAGAAAAACAACTGTACAGTGACGTGCTGTCAGATCTGTGTATCCAGGTGCTAAATGTTACCACCAGCAATCTTACTTGCCTCTTCTGAGAGCCATGTGCATCTTGAAAGTCTCCAAACACTGTGAGGAAAGACCAATTAGATCCATTTACAACATGCTGATCCAATCTTACTGGCATTGCTGGAAGCCCGTGACCAAAGCGAGGATGAAGAAAAGGGCTGTGTGAAGGGTAAACATTTTTGTCATCCCAAAGTCACCAGGCCTGGGCTATCCGCTGGGGACAGGGGTTGTCAGCAGGATGGCTGTAGTTATTACCGTAATACAGGAAATAATAGTCATTGAGAAAATGGGGCCATGCTTTGGTTTCCTGTTCCATCCCAGTCAGAGGGGAGGAAGGAGAGCAGTGTGTCACGGAGGTATTCATTTGGCAGCCACGTGCTGCCTGGGTTTTGTATTCTAGGGCTTCATTCTGGAAAAAACAATTTTTGCCATTTTAACATTTCCCTCTGCTGTTTCAAATCCCAGCTCCGGCCTTCAATAATGCATGCCATAGGCTGGGAAAATCTCCTGATTTCTGAGGAAAAAATGCTGAAAAGAACCCAAAGTGCATTTAAAGTAAGTTTCCCAATATTTGAGCTAAACTAAACCTTTCCAAAGCTTGACCCAATGGCTTTGGGCTCTGGAGGAGCTGCAGCGCCTCCGCCGAGCATCTTGCCAGTAGTAGGGCAGGAAGGAGGAGGAAGCTGTAATTTAACAGCAAATCCAAGGCACGGGCTTTACAAAACCAGCTACCGGGTGTAAAACACTAAAGATATTTTGAGGGCTTGAGATATCTGT
This sequence comes from Edolisoma coerulescens, assembly GCA_013397115.1. NCBI lineage: Eukaryota > Metazoa > Chordata > Aves > Passeriformes > Campephagidae > Edolisoma > Edolisoma coerulescens. Next base: position 50,168 of record VWZW01007569.1, read on the forward strand.
TTTTAGGATTTTTTTTGAGGCTCTCAAAGCAGGCGCTAACAGAGTCTGTGTGAAGATAAGCCTTGTGCTTCGGGTTAATCCCAAGATGTCACAGCAGTGGCCTTTTACTATTATATCACAAAAATATCGAGTTTAGCGCATTATTTCGAAGATAAACATAAATACCCGTCACCACGCAAAGCCCCAATGTGGGCCGTGGTTCCTCACGGACAGGATTTCTGCACTCATCCCTCGCGGCGAGGAGGACACAGAGCCCCCGGGCCCCGTCCGCTGTCCCTGGGGCGGCCCCCGGTCCTGGCCGGTCTGAGGGGCGACCCGAGCCCGGGCGCTCCGCCACAGCCCCCTCACGCCCCCTTCGGCACAGCGCCCCCTGCGGCCCAGCGCCGCGCGCCATGCCGGGACTTGTAGTCCCCGCCGCCCCAAGGCACCCCCTCCGCTCGGGACGCGGAACTACCGCTCCCAGCGTGCAGTGCGCGGCGCCGCCATCCCGCGGAGCCCCCGCTCCCCCTCCCGCCGCGCTGTGGGGCGGGGGGCGCTCCGAGCGCTCCGGGACGGGACATTCTGGGACGCGATATCCCGGAACGGGGCGGAGCGGGGCGGGACGGGACAGCCCGGGACGGGACACGCCGGGGCGCCGAGGCCAGGCCGGGCCCTGCAGCTGGCGGAGGCGCGGGGGCGGTGCTCCCGACGGCAGCCGGGACTTCCTGTGACGGCCCATTTCCTGGTCGGATGGGGCCGGCGGGGGGCGGCGGCGGGGTCGGTCCCTGTCCCTGACGGGCTCGGTGGCCGCCGGTGACGCCGCCAGGCAGCGATGCGGGCCCCGGGCCCTGCCGGCAGCCGGCCCCCGCCGTGACCCGGTGGGGCTGCGCACGCCGGCCCCGCGGGGCGCATGGAGGCACCCGCCGCCCTCTGCGAGGTACCGGGCAGGGTCCCTGTGGGTCGGGGCTCGCCGAGGGGGCCCGCGGCCGCCCGCGGGGGTAACGCCGCGCCCCCGTTATCCCCTGTGGTTTTGCAGGTGTGAGTCCCCGGGGGACAGCGCGGCTCGGCCCCGCCAGGCGAGCGGGCCCGGGCCCCCCTCAGCGGCCGCGGCAGGAGCCGGGAGGGGCTCGGGACCTGACACCGGCATCGCCCCCATCGCCGGCAGCTGCCGCCTCCTGAGACATGAAGAAGTTCTTCGACTCGCGCCGGGAGCAGGGCGGCTCCGGGCCCGGGTCGGGCACCAGCGGCGGCGGCGGCGGCAGCAGCGGCCCGGGCAGCGGCTACATCGGCCGGGTCTTCAGCATCGGCCGGCACCAGGTCACTGTGGACGAGGTGCTGGCAGAAGGTAAGATCCCGGTGCCTTTCAGAGCGCTCGACGTGTGCTAGTTTTCCTTCCCCGAGCTGAAAGGGAGGCCTTGAGCTGTCCCGGGCACCTAGACTCCTCCTTGACCCCCAGAGTCCCAAAAATTTCATTGGCCTTGACAGAATTGCAGCCCAGTGGTGTCTGTAAGCTGACGTGTCTGGTCTTCCCATCTGTAAATCCAGTGTGGGTTTGCTGGATTTGGCTTTTTTTTTATGCTTTAGAAGTCGGGGGGTTTTCAAAAGTTAATTGTTTCCCACTTCTCCTAAACTGGGAGTTAAAAAAACCCAAAGAAACCCCCAAACCAAAATTGTCAAATATTTTGGTGCAGAACAAGGTGCTGTAAATAAAGAAAGCAGTGTCCTTCACTCTTAAACTTTCTTCAGCTGTTACCTCCTTTCCTACCTCAAGCAGAGAGGATTAAAACTGGAGTAAATTCCTTGTAGCTATGTCATCCACATAGGTAGGCTGAGCAGGACTGGCTGCGACCTGGGATGAGGGATTTCTGTGTATGTGGGGTTTCTGCATGGGGAAGTGGTGATCCCAATTGGCTTGTTGTTTTTTTTTTCCCCCCAAATAAAACAGTTAAAGACCTAAAAATGAGCTGTAGGGGTTATAGAACTCATAACGTGTGCAGGCCTTGCAGTGCAGCAAGCTGCTGGTGGCATTTGTTTAATTGTGACCAGCTCTGCTGCTTAAACTATCATTTTACATTTCATTTGTTGGGGCTGTAAGGAACCTCTTGGATGGCTCTGGCTGGTAACCTTAGCCTCGACCTTCAGAGAGATGTTGGCCTCCTTAGACCTGCTCCTGATCCCTCCTGCGCAGCATCCTGGGCAATTTTAGTCAAAACAGTGTTTTGTTTTGATGGCGAAGGAGAGGGGAGCTGCTGGGAGAGAGCTGAGTGGGAGGACCTGTGTTGGCTTTTACAGAAAGAGCCCTAAAATGGAAAAGGGACTCTGTGTACGCTGCCTGTGTTCAGGTTTGTAAGAATTCACCATGGTGTACAAGAAAATAGGTCTGTGACTGTTTTTTAGACACGGTTTCTGATATGTTCTGCTGAGAGGAACATGGAAACCAGGCTTTTAGCTAGTAACTATAGTGGGTTTTTTTTCTTGAAATTTGCACTATAGGTTTGCCTTGACTGATATTTCCAAGGCCCTTTTGGTCCTGGAAGCTTAGGACGTACATGAGCTAAACTTGAGAAGCTGTCAGAGTCTCTTTTTAATGCAGGATGGCCTCATCCTGGTAACATGGGAAGGCAGAGGCTTTTTTTGCTGATGAGTAATCTGCTGGCAGGTTCTGCCCCGTGCTGACAGCCCCGGGAAGCAGAGCTGTGTGTCACCGGGCTCTCCTGCTCGGCAGGGCTGAGCTGCAGCAGAGGTGGAGGTGGTAGCACAGATTGCCTGGGAGAGAAGTGCCTCCCTTCTCTGCCTCGCTGTCCTGGGGGAGCTGCTGCTTGTGGGGGCTTTTCCCTGCAGCTCCTGGTTTCCTGGCTGGCCTGTGGGATGGAGCACGGCCCAGAGCTGGCTGCAGCTCTGGGATCCTCACACACAGCCCGAGCGCGCCTGTGAAATAGGTGCTGTGTTCTGTTCCTGTTAGGCAGAGGGAGTTCTTCTGGTGAAAGGTGCTGCACAGGTATCTTCCTCACAGTGAGACTCTGCTGTGGGCAGTCTGAAATCCTTCTGCATGCAGAGCGAAGCCTCCGAGGGGACAAGAGCAAGGTGGTGTGTTGTTTTGCAGGTTGTCACCTTTTTTTGGAACAGAGAGGTGAAAATGCCGTTTCCTGTGTAGGAAAGTTGGGCCATCTGGGGAGGCAGCGTGGGTCAGAAGTGCTGCAGCTCTGCATGCCTGTGGCTGAGTGTGCTGGTAAACAGCCTTTTCTCCCTGACTCAGCTGGAGACCTGGGGAGCTCGTGGGCAGCCTGGCCCCTGCGCTCCTGACGTCTGAAACCTCGGCTGGAAAACCTCTCTGTATCTGCAGTGGTGTTTCAGCAGTGCTGAAAAGGCATCTCTTGGCTATTTCTGCTAAAAGGAAAAGTCCCCTGGGAAGCACTTTGTAGGAGGACTATCCTGTCTGGGAAGGAAAGACCTCTCATCCCCGTTGCTTTAGGGGGGAGTGGGGAGGCCTGTGTTCTGGTGCAGCATGTGAAACATTAAAAAAAATGAGATGTAAAAGTGGCCTAAAAGAGAGAATCAATGAAGTGATGGATGGTGTGGAGGAGACTTGAGTTGAACCAGAACTTCTGGAATTGAAGTGTTGGGATTTACCTCTGTCTGTCAGAGCTGTGCCTGGTCACCCTGAATTCTGCTGAGCAACCCTGCTGATGAAGAGTGTGCCCTGGCTGCAGCACTGCGTGTGCCAGGTGGCAAATGGCTCCATGTGCCTCTGGGCTCTTGTGTAGATCCCCCAAAATATCTGCTGTGGTTAGGTGCATCCCCACCCCTGAAAAATAGTTGTGTCTGGACACTTGCCTTCCTGGGCAGGGAAGAACATCCCTTCCTTTTGGAATGAAGTAGATGGGAATAATATAGAAGGAATTTGAGGGGTTGGTGGTGGTGTTACGGTACTGGTGAATCAGTGTTTTTTTTACAAACAAGGTGTTGCAATAGGTGATTCCTAGTTGGGTCTTTGTAGCTGTCCTGCTCTAATCCATATAATAGCACAAATAATCTCTTGAAGAATTCCCCTCAGAGTTTGCACACGGATTATCTCTGGTGGGAGGGCAGTGCTGCTGGCCCTGGGGGTCTGCAGGGGCGGGTTCGAAGTCACACAGTGCCCCAGTATGGGCTGAGGGGTGTTGTGACTGGTTTTGGGGTGAGTGGTGTTTCACAGAGTTCCCAGGAGCTGTTGCAGTGTGGGGCTGAGTCAGGCTGCTGTCTTGCTGTTTTCCTTCTGAAGAGAAACCAAAACAGTGTTGGACCAAATCAGGTACTGCTCTTTGTTTCTGCTTGTGTGTAGGGAAAAAAACAAAACAACAAAAACCCACCCCAGAGCCCCACACTCCCAGTTGTAGGGAGGTTGGTGTCCCTCGGATGAGGATCAAAGCAGCAGAAACATTGAGAAGGATGTTGCCATAAATTAGGAATTTGCTAAGGAGTTTCAGAGATGTACATGTGTGGCAAAATACCACAAGGCAGAGGTACTCCTCTGGGCTAAAACAGGATGGGATTGCCCCAGTGTCCCATTTCTGAGGGCCTCTGTGTTTTGTGTGACTCTGTACTCACAGTGTTGTAAGAGAGTGCTGTGCTGACCCGAGGTGTGTAAACATTGATGGGGCACGTGTTTGAGCAGGGTTTTGTTTGTCTTGCTCTGCTTCTAGCAAAAGGTACAGGCTGCATTTCTGCAGGTCTATGAAAAGTGACTTTTAAAATCAGTATTATTTTTCTGAAGGTCTTTTCCCCTTAAAGTGTCTAAGTAAGGGATTCAGGTTTAATGATTTTTGGATATCTCACTGAAGTTTTTCAGGTACATGCCTGTGTGCTGGTGGCTAGCGTTGATTTGAAAGCATTTAATGGTGGATATTGCGAACCAGTGCAAAGTCACCAAATCATCTTATGTTTGCCAGATGTATTTTTTCCTCTGTTTTGAACAGAGGGACATCGTGGGATTCATCCTGACTTTCCTTAGCAGACCTGCAGGCCAGTGCATGTAGGAAGCATCTGGGAGAGGCTGTGAATGCCCAACCCATGCCTGGTGGGGAAGGGGGTTCCCTGAGCTGCCCAGTGGTGTGGCTGGGCTGCGTGCGGAGGGTTTCTGCTGACCCCTGCCCTGCTCACCCTTGGCACCTCCTTTCCCGGCAGCAACATAACCTGAAGTCACTGAAAATACAACTGAGCTTCTTCTAAAATAATTTCACTTTAAAGCAAACCCCATCTGAGGTACATTTTGCAGATTTATATGATCCTCAACCCAATTCCAGTGTGGTTGGGTTCAAGACATTGCTTTGAAGTGTATTTTGTGAGTTACTGCTTTCTAGCTTCAGCCTAGGGCCAGCTGCTAATCAGCTGACCAGTGACATTTGGATTAGGAATTAAACTGTTTCTCCTCTTGGAATGGGACATGTGATTTTCATTTTCTTACTTTTCCCTGTTGCTTTTTCTGTGTTTCTCGTGAGGCAGAACATGTACTCTGCACTCTGCTCTGCTAGGTAGGATGTTTGATTCTGTGTTCTAGCAGTCTGTTTTTTTGAGGGTAGAAGCTGGGGGAACTTGTGAAGAATCCCAAGGGAGTTATTTGGTAAATGTTGAGGTATCCCAAGTGTTTTGGTGCTTTTAGCAGCACAGCTTTTGCTGGGACAGTGTGTGCTGTGTCCTGAGATGTAATCAGGGAGGAAAAGCAGGTGTTAGTGGATTTGTGTAAGAAGTTGTGTAGGCCAGAGAGTGGCCTGGCCTGGCCTGGCTGGTGAGCTTTGTGCAGCCTGTCAGAGAAGGGGTCTGGGTTGTGCCCCGGAGGGCTGGTTCCTTATGTAACAGCTGTGGTAGCTGAAAGCTCCTTGAGAGGCAGTGTTAGCCCAGGGCAGTCATGGCAGGGGGAGTCTTCTGCAGTCATCATCCCGGGAAGGAACCTTCCATGTTACACCAAAATAGTTTCTGTTGCAAGCAGTCCTGCTATGAAGTTGTCAGTTAGTATAAGAAAGCTTAGTTTTGGGATTCTGGCTGGGGGTAGTACATGGTTTAACTCTCCAGCTGGGGTCTTGCAGAAGTGTTCTAGTAGTTATAAAGGAACAGGTTGCTAACCTCTTGTTGCAACATCAGCACTGACACTGTGGATCTCAGGAGAACGTGCACTGCCGTAATGTTTTTATTGTGGCGTGGACCTTCTCCCCTTTGTGCAGGAGCATGTCAGGAGCTGAGGAGAGCAGGTGGGAAGTTATAAATGTGCTGAAGACAAGCTGGAATCCACTCTGGATTTAGCACTTCTTGCCTTCCAAGCTCACCCACCTGCATTAATCACAGCTAATAAGGGGTCAGGACTGGCTAGGTGCTGCACACTTGTGCTGGGACTGGGAGCTGCTTCCCTTGAAGGTGACTTTTTGTCAGTGTAAATAGTGTTCTGGGCAGGCTGAGGCTGTGCCCGTTGGGAAGGCAGCGTGCCAGCTGCAGGGCTGGTGCTGCTTCTCTGGAAAGTCACAACCAGTTTGCCTTCACTTGTGCTAAGTGTTTACTTGTGTTCCACATGTGGAAGGAGACAGGAAGTCTCTGAGGAGAACATGCCATAAGCAAACTCGGTTTATGGAGGAGTTATCTTCTGATAACAAGAGGTAACTAAGTAAGTTTCCCAGGAAAGGGTGCTGGCTTCCTTGCATGGGGGAAGCACAGGATGTCCTTGTGGCGGTATCATGCTGGAAGCAAACCTCCTTGGATCAGATACTGGCTGCTGTACTTTCTGAGAGTAGGAACAATACTGACAGTGATTTACAAGCACAAGGAAAAGATCTGGAAAGGCTTAAGTGAGGCACTGCAAGGTAATTCTCATTTGTGGCTTTCTGTCATTATGGAAACTTTCTCCTTTTGTAGGAGGTCCAGGAATTGCCACTAAATGAAATGAAGGTTATGGTTAGCTGCCTACAGTGTGATGCAGCAGAGTGCAAGCAGAGGGGAGTTGGGGAAGCTCCTCTAATGTGAGGAGCTCTGACTACCCAGAGTATCTGAGCCCTGGCACAGTCTGTGAATGTGTCCTTCCATCCCTTCTGGGGCTGCTGGGAACTTAGATAGGGAGGTGAAGCAATGCAGAGCATGTGTGGCCAAGTCGGGAATTGATCTCTGGCCTTCCAGATTGGGTGCTTTAATTGCAGTCTGTGTTTCCTCTCAAGTGCTGCCTCTCTGTGATCTCCGTGAGCGCGCTCTTGGCACACGTGTGGTTTGGGTGTAAATTCATGCTTGCTCCGTGGCAGAACCCCTGCTGACACCAGGATCCCGGGCCATGTGTTGCAGGATTGGATGAAAGACATTTTTGGAACAAGATGCTCATAGCATCTGGTTTGCTTCATGATTTTGCAGAAACAAATTACGTACCAGTGACGGGTGATCTCATAGATTAAAAATAAAAAAAAGCCATCAGCAGCTGAGTTCCCTGAGCAGGGATTTGCGTGTGCATCCCCCCACAGCTGAGCTGGAAGCTGGCTGGTGCTGTGATGAGGGCAGGTAGAGCTGATCTTCCTTCACTGTTAGTCACACACCGATTTCCCTTCCCATTACGTGATCACAGGCCTGTGTTAGGGGGCCCCAAAATGTGCCTGTGTGAACTTACAAAGCAATCTGACAAGCTGTTCTCGAGGGTGTGAGAGCAAAATGCAAGATCTTCTGAGGCTCTCTAATTGCACAGCTGTTGTTCAGATGATATCTGAGCTTGTCTCTCCTTCTGTAAGCGAAATGATGCTTGCCGGGCTGACATGTGCTTTTGCTGCACAAACGGCAGCAGTAAAATAAACTCAGGCTTGTCTCAAAGATGCGCAGAATGCTCCGTGAGGACATGATGTGCCTGGTTCCTGTGGCTGTCACTGAACATCAGTCTCTCTTCAAAGCACCAGAGCAAGCAGGAGGAGCCCTTGGTTTGGTGTGTTATACATGTTTTTGTGACTTCACTGCTATCCCAGGTTGTATGTGGGTGCTATTCAGATGTTTATGAGAGTAATACAAAATTTGGACTTTCAAAGTGGTTGGAAATACTTGGAATGAACACAAGAAATCGGTGCTGATGTGAGAAGCACAGAAGTGCAGACCTTTTGCCTTACATGCCTTCTCTGCATGACCTACCTGCTAATTCAGTGTTACTTTAGTCACCTGTTGTGACCCTGTGAGGGATTAATGGCTTCTGACTTGGGAAGTGCTTCAGCCATAAAGACTTAGGTCTCTGGCACTGAGCTGCTGCTTGGGAGGAGGGAGCTGGATCGATGGGAAATCCTCACTTATGGCTGCAGTGTGTCCACATGAAGGTTATTTGTGGCTGCTGCTGGCCCAGGGCTCTGTTCTGATAACTCTCTTCATGACCTTTGGCAAGAAGTGTCTGATACCAGGGGTGTGCAGATGGCTGGTGGCATGAACAATACCGTGAGATTCTTAAAGAAAACACTCTCTGGCGTTAGAAGGATCTCTGAAAGCACCTGCGTGTGTGCAGGGACTCGGGTGCGCCACACTTGCCTCTTCACCCAGATTTTGTAGGAGCTCTCCTTGGACAGGCATCCGGGTGGTGGGTAGGGAGTAGGGATGGGATACAGCACAAACAGGCAGGAGATGCTGGCTGGAGGGAAGAGGCAGTGCCATGTCTCTTTGGAAGAGAGTTGGGGAAAGGCAGGATCCAGCAAGGATGGCTCAGGGGCTGGGATGGATCCTCTTTGCAGGATTCCATAGGATCCCTGTTGCTCTGACTAAGGTTCTGCCAGTGTCCCATTAGGCAAATACACACTTGAGAGGAACCTGCTAGACTCCTCTGATGTCTCTGTGCCTTATTTCCCCCTTGAAGTGTAGGAAACTTCAGTGGGATGCTCGTGGCTGTGTTGGGAGCAGCTGATGTGGACTCTGCCCGGTGTGCACTGGCTGTTCCCTGGGAATTCCAGCCAGTGCTGCTTGCACTAACGTGTGTTCTGACTGGAACTCTTTGGTGGCTGTGTATTTGTCACAGACCTTTCACAAGGCAGGCAGTGTAAGAGGACACACGAGGCCAGCCCCAGTTGTCAACTGATGAGAACCTGCTGGTTCTTATGTTAGTGGTTTTTATTGGTTATGTTTGTAAGGAGATAAAGAAATGCATCACAGAGCCCTGGTGTGTGGGCTGTGGGGTGGCAAAGGATGGAGGAGGGACAGTGTGGCAGAGAGAAGGGGAGGGGGCAGTGCAGGCAGGTCACACTGTCCTGTCATCCTTGGGCACATACTTCTGGCAAGAACAAATCTCAACAACAGAGCCTTTCTTTTGGCCTTTACCTGTTGCTGTGAGTCAGAAGATGTACTTGCGTATGTGAATATGAGTTTACCCTTCTGTTTCTGTGCTCCATTACCAGCTGTATTTTGAACTGCTGAGCTGTCTCTGCTCTCTGGAGAACACAAAGGCTCCGTGTGTGAGGTGTCACACAACCTGTGGTTCTGTGCCCGTCCCCTCTCTGCAGAGCAGACAAACAGATGGTGGAAGGGAGGCTTATCAAATTATTTTACAAATGAGAAGCTGAAGCTCATGAAGATGAAGCCATTTGATAAGGGCTGTGTAGGAGAGCAGGGACAAAGTCTTGTATTAAATGCAAATATAACTCCTTGCCTGGTGTTTTAATCACAGGGTCATTAATATTCATGTCACCATAGTATCCAGGAACTTTTATCGTGGCCCAGGGCCTTGTGTCACATAATGCAAATGCAGAACAAAGCCTGTCCCTGCTCCTTGGAGATTCGTGGCCCTTCCCTGTGCCTGCTGATTCTCAGCACTGTGCTTGATACCAGAATACACTCATGTGCTGCTGCCTTAGGAGGCCTGTTCAGAGAGAGGGTGTGAGGGACAAGCAGCTGTGGTGGTACAGCTGATCACCGTGTGATAGCTGACACACAGGATCTTCTGGAGATCTGATATTATTCAGAGACCATGGGAAACACAAAAACTCAGCTTTGCTCAACCGGCTTTCAGCAGAACATGTGAAAGGATTAAATGTATTGGATTTTTGCAAAAATTAAAATGATGCTATTTTTGAAGGGGGACAGATGGTGGTTTTCTACCTTTTGCTTTTGTTTTAAACTTAACAACACAAGAAGCCCTTACACTTGAAAAGTCTTACCTTTGAAAGTCTTTCTGCTGCTGATGCATGTAAGAATATATTTATTATATTTAAGTTGGGATATAAATAAATAAAGCAATTATTTAAGTTTATTTGAGCTGATGAATTCAATCCCCAATGGTTACAGGCTTGGCGAGTAACAGTCACAAGACAGCAGGTTCTGGACCCTTGCAATTGTTTCCTGTTCCTGGAGATCTGACAGGTGAACAGACAAATAGTTCATATCTCTCCCTCCTCACCCGTGTATGTGTGGAAAACTCAAGGCCCTGTTTCATGTAGAGCTGATTTTTTTTCCCATTAAATGCTGAATGCTGGATACTGTGTACTCCTGGCTATACCTGGGGGTTTAAATTCCCTTAGGCCTGCGTGGTGGGATGTGGATACCTCTCTCCATGCTTGGCATGTACTGAGGAGTTGAAAAGTTCATTGCTGTCTTCAGGGGTTGATGAGCATATGCCCTTCCAGAGGAGTGGGATGTGTCCCTAAGTTGTGTTTTACTCAGGGAGGTGGCACTTCAGTGGCCCAAGGGTGCCTGTAACCTGGAGTTGCATAGGTAGCCATAACCTGTAGTTATCTGGCATTCCTGGAAAGGTTGAAATCTGGATTCCTGGGTTTAAGGAGAAGAAGCTGGTTGGAGAGAAGCCTTCATACACTGCTGTGAAGCTCTGACAGTGTCCTGTAGGGCTCCTCCTGGAATGTATGTAGTGGAGTTTGGCCTGGGGTTCTCCTGCTGCTGTGCTCAGGAGGCGTGTCTGGGTGCTGCCATAGTAATCAAAATTCCTAAATGCCTAATTTGTCTGTTGCCATGAGTTGTCCTCGAATCCTTGTATAATTGCTTCCCAAATGGAGTGGGCTGTTACCAAGGCACTTCAGGTCTCCGTGGCCTGCTCTGCCTGGCCCTTGCAAGCCAGTCCAGTTAAAGACCAGTCCCAGCCCTGGCCTTCATCCAGCTTTCTCCCTCCTCTACACCTCCAGCTACAACCTGCTCTCTGCTTGACTAGTTTGGCTTTTTTCTCTCCTCTCCTGCCGACGTGATTCACGCCTTCCTTGCCTTTCCAGGGAAGCTTTTCAGCTGCCTGCAGTTGCTGCAGCTTCTTGCTGGCTTTGCAGTTCCAGTCGTGTTCGCTCAGAGCCCGTCATGCTCCGCAGCATGTTGATGCCAGTGCTAATTTCACTTGGAGATGAACAAGGGCTCAGATGCTATTAGCAGCTGCTTGGAATAATAGCAGCCAAAATGTGCTTTTTAAAGGGCTGACTGATAACTAAACAAATGATTCTTTTTAATTTTTTTTTAAGCTGTGAGTTATTCATGACCCATTAATTTTTTTTTTTCAGGCTTACAGTGGAAGTTCAAGGACTAAAATTGTTACAATAGAGAGGGACTGAGTCTGCCTTGCCAAGTAATCTATTTGGAGGCGGCATGTCTTGCTGCATAGTAATAAAACACTGTTCTATCAGCTTTGGTTTTCCAAGCCTGCCTGTCAGGGAGGAATGGAGTGGATGCACAGGGCTGTGCAGCAGAGCACATGCCCAGCAAATCTACCCACGTGAACACCTAAACGTGCTTCCTGCTGTGACAGCCAGTACAGTTCCATCGCCTCCAGTGAGCTGCTGTTTGTTATGAAATTGCTGTCACAAATACTGCAAATACTGGGAGACTTTAATGCCCCTGAATTGGGGTGTCTGGGCTGTGCTCTGCTGCTGCTCTCACAGTGCCAAGCTACTGCTGCCCTTGGACTGGAGCTTCTGACAAGAGTGTGGATTTAATGCACAGGCTGGATCTTGCCCACTGATTATTTTAGGCTTCTAAAATGCTGTTGCATGGCAGAGATTAATTTCCTTCCCCTCCTTTCTCTGCTGTGTTGTGATTTACAGCTTCCTCTTTTGTCCTTCTCCATGGACCTGGCTGGGAGTTGCAGGGAGGATTGTGTGGGGAGTGAGGTGTCTCCTAGAGGTCGGTAATGAGATGGGGTCCTGAAACATGCAAAGAAATGAAGCTGAATGCTTTTAAATCAGCTCTATCAAAATAAACCCCCAGAGAAGTGACAAGAGGCAGTTATGCTTTTTCCATGTCATCCATGTGGTGAAAAGGCCTCTAAGTATATAATTATTTTGTGTCTGTTTGCTGTTGGGAGTGTCATAGCTGATAGACTGAATGTTCACTCCCAAAACTGCCACAATCCCTAGACAACCAGTCTTTCTCTCCTACAATCAGGAGAGGTAAAGGCCGTGCTTGTGCTGTGTGTTGGATGAGGTTCCTGCTTGTATTATTTTGCACAGTTCAGGCACTCGTGGCTGGGGCTGCCACACCAACATTAACGATGGTGACGTCCTGCCTATTTAAAAGGAGAGGGTGGAGCTTGTAAATCTAAATCTGTCTTGTCATGGCCTAGATATTGCAGCAGCGACACTAAGCAAGGGCCCTATAATTATGTTGGTAATATTGGATAATCGCATTAGGATTCTCAGCTATGGTAAATCTGTGTAGGGCTGACTATGGCCCTGCTTTCCCCTGGCTGAGAGTCTGACCCACGAACTCTGTGTAAGCTCAAGCCTTTGTTTTACCTGGGGAGAAGTCCTTTGCTCAGATGTGCTGGATGTTCTATTAAAGTTTTCCTGGTGGTATTTAAAGGCTAAAGCTTAAGCAGTGCTGCAGCTGGAGCTGGAAGAGCTTCTGCTTTCTGGAGTTGGGAGCGAGAAGCGTTTGTGATAAGCAGAGCTTTGCCTGGGCTGTTCTGCTCTATTGGAAGCAGACCTTTGCCCTGATGATGGGTATTGTCTGATGGACTCTGGAGGTATCTTTGAAGCTGGTTGTTTGGTTTTTTCCCTTTTTCTTCCTGCCTCCCACTGAATCCCAGTTGCATTTTGCGTGGGCACCAGGCTGACGCAGATGCCGGGCTTTCTGTGCCCGGAGAACTCGCTCAGCGTGAGGCTGCCTGAGGGATTTCTGCTGGCCAGCCGTGGAGGCTCCTCTGCTTGCTGCTTTAACATGGAAACTCTGTTGCTGATGTGCAGATTGACTTTGTACAGATCAAATTCTTCCCAGCTTGAATGTGAGCTGTGTGGAGAATTTCTGGCTGCTTAAAATGGTTATTATTGGAAGGACAGTGCCTGATTCTGGGAGCTATGGAGTTGTAGGGCTGCACATGTATTTCTCTGCTATGGACTGTGTGAAACAGTGAGTTTATTACCTGCCCTGCTCAGAGCTGCTCTCGTTGTGGATATGAACCATGTGAGCACAGAATCCACCTCAGTTTCCCAACACCGCTCTCCTCTGGCAATGGGATGAAGCCTGGGAAGCCCCAGCATTGGCTCGGAGGAAACGAGCTGTGCACATGCTCTGCAGGGAGGGAAGGGGAGCTGGTGATTTGCCCAGCAAAGCTTTAATATTCTTCAAGAGTTTGTCCTATGCCAGGAGGATTCTGTCCTTGGCTGGCTTGACACATAGCCTGTATGTGTGTCTCTTGTATAGTTTCTTCAACTAAAGTATCACTAGAAATACTCATAAAATAGAAGCTGCATTTCCTGTATGTTCACTTGAGTTCTGAGCTCTCCTGTCTTTTTACAGTTGTAACTGTTACAATCTTCTTTTGAGTATGTTCACTATTAAATTCCTGATCTTGTTGCAAAAATACCTTCTTAGCTAATTTTCCATCTGGGGAGATGCAGGATTCAGCTGATTCTCCTGATACCGTGCCCATTTCAGGTTTCCTGTCATGAAATACTAGATGTCCTCTATGCCTTATCTAGGTGCTGTCTACTTTCCCTGCACTTCTGGAGCTCTGATTGCCTCCTGCAGCCACTTAAAATGGTCAGAACAGGGTTGAAATTTGAGTTACTGTGACCATTGCTCCTTACACAGATGAGGCTCTTTCAGCTGGAGTTAGTGGTGTGCCCTTTCTTCTTTGCCCTCAAGATAACTCTTAAATGTTCAGACTATTTAATTGGCGGTTGATGTTTCAAGATCTGATTTGATAAGTTTCCCAGAGCAGTTCTATCTCCACTCCAGGATGAAACCTTTTAAAGTGCTGTTTAGGGGCAGTGGAAACAGCCCAAAGGAACAGGTGAAGCCACAACTGAAAGCTCAGTGAACCACCCAGGATCTGCACTGATTTTTGTTGGTTTTTGGTGTGTTTAACTCCCTGTGCAGGTGAATATGGTGAGGTCAGACACTGAGAGCTGTATCTCTCTTCTTGGAAATGAGCACGGGGAGCTTCCCAGGGGCTGTGATGGAAGTGTGGTGCAGTGTTTCCTGCAGCCTCATTTGCTTTGTAGCTTTCAGGCCTGTGTGCACTGTAAGGACTTGTGTCTTGGTGGTCTAGAGCCCTGAGCTGAAGGAGAGCAGCATTGCCCAGAGCCCTCCTGTCTGCCCTGCAGGGACCAGTGGTTTGTGTTGCTGATATGCAGAGCTCCTTGAAATAGCTTGCTCCAAATACTGCTCTGGGAGATGCTGGGACGGGCCTTTAGATTGAAGTAGTCCCTTAAACTTGGCACTGTTATGCTTTAGATAAGCCAAGGGACTTAAAAAAATACAACAAAAACCAACTAAGTAAAGCTTGTTATTTCCTTTGAGGTAGAAAGTCTGGGCTGAGAGAGGCCCTGTTTAATTTAGTGTTATTATCTGCTCTTCTCAGCTGGGGAGGCTGTTGGCAGGGGATGAGGGTTTGTTTTGTTCTTGTTCAGAACTGGACCCTGGTTTATAACACACATGTACACAAACACACACACTGTTTACAGACGTTTGGGTGTAGGAAGACCAGGAGATCCACATTCAGGCCCTCCTGGAACAGAGCCTGCTGCTGCTCCTGTGTGTGCGGTGCGTCCTGCGTGTCACCTCCGTCCTCGCTGCCACCTTCAGACGGTCGTGCAGGTGCCACTCACACCTGTGGGTCTGTGTGTGAGCCTGTGGCTGAGCACACCCTGTCAGTGCTTTGTGCTTCAGCTTGCAGGCTGTTGACACAGTTTAGCCCAGGTAAAGAAAATCCTGGTATTTTAGCCTGGGTTGTGGGGAACAAACACCAGTTTTGTCCATTTACTCCTGAGACATGATGCAAGCCTGTGCCTTGGGACAGGCTGTGTGTTTTCTGTGCCTGCAACTTGAGGGTGAATAATCTTCACTTATATGGATATAAAATGACATGTAAATACCCCAATGTAACCAGAGGATTATGGAATTGGGTGGGAGACTGAGTCATAGGCACTAATTAAATCCAAACCCCAGGTGTCATGTCTCTCCAACATGTAGTACTGAAACAACAAAATGCAAACACAAAGGAGAACATGAGTACAACCACCACTGCTTTGAGTCCTTCTAGTCTTCTTGTGCTGGATAATGTGGAAAAGACTCTGGATAGCATCCTTCCAGCTACCCAGGAGGTTGTGGAGAAAACACTGGTTATAGCTACATTGGCGTGTAGGGGAAGAACTTGGGGTTGAGATCCAGTGGAGATTTCGGTGAGACTTCTTGGTGGTGACAGGGTGACAACACCCAGGAATAAATTGCTGCAGAGCATGTGGGGAGTGTGAGTAGAGTGGTGAAAGAACAGGTTAGAGGATGTGCTGGGGGGGAATGTGGGCAGTGTCAGTCCTGTCAGAGAGAGACTGAGTTGGGTGAGATCCTTTGTGGTACCTGGCAGTGCTGGGAAACCTCTAAAAATGTTTCTCCCTCTTGGTAACATGTTCTACCATACCCAAAATGTCAGGAGAAGGTGAACCTTCCGTCCCATCCTGTTGGGATGGCTTGCTGCTATCTCTTACTAAGAGATGCTGTGGTTTGAGGGGTCTGATCTGGGCTGGGACCACCTGAAGGTGCAGTTCCAGCACAAATTTGCTTTCTGGAGCCAGGCTGCAGAGCTCCTATGTGAGAGGAGGTCTCGGGGATGTGAGCTGGGTGAGCAGGGCCTGTACCTCATCCTGCTGCTGTCAGTGGTGTGCTGGCAAACTGACCCAAATGTTCTCTGGTCGAGTTCTAAGTTTCTTTGCCTTTTTATTAATCACAGGTTGTCCCACCCTTGTAGCATCCTTTGTAACACCATGGCTTGAAGAACAGAGAAAATACTTGCAAATTGCTTGTGTTTCTGACTGTCTCCGTCTGAAGGAAGTGGGAGCAGAGATAACGTTCCAGGTTGAACTCAGTAAATCATAGATTGTACCAATGCTGTCTTTACTTTCTTTGATATTTTCATGATCTTGGATATTACAGCCCTAATGCAAAGTCTGCCTCATTACTGTGCCTTCTGAATTACACCTCAAATGACTTCAAAAACGAAATGAGGGAGTTGTATTTTTCTTTAAAGGTGTTAATGCTGACACTCTGTGGCTTTAAAGGTGTTGCAGATGCTTCATAAAGCAGAAAAAGCAATGTGCAGTGATCCTGATCATTGCAACCTCGTTATGTATCACAGTAGAACACTTCACAATGCTGCCTCTGGTTTGTGGGCACATTTGGTAATAACAAGGAATACTATTGGAACAGAAAACTTAATTTGGGGTGAAATATCCTGTCCTGGAAACAAAGAGCTCAGAAGTGATGCAGAAGTGGCATAAAAATGGGGAAAATGGGATTTGAAATGGTGTGTTTTCAGCAGGTATGTGCAGCAATATCCTCCTGCTGGGCAATAGAAGAGTGGAATAAAGGCATCAGAAAGAATGCATTGGTGCAGATTAATAGCCACAAAAATAGCTCTGTAATCCTAATGCCCATCATGGGGAGCTATTATTAAAATAAAAAGCCCATATTAAAATACGCCAGCAAATATTTGCTTGTGTGGAGGGTCACACCAGATTGTGACACGAGGCAGGATCAGCAGGACTGTTCTCCTTGGCTTTCCTCCCCATCTGCTGGGTTTGTGGGACTGGGTGGTGCTTTTTATAGGAGCTGCTGGGGAGTCTCCTCAAGACTCGTGGTATGGTCCCAGTAGCACTTCCCAGCAGTCACAGGAAGGTTTTTTGGAGGTCTCTGCAGCTCAGCAGCCCCAGTGTGCTCAGAGATGGGATCCCAGGGCACCTCTTCTCCAGAGGAGTCACTTGTCCGTCTTCATCCTGGGTTTGGAGGTGTGGGGAACCAGGCTGAGGCTGTCCCTTGACCTTTGTTGAAAGCTGGCCCGGAGAGCTGTGGGGGAGCAGCACTGGCACATGGAGAGCTTCTCCCTGATGTGCTTGCAGAACTCTGCTGAGCTTGGCCGTTGTCTGAAATAATTACAGATGATGGTATTGTTTAACTTTGGCCAAACTGTTTTCCTTGGCCTTTTTTTCTTTGTGGTGGCTCCACTTTTTAAGTGACTCCAAAGCTGAGGTTTGCTGTAGCCATCTCTGTCTCTGGAAGAGACGCCCAAAACCATTGGTGCTTTAGGATCAAGAATCACATCGTAGAATAGTTTAGGTTGGAAGGAGTGACTGTTGTGTATGCACAACTAGGGGAAAAAAATAAATTTTTTCTTTTGACTGACTGTATGTTGCTCCAGTTAGAGGAGTCAGAGGTGCAGGATGGCTTCCTCAGGACAGCAGCAGAGAGAAAATGGTTCTGGTGTTGCCAGGTGATGATGTCCAGTGATGAGTAATGTGCAATGTCTGTGCTTGTGGCTGTGACTGGGGGGAAAAATACATTACTGTGCTTTAGTAAAGCTTTGGGAATGGTGAGCTGGAAACACCCCATGCAAGGGAGTCACTATGATTTTCCTGTGACTGGATCACAGCATCCTGACTGTGGAGGGAAAAAAACAAAACCTGAGTGAGCCTGCCCTTGTACTTAGGAAGGTAAGTGCTAAGGAAGTTCTTCTGGCTGGTGAGATAAGGCAAAATATGACATAATTCTTGATGGATAAGAATCAGTAAGTATTGGAATTGTGCAAATGAAGTGGCTTTGTGCCTGGTTCAGCAGAGCACTTAATTTTGAGTGCCTGCTGGTAGAGCTGGAGCTTAAAATGCCTCACTGGCTGTCCCTAGAGGCTGAAAGTTCCCGGGGCAGTTTTGGGGACATCTGAACAGCCCTTGGCTTCCCCTCAGCTGCAGCGCTGGGGCACAGTGGGCTGTCTGCATGCAGAGCATTGAGGGGGATGAGATGGAGCTAAAATACAGCAAGATGGGAACAATTCAGTGGAAAACCACGTCTTGTTTGTCCATCTCAGAAAAGAATTTCACCCCCGAGGAATAAAGTTTTTAGTGGCATTCACAATGTTTATCAGGAGCTATGGTAATTCCAGGTATTGTTAATTTGTTTGTGAAAGGGTGATGGAGAAAATCCAAAATGAAACAGTGATTTTTTTTTTAATTTATTTTTGGAAGTGGAAATTGGTGACTTGACATCAGGCCCGATGATTTGACTGCCTTAACTGAAAAGAGGATCTATTCCTCCTCAAACCCAACACAGCCTTGGAAAAAAATGAGGGATATGATTGGAGGAAAACCTTGACAATGTTTGCAGAGGGAAGACACGTCCATGGAGAGGTTTTTGTAGCTGCTCTTGCAGAGCTCAGATGTGCAGCTGGGAGGTCATGGAGCCGTGTGTCTCCTTTGCTCCCGGACAAGCAGCACTCGTGTCTCTGCGAGGAACATCCAGCAGGATTTTAGGAGGAGGTTCTGCCTAATTGTGTTTGGATGAGGCTGTTCCTGTTTTGTCAGTGTACCTGCTGTCTCTGGCAGAGGCTGTTGGATCAGCATAGCTGGGTAGCACAGGAATGCGGTGTGTTTTGGGAGCACTGATGGCTCATGGAAGGGCCTTTAGTCCTGCAGATCCCATGAAATCTGACCTGCTTTTCTGTGTGTGCACAGGGCAGAGTCCAGCCCTGCTCCTGGACTGTGATTAACTCTGGTGAACTGGTCTGTTGAGTTGGGGCTTCAAACACTGTCTGGGCTGCAGCTGAACTTGCTTTATTTTGGCCTGGCAGGGACAAAACGTGGGGGGATTCTTGTGCTGACCTGTGCAGGGCCAGGGGTTGGACTAGGGTGATCCTTGTGGGTCCCTTCCAGTTCAGGATATGCTATGATTCTATGAAAACAGGCTTTTCCTGGGGACCTGTTGTTTGGCAGGCACAACACCTGCCTGTGGATGTGCCTTGTTTTCCTCTCTGCTGTTCCAAGTTGCCTGCGAGGGGGAGGATCTGGAGCAGGGCTGAGGAGGTGGTGGTGTGTGGTGGTACAGGTGTGGTGCTGGTAGGAAGGGGTTCTCAGGACAAGCCATTTCGGGTGGTTTCCCTGCCACCACACCCCAGTGGTGCCATCCCAGAAGGACCAGGTGGGTCCTGAAGGGTGAGGGGGTGGTGTCTGGAGCACAGCTCGGCCGCAGCACTTGCTGAGCTCAGCTGATTTGTGTGGCCCCAGTGAAAAGCAGCTCTGGAAGTGCTTGTCACCAGAGGGTGATGGAAGGAGCCCATTTCTCCGTGGTTCTTCCTCACCGTTACCTCGGTTGGTGCAGGTCCCGTGCAGTGACAATGCTGTGCTTGGCTGCAGGTTGGCATTGCTGCCTGCCTGGGAGTTGCTGGCTGCAAGAGGATTCCAGGCTTGCAGTCCACGTGGATGCCTTAAACTCAGCACAGCGCTATCTCCTTACCTTGGAGGAGCTGAGAGGGATCACGTGCAGCTCTGTGCAGCTGCTCTTACCTAGTTTAGAAGTGCTTGCCTGGCTGTGAGGAGTTCTGCATCCTGCTGAAATTACAGAAGGACTGAAAACATAACTACCAGAGCTGGCGGCTGGCCAGTGCCCTGACACAAACCTGCATGGAAAATTGCTTTGGCATCTGTATTGACTGGAGATAATTGGAACTTCCCAGTATTTTTTCAGCTTATCCTAAAACCTTTTAGCAAGAACAAGTCAGGCAGCAGTGTGTAGCATGATAACCATGTTTCCATGCTGTTGAGGCAGGCCTAAAGTGCCAAAGAGACACAAAAAAAGTTTCCCCAGAGAAACCCCTGCAGCTGGTGGTAGCTCTAAGCTGATGGTGATCCCAGTGCTGGCTGTGTGCTGCCTGCTCAACAATGTTAATATGTCTTAAGGATGAACACAGAAATAACTTCTCATGTTTTCGAATGGGAATGGTATTTTAGCTTTTGCTGGCTGGTATGGGAAGAGAGTTGAATTTCCTTCAGAACCTTAAATCACAGGCACATGTGCAGGGGAAGTCTGTCCTCTGAGGTGACTCTTAGGCTTAGTTCTTGCTTTTGTCGCTTCTGGCGCTTGCAAGTCTCTGGATTTATTTATTCTGTTGCAGCTGAAGCCTGCACTGGTCCCGTGCCTTTTGCTTTCCACACGTGTACTGGAAAAGAGGCTTTTACCAGCAAAGATATGGGGATGTTCCTGGTGCCTGGAATACTTGGCCTCTAAGCTGTGCCTGTGTGTGACCCACCCTCTCTGGCCACGTGTAGCACAGGCTCCTGAGCTGACCTTGGCTGCTGGGAGCTGCACAGATCCTGGGATGATCATCTTTTACATCGGAGCTGGCAGTGCCTGGCTGTTGTCTTGCTGTTCTCTGAGAATAGAAGTAAATGGTCCTGTAATGTGCATCTGGCAGGGCTTCATCATAATTGCTTGTAAATTTGTCTTTGATCTGTTTCCTTTCAACTTTACCCAGATTTAGCCAAGTTGGGGGTTGGACTGGAATAATGAGGGAGAAATTGGTTGTGGTCTGGAGCTCTGGAAGCTGAAAGCCCTTGAGGCTGAGGAGGTGGTGGTGGTGTAGATACGCAGTGGGCAAGGAGGAAGGGTTAACCAGCTGTCAGCAGTTAAAAGGTAAGGTGAGTGTATGATTTTCAGCCTGATGCTGACTGTGAAAAACAAGAGTTCAGATGGGTGACTTGTCTGGGCAAAGCCTGGCAGTGGAGTGGGCAGTGACCAGGCAGGGCTGCAGCCATCCTCACCCTACAGCCCACGGGAGACGGCCACCAGCTTCTGGGAACGGCCCCTCCTCTGCTGGAAATGCTGTGTTGTGCTGGGTGAGGGGGAACTCTTGAATCCATCAGGAGCTCTTGGTTAAGCAGTGCTGGCTGCAGTCCGGGCGCTGGGTGCCTCAGTCCCTGCCTGGGCTGCTGTGGGCTGGCTCAGCCAGCGGGTGGGTCCTGCTGCCCCTCTGCTGTCACAGCCAGGCCGGGTTTGCTGGCTGCTCCACGAGCAGTGCTGCTTCTGAGGGGCCTGAGGAGCACGGGTCCTTCTCAACTGCTTTGTGGTGGGAGTTTGATGGCCACAGTTGCCAATAAAAACGTTTCAAGTACTTCAAATGCTTCGAGTGTATTGGCCAGTAACCTGTGTATGCACCTGCCCCCCAGCCTTAAAATGCTGCACCTTTTCTGCAATGCAACAGTTTGTGGCCGTTTTCTTTATCTTTGTGCAGTTCATGAGCAGTCAGTAATAAGCATTTTGTGCATTTGGGAGGTGAAGGATGGGCCAAAGCTCCCAGACTCATCTCTTGTACACAGGAACTTGACAGGAAGTCTCCCCGAGTCTGGGTACGGAGTGCCAAGCACCCCTGCCACTATCTATCTACCTATCTACAGATACATATATTAAAAAAAAAATATATAAATAAAACATATAAATTACAAATATGTATAAAAATCAAAATAAATTAGATAGATATATAAAAGTGTGTAACAGAGGCTGTGGCACAAGAAGCCCGTAAGCAGATGTACCTACAGCTCTAACCTTGGCCTGGGAGGAGCTGCAGCCCCAACACTCCTGGAAGGAGCAGGATTCCTGCTCCAGCCTGTGGATGTGCCCAAGCCCTGTTCCTGCAAATTCACGTGAAAGTCGGTGGCCTGATTTCTCTGCCCTGTCTGTGCTGCCTTCGGAGGCCAGGTTGGAGGGGAAGGTTTTCAGTCATCTTAAAATTGACCTGTGTGTCCTGCTGATGGACTTGGATCTTACGCACAGAGGGCTCTAGACATACAAAGAGTGCAGCAAGAAGCTGCTGTCTTTAGTGCTTCTTCCCTTTCCCTTCTCTTCCTGCTGTTCTCCTGTTTGCAGTCCTGTTTTCTGTGTACCAGACTAGGAGTGCTAAAGCCAGTTAGCAGTGGAAGGTGTAATAAATGCAGACAAATTCAAATTCAGGTGGTATTTTTCACACCTTCTGATTTAAATGTGAAGTGACCACCTGAGGGCAGTTGGAAGTTCTTGACTGTGTTGTGCCTTTCTGGACTCAATCCTGGGCACAGTCAGAGCCTGGGAAGGAATGCTGTGGTCTGCTGTGGCTGAGGCAGCTGGACCAGATGACACAGGAGTTGTTTAGAAAGCCAAACTCTCAAAGGGGTGTGGGTCATCAAATTTTGCTTCTCTGATGGCACAGTCACTTTCTCTGGATTACTGTGTAAAAATTGCTGTGTTTTCCCCGATGGAACCAATCCTTATTTTCTCCGGAGGGAGCCGTGCTGCTTTTACGTGTAGCAAAATTGTCATGCTTTAATCTGCAGTCAGTGGGAGCTTAATAATAAAGTAACCACATTGGTGGGTTTATTTGCAGACAAAATAAATTCAACGGTTTTGCACATCTTCTTCATGCGTGGTGTTTTCAGGTGAAGTTGCAGGAGTCAAAGGTGAGGGAGAGAAGGACTCGAGGTGTAATTTTACTGTGACTTCTGTAAGTGCAGATGTTGCAGGTTCCTCTTCCTTGGATGTGGCTTCACCTGATGTATTTTTGTCTCACTGCTGCATTTGGAAGATGCTCCGGGCCACGAGTCTGTGTTGATGTTTCAGTCCCGTATCAAAACCCATTAGCTCAATTTCTGTTATTATTTTTTAATATTACGAACGTCTCTTTCCTCCAAGCTCTCAGGATGCTTTATCTGTGTTCTCCCTTGCACAGACTGTGGTTTTCTGTGCCAGTTGGCTTGTGCATATTCTAATGAGGGTGCTCTGGAGGTGACTTTGTTAATGAGCCCAGGATCCTGGTAGAGGGAAGGGACCTGTCCTAATGAGGCTTTAGCAGTTGGTCTGAAGAGGCTCCAGTCCCACTCAGCTGAAGCAAAGATCTGGGAGGAGGAACTGGTTCTTGAGGGTTAGTGGAGCTGCTTTTTTTAAAAAAAATAGTTGAATTGATCTATTTTTGCTGCCCAGCTCGTGTTTCTTTCTGCTGAGCACAGCACTGTAAACAGAGATCCCATATCCTGCTGGCCTGGCCAGAGCTGGGAAAAGGGAACTGAGCCCCTGGAGTGGAGCGGGGGCTTCGCGTGTGTGACTGCTCATTTTGGGGGGAAAGGGAAACCTAAAAGTCTTGCGATTACCAAAAAGTTTTGAGCATGGCTGAGACGGTAATAAACTTTGACAAACCAAGTCTTTGGGGTTTTGTTTGGTTTTTTTTTCTTTTTAATGTTTTCTCTAGTGTTTTTCTGAGATCCGTGCAAGTATTGTACAAAAATAAAAAGAAGTCCAAGCCTGATCTCTCCAATAATTCTGAAAAACAGACCGTTAGGAAGGTGGGATTTGGGAAAATTGTGTTGGTTATGGTCCCTTATTTCCTTCTGGCTCCATTGTGGGTTGTAAGAGGGGGAAGAAAAATCAGTGCAGTGCTGTGTTACTCCTTTCCACAGCCACCCTTTGGGCTAAACATTCACAGCGGGATGTGCGGATTTGTTCTCCAAAAATGAGACAAATGTGGCTGGGGACAACAATAAGGCTACTGCTGTGGGTTCAGAAGCTCTTAAAAATGACTTGTAATTTGAGATCCTCAACTTGAAGCAGCTTCGGGCTGAGAGTCAGGGTTATTTTTGGGTCTGAATTGAGCACTGTGCACAGAGGCCCCTCCAGAGCTGCGAGGGGGTTCGAGCAGCTGTGACGTGCTGCATCCCAGGGCCATGTCCCAGTTTTCTGAATTTGAATGTCCATTTTGCAGCCTGGGTATAGTTTTCAAGACCTTTAATTGAAGTCTTGATGCTTTTTCTTTTTTTCTTTTTTTTTTTTTTTGTGGGGGGAAGAGGGGAGGAGTGGTTGGTTTGTTTGTTTGTTTTGCTTCTTTCTGTTGTATCTTTCTGCTTCATCTCTGGGGCTGCTTCTAAAAGTCAGTGGGGCTTCCTCGAAAACCCTGCTCTAGTTCCTGTGGCAAACTGTGCTGTGTAAAACTGAGGGTTTGCCCACATAGAGAGATTCCTGCTGGGCAGCTCCCATGCTGTCAGGTGTGGTACCTGCGTGTGTAACTCCTGTGTCGGTGTGGAAGAGGGGCTGTAATCTCATAAAAGCCATTGATAACAAACAGGGAGAGTTGTGCATTAAACACAGCAGTGTTGTCTGGTTATTTGCTCTTTTTCATTCTTTTCTGGTCATATGCCACCTATTTTAACAGTGAATTTTACCCAAGTGTGGCTTTGTTTGTCACATGTCACTGATGGGGGCAACCCATGCAAGTGCTGGACAACCGTGAGGCACGAACTTGTCCAGTGGAGCTGTGTGTGGTGGTGACCTGGTGGTTTCTGGCAGCCTGTGAAGAATGGGATTCCCTAAAGGGCTCAGACTTGGAAAAGGAGAGTTCTTTGGGATGTGACTTGACTTCTGTGGTGTGTAACTGCTGCTCTCCTTGTAGTGGGACTTCTGAAGACACGTAATTCACTCGTGGGCTGAGCCTTTACGCGTCCTTGAACATAAAAGAAATACGTGGTGCAGTGTAAGGTGCCAGAGAGCAGATGAGGTGCTGCTGGGTTGTGCCAGCAGCAGTGTCATTGTGCCTCCCTTTTTACCAGTGTGCAGCACTTCTGGCTACTTGGATCTGTGCCACTCTGCCCAAATTCATTCCGATCTCTGGAGCCAGGTGTGAAGCTTTTGATGCCTCTATCCCTCCATCCTCCATCAGCTTCCTGTTTCTGCCAGGACTACAGATGTAAACCTGTGTATTTGGATGGAGAGCTGACAGAGATGAAAGGCTTTCATCTGAAACAAGTCAATTTATCCTGGGAGTCCTGACTTTACTAATAGCAATGACCACAGAATGAATTGTGGCTTTTTCTCTTGTTCTTCTGTCCTGATTTAAAAGCATTAACATCAAACCGCATGCGGGAGATGTTTCTTCTGCTTCTTGCACAAATCAGCTTTGTAATGTAACTTAGATGCTTCAAAGTTGCAGAGCCTTTCAAGTTTAGGCCTTTGGTGGTTCAGTGGGTGATCTGTAGCTCTGATTTCTGTCCAGGGCAGCATTGCTGTCCTTCAGCTTTCTTCTTCATAATGGGAATTAACGGAGCAATGAGGGACTGTCTGGCAGGACCAGGAACTGGTGTGATTGCTTGTTTTTATGGAGATGTTAAGTGTTAACTTTGTTGCCAGTAGTTGAAGATTACCCCCTTGGATCCCTTTTAGTTCCTAGAGATCCAGGCAGAGCTGAAGCTCTGGATATGAGCACGGGAAGGAGCGTTCCCACCGTGGAGTGGTGGGAGCTGCTCAGTGCCCTCCCTCTTCCTGCTGTACTCCCCTGGCAGGGACAGGGTTGGGAGCAAAGACCAAGAATGAACAGGTTGTTAATAAACAGGCAATTTTGTGTCTTCCATAGGTGGCTTTGCAATCGTGTTCCTGGTGAGGACGAGCAATGGGGTGAAATGTGCCCTCAAGAGGATGTACGTCAATAACGAGTACGACCTGCAGGTCTGCAAGAGAGAAATCCAGATCATGGTGAGTGACCCCTCTGTGCTGGGGCCCCAGGCTGGAATGCAGTGGGGTGGGAGCCTGCTCACCTTCTGCTTGTGAACTCTGTGGCATCAGGTCACAAACTGTGCATTTCCTACCAAAAATGGCTTTTGTGTGGAAAGACCTGGCCCCTGGAGTTGTGTGAAAATCTAGTACTGAACTGTTTCAAAAGTAAATAGTTCCAGTGGACAAGGAAAACCTGGTGCCTGAAAAAAACAGGGAATTTCAGGAAAATGAGGGGAGAACTGCGTGGTTCAATGAGAAAAGGAAGGGCTGAAGAGGTGAGCATGACTGGGGGTGTGTTGGTATTCAGAGTCTCACAATCTTCAATTGAGAGCTCAAGTCTTCAGCCTTTTAAACTGGATCAGAAAAGGCTGATGATTCTGATATCTCTGAACTGAAATCAGTGTATGAATGGCAGACCTCCATCCTGAGATAAATCTATATCACAACATCTTCTAATCCTTTGGGTCGGGATGAAGGTTATCTCTGCATCCGTGAGGTTGGTAGATTAAAACAGTATTTGTGGGGTAGTTGCTGCCAGGGCTTTTGAAAGGTGAAGTATTTGTAATAAGCTCTGGGATGTTTCTCTAGATTATTGCACACAAGGATTTATATGATGGGATAGCTATTTTTAATAGCTGTTTTAAACTTAGCTTCTCTAAACAAAGACAAAATGGAGATGATCCAAATAGATCTGCCTAATCTTGTTTGCAGCATGGTAAACATGGGAGGTGCCACTTTTGAAGTTGTATTCAAAGATACTGATGAGCATTTAGAGCAGCTGCCAGGTGGGGAAGGAAGTATAAAATCCTCATTTTGTGAATTTACCGCATGAGGTACAGGCTTGGGGTAGATGATCTTCATATCAGAAACTCCTACCTGTAGCAATTCTGGGTGTGATTTTTGAAGTAGCTTTTGATTAGACTAATACCTTTAAAGTGAACTGCTGTAGTTTGTGATAGTGCAGGGAAGCTTTGGGCTTGGTTTGGCATCCCTGTGGCTACATGGGAAAAGGTGAGATTGGATCTCACATCAGAGGTTTAGCTGTGCTCACAAAGCTTGTGTACTTGGGTTTCACTTGCTGCTGCTTTCTCATCTCCATGTCTTTGGTGCCTTTGGAATGGTGAGTGGAAAGTGAGGGTGAGGAGGGTCCTTATCACCTGGCAGGGCTGCTCGCTCCTGGGCTGGATCTCACCCCAGGCACTTGTCTGTGTCCTGAAGAACCAGTGCATCCCTAAAAGGAGATGTTTACTTCTTTCCCAGCCTTTTTGCAATAAGGAATTATTTTACACTTAACCGCAGTTTTTGCAGCCCCGCAGTGTTACAGCAGAATGTGCCCAGCAGAACCTTGATTTCCTTTACTGGTGAAGCCAAGCATCAAACTGGGCTGGCTGTCACAGCTGGGAACCTGTGTGAAGCTGGCAGTCCCAAAGAAACAATTTTCCCCTGCAGTTTAGCATGTCTCCATGGCAGAGGCTCAGAACTTCATGATCTTTAAGGTCCCTTCCAACCCAAACCAGTCTGTGATTCTGTGGCAAGTCGTTGATATGAGAACTTGTGCTCCAATCCGTTGAGTTACTTAAAATAAAGCAGTTCTAAAAGCAAGGTTAAAATTTATTTTGTTGTTCTAGTGGTTTTTTTTGAGCATGTGAAGATTTGAGATGTTTTGTCAGCAGAAGAGGTGAAAGGAGACGAGACAAGTAAGGCCAACAAGTCCTGCCTGGCCACTGCCACCATCTGCTCTGTCCTCCCCTCCTGTAGAGGAGGAGCAGCTCCTGGGGCCTGGCCTGGGCCACCTCAGGGAATGTGCCAAAATCTGAACCAGTCTTGAACAAGTTAATTCATCAGGTTGGCTGTTCTCTGCTGTTTGTCTCAGATCCTTCTGGAAGGAAAAGAGGTAGAGACAGACGTCAGGTTTGCTCAGGCTCCGCGTGATGATTAATCCCAAGTGACAGAAGCTTGTATGGTGTGGAGGGACCAGATGAGAACGCTGCTCGCTCTCATGGCTGGTCCATGGTGTGAATTTGTCTGTCTTGCAGCGGGATCTGTCTGGCCACAAGAACATTGTGGGGTACATCGACTCCAGTATCAACTCTGTCAGCAGCGGGGACGTGTGGGAAGTGCTGATCCTCATGGACTTCTGCCGGGGTGAGTGGGGGCCTGGCATGTTGGTCGTGGGTGGGTTTGTCTGTCTGTGCTTGCAGGGAACTTGCACAACATCTTCCTTTTGAAAGAAGAGCTGTTCCTAAGCTGCCAGGAAGCTGTTCTGAGCTGAGCAAAGCCAGGACTGGGGGTGGAGAAGTGGATGACCCGTGAGGCTGTGTTGACTCTGCTGATGGGATTGGTACCATCTTTGCTGCTGCCCAGGGTGGTCCTGGATCCCCTCTGTTGTGAAGGGGGACCCTTAAATACATCTTGCTGTTGTCTGTAGAATGGTCCACACAAGAAATGGCTCCTCTAAAACTGCCAGGAATGTAATTTTTCTTCACTTTAGTCTCATTGCAAACTTTGATCCACATCAGCCTGGCTTAGGATTGTTCTGGAAGAAGCATGAAATGGATAATGGGAAGCCAAAAAGCATTCCTCTTACCTCTGACCTTTTTGCTTGGCTGTCTGTGGCCAGACAGGCTCTTCAGCTGTCCCAAAGCTTTGATCTTTGTGGCTGGGATGTGGTGTTTGGAACATGAAGCGTGTGCTGGGCTCAAATGCCTCTTGCAGGAAGAGTGTTCAGCAAAAGTAGTGTTTTGGCCAGGTGACTTCAGGAGCCTGTGGCTGGTTTGGATGGTGGCAGCCGATGGAAATGGGTATTTTTGGGCCTGTCTGGCTTTGAGCTCAAGCGTAGCAAGGATGTGTAGATGTGTGTAAACATGCCCAGTGCAGGTTTCTGTTCTGCCGTGTCCTCTTTGCTGCTTTGCTTTGGTGCAGGAACCTTGACTGCCTTTCACTGGGTTGGTTTGCTGGTGAAAGGAAGAACTTTTTGTGTAGTTTTGCTGAAGGGATCACTCCATAAACTCTCTTTAAGCTTAAACCTAAACATGACGAGACCTGTTGTAAGCAGTAGGCCTGGCAGTGCTGGTAAATCCCTGCTCCGCTCCATGTGCAGAGCCCGCTGTGGAGGGAGGTACAAACCTGAGTTGTTCAGATGCACCCCTGCAGTTGCAGTACCCAAATTTTGGCCTGATGAAGTAAAATCCATCTTTCTAAGGAGTTTCCTTCCATCTGAAAGGAGGAGAGCTGCAGGGTGGCATTTCTCACGTGGCTCTTGCCAGATGCTGTGCTGAGCGTGCGCCGGCCGCTGTCTGCAGCGTTCCCACTGCAATGGTTGTTACACGCTGATTTCCCCTTGTTACTTTCCTTTTGTGGCCAACAGTTTCCAAACCAAATCAGTGTCTTTGTGTGCAGAACTGCATTCATTTGGAGTGTAAAATGTTCACAGCTGTAGCATTCATTAAACTGAGCTTTTCTTTCCTACCATGAAAGTTTTCCAGCACTTGTGATGTGGAATGATACAGTACTGTGTCGCCAGAGCTTCAGAAAGGAGTTTTTCTCTGTCTGTCTAGGGTGTTTAGAGGAGAAAGGAACTTCTGGATTGTTTTGGAAGGGCTTTGACAACAACAAAACCTCAAAGTTGAGACAAATTCAGGGCTCGTTCATGAAAACTTGCTTTTGTTTGTCCAGAGTTTCCCTTGTTACAGATGGATTTTTAATTTCTTTGCCAGTCGACAACTTTAGCCAAGCCACTTAATGTGTGGGTTTTCTGAGTGTCTCCCTTCCTCCCTCCTCTTGCTTACATGTGGCACACTAATCTGTGGACTGTGGGTGCCCCAAAGTCAGCCTTTCATTCCTCTAGTCAGACACACTAAGTTCTGTTTGGAAGAAAAAAAAGAAAATTACATGGCTTAGTTAGAATGACTTGGGTGCTGACACAGCCAGGGCAGGGTGGGCTGTGGGAGCTGGTGTGAAGGTTTGCTCAGCGCCCAGGTGAGCTGTAACACCTGCCCCGGGTTCTGCAAACCCCTGGGGTGCAGGGGAATGGAACAAGCTGAGTAAGCACATTGCAAAAAGCCTCCGGGGAAGGTTTGGTGTGAATTTAATTTGAACTTTTTGTGCGCTGACTGTGGAGCCCCGGTTTGAGAAGCAGCCCGGAACCAGGGATGGTGGGGGGACTGGATTTGGGGAGGCCAGAGCTCAGTGTCCCTGCTGTGATTTGGGATGGCCAGAGCTCACTGTGTGTGTGCTGTGATTTGGGATGGGCAGAGCTCACTGTCCCTGCTGTGATTTGGGATGGGCAGAGCTCACTGTGTGTGTGCTGTGATTTGGGATGGCCAGAGCTCACTGTGTGTGTGCTGTGATTTGGGATGGCCAGAGCTCAGTGTCCCTGCTGTGAGGTGGGGTGGGCAGAGCTCACTGTGTGTGTGCTGGGATTTGGGGTGGGCAGAGCTCACTGTCCCTGCTGTGATTTGGGATGGGCAGAGCTCACTGTGTGTGTGCTGTGATTTGGGATGGGCAGAGCTCACTGTCCCTGCTGTGATTCTGTCCCTGCCAGGGGGGCAGGTGGTGAACCTGATGAACCAGCGCCTGCAGACCGGCTTCACCGAGAGCGAGGTCCTGCAGATCTTCTGCGACACCTGCGAGGCCGTGGCCAGGCTGCACCAGTGCAAGACTCCCATCATCCACAGGGATCTGAAGGTGAGCTGTGGCTCCAGGGGTGCAGCCGGGAGGGTGCATCCTCCTCGCCGTGTCTGCCAGCTGCCCACGCCCCAGTGCTGTGCTTCTCTTGCTAGTAATGAGGGAAAGTGGGCATAAACACACCTCTCTGCTGGAAGATAAAAAAATAAATGAGCCTCTCAGTGCTGCTTACCATATGTTTGCCATCTATAGATCTACTTAAACACAAATGTTTGTGAATAATTCTGGCTGCACGTGTGCCAGAATGTACCTGATTAATTATTCACAGTGACCTGACACACTGCTTATTGAAGGTAGCTCACAAAAAGTGTGCTGTGATGTTTTTTCCTGGACCCAGATTAAAAGGAGCCCTCCAGGAGTGTTGGCCTTGGGGCAGGAATCCTTAGGAGCTTTTGGAAGTGGCCTCTGGAGCTCTGACCATGAAAGTGTGTTGTAAAACTCTGTATGCTTAGTTGGGAACAGAGCTGGGCCAGCAGGGACAGCTTGGGAAAAATCCCACGCCTGTAATCAAGCAAACAAAAAGATGTTCCCTTTGCTCTCAACGAGCTCGTAAAATGCCAGAATGAAATATTCAGCCAAGAAGGAGGCTGCTGTGTGCATTTGAAATTCAGATGTGCTTTGTAGGGCAGGTTCTGTTTTCAGAGCCCTCACAGATGTTTGTTTGTGCCACTGGCCATTGTTTTACAGGAGCCAAAGATGCCACATGTACCAAGGAGAGCCAGGTAGAGCAGGGGAAAAGATCCTCAGGGTTTGGTGTGCTCTGGCATGCGTGAAATGATGGTGATGCCACTGCTCAGTCGGTTTGGATACAGAAACAACTCCTGTGTCTCTGTCCAGGGGGAAATTGGTGATCTCCTACCAATCTGAGTCCTGGATTTAAAGCTGTAAAGTCTGTGGGCAGCTTGCAGGAGTTTGTATAGGTCAGGAAAACTGGGGTGAGAGGATGAGGAA
The DNA here is from genome assembly GCA_013397115.1 of Edolisoma coerulescens. NCBI lineage: Eukaryota > Metazoa > Chordata > Aves > Passeriformes > Campephagidae > Edolisoma > Edolisoma coerulescens. The sequence goes on from VWZW01007569.1 coordinate 81,497, forward strand.
AGCAACCTCCCCAGCTGACATTAACCCCTGCCCTTACCTTTTTGGTGAATCCCTGGGGGGTTTAATAAAGAACAAACTCAGTGTGGTGCAGGGGAATAAATCTGGGACATCTATGCTGGATTAGTGAGTTGATCTGGAGTGTTACTTTCTGCCCTGAGTTGCAGTTGAAATGGGCTGGTGGGGCTGGTGTCTGGCCACTGTTGCCTGCCTGGGTCGGGGGAGGTTTTGCAAGGCGTGACTCCTAGTAAGCTGTGCCCAGAGTCAGAGTTGTCTCTTCTCTGCTTGGAGACATTTTCTGCTTGAGTAGTGTATTGTTTGTGTCATGGTGACCTCTGGGGATCTAAGTACTAACACAGCATTAAATATTTATATATATATTGACTTTATTTGTGTTAAAATGTAATACTGTCAAGGGGGAGTTGCAAAGCCAAGAGAAATTAAGGGCCAGAGAAGTTTTGTACGAGTTCTAGGTGTAAGAAGGGACGTCCATTGTGCAGGTGTTTTCTTGGGGTGACTATAACCCTGCTGAAGAGGGGGGCAGATGTTGGCTTTGGAGGCAGCTGCCTGGGGCTTGGAGGCCTTTTTTGCCTTCCAGCTCTTTGATGTTGCTCTGGTGCTGGAGGTTCCTGCCCGGAGAGCTCTGCCAGCAGAAGGGAGGCTGTGAATGGGCTTTCAGCCCTTTCAGACAAGTGCAGCTGGAGGAGTTTCAGTGGCCCCTGGCTCTGATTTCGAATTAACCCAAAGGCTCTGCCTGTAGCAGAACAGCCTCCTGTTGGCACAGTCCCCAGCTGGTGGGAAGTGACCAGCAGCTGGGGACAGCAGCACCTTTACCCAGCGTGGCTGTAGGCGAAAGGGGACGCGGCGCTGCGAGTCAGGACCGCAAACAGATCCTATGTCACCCCTGGCTGTGTTCAGGTGTCCCCTCCTGGGCTGGTGGTTGATTCGGGTGCTGTGTCACTGCCTGCTGTGCAGTACAGGCTGTGATGTTTAGTTTCACGTGCTTTGGGTGCCACAAACAGGGTGTATATTGATGCTGCTTTTTCCTAAAAATGAGGAAGCGCCTCGTGCGCTGCCTCTGCCCCAGTCTGGACCCTGTGAGGCAGAGTCAGCCTGCTGGCAGCTTTGAGTGGTTACCTGTGCTTGTTCTTGCAGGTGTTTTCCTCACCCTCAGGGTTCAAGGGCCATTGCTGCTGCAGGGCAGTCCCTAAGAAGTTTATTTTTTTCCTCCTCTCTGAGGAAGAACAATTCCTGTATCTTTAGGCTGGGCCTTTTCACAGCAGAGAGCAAATGGCCAAACCTTATGGCAGTCTGTTACCATGTGGTTGGGAAGTCTCTGCTGCTGAGTTGGCATCTATATAAGGAACTAAACCTGTCGGACCCAGAGGAGCAGGGTTTAGGGAGGGAAAAATCTGCCTAGGGCTGATGCTAACATTTACACAACTACCCCACACCTGGTGGCTGTTGTTTGCATGGTTTGTTTCATGTTCAACCTTGTCTTTCCAGTCTCACATCCCATAGCTCGTGTTGTTCAAAGCACCTCTTAGGACCAGCTTTGATTTCTGCAGGGAGAGCTCTCCCGTTTCTGTGTGGTGCTTCTGCTGGTCTGAACCCACCTGGCTGCAGGAGCAGGTGACTGGATGGAGTGAGAGGATGATTTTTTCTGTAGCAGACACGCAGCAGGACACACCCGAAAACTGTGTCAGTCAGCCCAGTGGATGTTGTTGATCCAAACCTCTTCCTTCCTTTCCCTACTTTCTGCAGTGCCCGGGAAGTTGTTCTCTCAGGATGAGGACGAAGTTTCTCCTGCTTTTATTCCAGCAGGAGCCCTCACAGTGTAGCCCTGCTGTGGTGTGATCAGACAGTCCTACCGTGCTGTTGTCATCTCACTGCCTTCTGTCACTCTTTGCAATGCCAAGTCTTGCCCTGATGCCACCAACGAGCCTTTGCCTGGAATTTGTTGGGAGGGATCTGTCGAGTGTGGTCTGTAAAATTGTCCAGTGCCCTCGCTCATGGTAAACCCTCGTGCTGGCCGTGGCAGGAGCGTGCCTGTGCCAGAACCGGTCGGTGCCACGTGGCTCTCACTCCGTGCCATCAAACACTGCATCGGCTTTCACAGGTAAATAGTGAGCGGTGCCAGGGAGAAAGGGAAGTGGAAACATCTCTGAAGAGACCTGGCAGTGCTGGAAAGCAGCCAGCAAGTGTGCCCTGGTCACACATCCCTCCCACATCACTACCTGAGCTCAGGAATACTGGCCTTGAAGCTGTTGCTCTCAGGAGAGGGTCACAGGTGTTGAATCATCAGCTAAAGAAAACCTCTGTCCTCATCCCTCCCCAGCACATCTCTGCAGTGGTTTTTATTACTTTGGTTCTGTTCTAGCAAAGAAGCATTTATTTTGGAAAGACTGAAGCTGACTACACTCCATAACCAGCAAAACTTAAGATAACTCATAATCTCCTTTAAAGGCTTTTGTTTGGGGTCTAAATCTGACTGTGCTGGGTGTGTCAAAGGCTGCAGCCAGAGTTACCAGTGCTCAGCAGTGCTGGAAGCTGGAGTGCAGCTTTCTGACCAGAAGAAGACACCTCCATACTCCTTTTAAAGTCACTTTTCTCTGGCCTGGCAGTGGGTAGCAGTAATTTCTTTTGCTGTGTTTATTTTTTCCTTCTCCTGGCATTTGCTGATCAAACCTGGTTGCTTTATAGTCCCGTGCTGATGTTTAACAAACCTTACAGGGTGTTTCAGTGAAAAACCTCCTCAGACTTCTCAGCCAGATAAAGTGGGAGGACTCTTGGGGAAGTGCTGGAGGAGTATTTGCAGGGAGCAGGGAATAACGCCGCCAGTGTTGATCTGCTGGGGAGAACATCTGTGTGCAGTGCTTTATTCAAAGCAGATGGATGGCAGAGGGGGAAGGGGGGTGTTTAACCCTTGGTTTCAAGCCAACGTTCTCCCCCTCAGCTGTTCTAATTCGGCTGCATTTTCTGATGCTTAAAATGCTGACTCCTCCTTTTTCTTTCCTTCTTGTAAAGATCATCCTCGATGGGGAGCTCTGCTTCCAAAGGGTTTTGTAAGCAAACGCTTATGTGGTGATTTTTTCTATTTTGAACTGTATGAGCAGGATGTTTGATCTCGTTTTTGTATCTGAGCATTTGACACTGATTGAAGATAAAGACATGAAAAATTGTGTGTTCCCTCGAGAGAGCATGCTGTTCATGCTGCTGCACAGATGAGGAGCTGGAACAAGGGATGCTCCGCCAAAGCAAAGATCTGAACACAGGGTTTTACACATTTTAAGTCAGTGTTGAAACAAGCAATTTTCTTGGGTGGATGCAAGGTAGATTTTTGTTAATGCACAGTTGTGACTATTGAGGAGAAGGTTTCTGCTGATTTTATTTGTTTCAGCTGTCCCAGGTGTTTGTTTCAGTTGCCTGATTCAAGGTACCAAAAAATATTTGAAAGAAAGGGGTCTTCTCAGCAGTCTGGGGGAGCCTCTGCTGCTACAGCCCCTGTTTAGGGACTGCAGACTCTGAGAACAAGCAAATAAATGTCAGCATGAGCTGAGGTTTGTTTTGAACGAGACCCTCAGGGCCAGGTAAAATGCAGGCAAAGACCTGGAGATGTGTTTTAATTTCATAAAGTATGGAGTGTGCATGTTATTTGTTTGCCTCCCCTCTGCCCCCAGACAATGAGGAGTTACACCCTTTGTAAAGCTGGGACAGCTTGGATTTCCTGTCCCCAATTCAGATGCCAGACCAGGGGCACAGTAGCTCAGGAAAGGTGAGCTCCAAAGGCACTGGGACACAGTTCTTGTCCTGAAGTCTTACAGGAGGTGAAGAAATGTGCTTGCAGGAGGAGAAGGGAGGGGTGGCAGGATGGAAGGCAATGTTACAACTGTGCTTCCATGATTTGACTTCTATTTTAGGAGACGAGGCAGAGTTTTGATGCCTGTTTTTTCTGCTGTCACGTTAGGCTTTAGTGTCAGATGTGTCTGATATAGGCACTTAAAACCTTGACTCATCTGAAAAAAACCAAACCCTGAATATTTTTTTTTTGTCTGAGGGATTTTCTGTCTGTCTGTGATGCTCCCAGGTTGAAAACATCCTGCTGCATGACCGTGGCCACTATGTCCTGTGTGACTTTGGAAGTGCTACTAACAAATTCCAGAACCCTCAAACAGAAGGGGTGAATGCGGTCGAGGAGGAGATCAAAAAGTAAGTGTGCTTTGCCTTTTCAGCTGCAGTTTGTATTTGAAGGGTAATTTTTTCTTGTGCTGGGATTAATTTTGCTCAGCCTGTTGCAGCAGACTGGCTGTGCTGCGTGGCAGTGTCTGCTGCAGGTGAATGAGTGCCCCGGGGAAGGTGAAACAATAAATTGAGCTTGATGTAATTGCTTTGGACCTGGAAGAGTGAGATTAATGCAGAGAAGCAGCCCCACCTCGGCGAGGCAGTGACCTGTTCTGTCCTGTGCAGGGTCGGGCTGTCTCTGTCCTTCATCTGCCTTGGCTTCTCTGAGCTCCAGGCAGGGATGGCACAGTCCCATCCTCCCTGAGCTCCCCTCCCCACGGATCTGGGCACTGGCGGGCTGATCCCCGCTCTGCATGGGAAGTGTCAGGTCCTGGAGGGGTTTAACCCAGCTCCTCCTCCTGCCCCATGCACTGCCAGCTGTCGTGGCAGCATCTCTGGTGCCCCTTGGTGCTTTTTGAGAGGGGAGTTCACCTGCAGTTCAGCGAGCCCTGGATCAGGGATGGAGCACACCCCAGGGCCTTGGCCTTGCTTTAGTGTTAACATCACTGCTGCAAACTTGCCACTCCTGTTAATAACAACTTTCTAGCTAGTTAGAAATGTGTACAGGTGCCTCTTTTTTGTTGGGATTCAGCTACACCTGCCTGGATTTCCTAGATTTGTTTGACTGGAGTTTTCAGAGTGCTCCTAATCCGGCGTTGCAGTCCCCTTGGAATGCCCTATTTGTACACTTAAGCCTACAAAACCTTTGCCTTTGGCAGTGCTCTCCTGTGATCAGGGTAAGCAGCAGGCAGAAATGACAGACCTGCTGATAGGATATCCTATCAGAAGACTTCATAATCTGTGGAGCAGTTTCCAGTTTTTCTGGTTGTTGTGATCTGTTAGGATGAGGCAGATTCTCGCTGTAGTTTGAGGGACACAGGGACCCTTCCCTTGCTTACAGTGGCTCTGAGCAGGAGTCCTGGTGTGGAAATCTGCTTTTTAGGAGCCACGTATCCAGTTACAGTCTCTGTAATACAGTTGGCCACAGCCCTGCAGTGAGGGCATTGCAGAGGACATTTGATTACTGACCTTGTTGATGCTTTGAATCCTTGAATGTTTCTGTTCTGGTTCTTAAAATGACTGTACAGTTTTGTGGTGAATTCTGTGCTTCAGAAGGGATTGTGGTTACTATTTTGGCTTCCCAGGGCAGTTTGAGGGGTGTTTTATTGTTGGAGGTGTGTAGCAGGTGATGCTGTTAGAAGATTTTTCCGATAGATATCTTTAGCATCCCTTTCCCTAAAGTGAATAGGGAAAGAGTGAATTTTGAATTATTTGCGAATATGACATAGTTAAAATGCATCTGATACACCCCTTTTGAACTCCCTGATCCACCTTCCCCTGCAGGTACACGACGTTATCCTACAGAGCACCAGAGATGGTGAACCTGTACAGTGGCAAACTCATCACTACAAAAGCAGACATATGGGTACGTATGGGCACCCCTGGGCATCTTCCAGCCAGGCTGCTTCCATTGCCATGGCAGGGAAACAGGGCTGGCCTCGTTTACTGGGAGCCAGGACAGTTTCTGAATGAAGAGTTCCTCTGATGATGTGTCTGATGAGTTCCTGCTGAGCAGGGAGGCTGGTGGAGAAGACCTGTGTGCTCCTCCTGTGTGGTTTGAGTTTAGAGATCGATGAAACTCCAGGGTTGAAGAGGGCAAACGTGATTTCATATCTTAAACCAGAAAATTCAGGGTATTGTGGCTCATTGTGCCTGGGCTGGGTTGTTAGTGTGTGAAATCAAAGTTCTGGTCAGAATTGAGTAGAAACCTGAGAAAATGGCCCTGGCTGCAGCAGCAGCAGCAGTAGTGTGCTGATCCTGTGTAACACAGGGCTGAGTTGTCAAATTGGCCAAAGGCCAAACTTCTGCACTGTTTCTGATGATCAGGGCAATCCTGCCATGCTCTTCATGGTGAGAACAAAATCCAGCTGCAGTGGAATCCAGGCCTGGCTAACCTGATCAAGGGGGAAGGCTCCTCTGGGTGGGACAAGGTGAGAAAGTCTGTGCTGGTTGGAGTGTAGTGGCAATTCAGCACATGTGTTTAAAATGCTAATTGGGAGCTTGTTTTGTGGTTTTTGGAGCCCTGAGCTAGGAAGTAACATGACAGAAGCAGAAAAAGAGAGTTTTGATGTATCTCCAATAGTTCTACATCTACAAGAGGGAGAACTGCTGGTGTGACCTGTGCTGAGAGAGTCCCGTGTCCTCGGTGAGCTTGGCTGGCACTGGGGAAGCAGCAGCTCCTGTGGGAGCAGGTTTCACTGGGGGTCTGTAGATCAGCCCTGCACCGGGCAGGGTCACTGGCCTGGAGGGAGTGGAGAGGGGAGGTCACAGCTGTGACAGCAGGAAAGGACAGGGCCTCAAAGGCAGCCAGGGGAGAACCAGGATTTGCACGCCTTCCTGTGATAATGTGGAAAGGGGGAGATCCAAAAGCTCTGCTCTTCCTGGCATGGCAGGAATTCTGTTCCAGTGACACTTGGAGTGTGTCCAGAGCAGTGTGTGGTGGTGAGCACCGTGGGGCCTCAGCTTCCAGGCCTGTTCCAGTGCTTGTCCTACTGGAAACCTCCCTTTGCCTTAAATCTTATCAAGGTTATTTTAGACCAGCATGCAATTTAATTGTGAAACCCTGTGACAAAAGAGATGAGCTGATGATGAGTTTCTTAGGATTAGGAAATGTTTGCTGCTCCCCCCTCTGAGATGGTGGGAGTGTTTCATAATTAGCCCTTTGTGCAAAAACTGTTTTCTTTTGCAATGGGTGGTGGTTCTTGCTGCCAAAAGCAGCACGGCCGTAGAGGGAAGGGTGGTAGAACCTGGCAGCCTGCAGAGTGAGCTGTACTTCCCTGGCATTTATTTATAGCAGTTGAAAGGTTGTTTGAACTTAGTCTTGGAAACAGTTTGGGTTTCTCTCTGTCAGAATAGATGTACTAATGACGATGGTTGCCGTTTATTTGTGCTTTACTTCGCTCTTTCCTGCCGGTGTGTGGCAGAAAGGCCCTGCCCAGTCGGTGACGCGCGGGGTCGCGCTCTGCGGAGCTGGGGGAGTGCGATGATGAGCAGTGCCCGGATCAGTGTCTCAGCCTAACGAGGAGAGCTCTGCGTGTGTTCCTCTCCCCCTCGGCCGTGCCTGTCTCAGGGCCCTCGCAGGGTGCTGGTGCAGGCCTGACATCCCCAGGGCCCTCCTGCTCCCTGCTGGGCTCCGTCTGGTGGATGCTCCCCCTGTTCTCTCTCCGCAGGCCCTGGGCTGTTTGCTGTACAAGCTGTGCTACTTCACCCTGCCCTTCGGGGAGAGCCAGGTGGCCATTTGTGATGGCAACTTCACCATTCCAGACAACTCGCGGCACTCCCAGGACATGCACTGCCTGATCCGTGAGTGTCCGGCGGAGCCGGGGGGTTGGTCTTACATCCCTGCCCCTGCAGTAAAACCATCAGGTTTTCTCTCCCTTTCAGAGGCTTGCTTGCACACAGAGGTGGTTAAAGTGATCCTTTAGTAGCTTAGGAGATCACTTTTGGAGAGAGGGTCATGACAAAGAGATTTCTGTTCGGCCAGGCTGGAGTGAGCTCTGTGGAAAGGCAGGATCACAGACAACCGTTTGGTTTGAGTCCTACAGAAACTTGCACAATAAGCCTATTTATGCAGAAACGTATTTCTGCAGTAATAAATCTGTTTGGATAAGGAACTGAAAAGACCACAGTGACTTAGGCTAGTGATAAGAATTCATCTTCTGTGAACTGGGAAACAGAACTGAAATGGTTTATAAATATCCCACTGACTAGAGTGAATGTGTAATTAAGTGTACAATGCACTACTCTTGGCAAAGCTGGGGCAGCTCTCTTGTTTCCAGCACAGCTTTTGATTTTTTTTCTTTCTCTAGCCACAGTCTTGACTCACACAGAGTTGGATGTGTTTGCAGAGCAGGCTGGTATTTTCTTTGCTGATGTGGGGGTATCTGCAGTGGTGCCTGTGGCTGCCCTCTCATCCTGCCCTGCTGACACACCGGGGCTGGATCAAGCCCTTTTCCTGTGGGTTCACTTGGAAGTGCCCAGTCCCACCCAGTGCTATTCCCTGACCAGGCAGCATTTCCCCTCCTTGCCCCAGGGGCTTCGGTAGCAGCTGCAGGTCACAGCTCTGTTGGAAAATATGTCCTGGTCCATCCTGACTGTCCTGCCCTGTTCCGAGCTGAGCCCACGGTCAGCTCAGCCCTGCTGAGCCTGCACTGACCACGTGCTTCGAGGGAGACTGGACACCCTGTTAGCAGCTGGTTGTACCAAATGTAGAGTCGTGGAATTGGTTGGGTTGGAAGGGACCTCAAAGCCCATCCAGTGCCACCCCTGCCATGGGCAGGGACACCTTCCACTGTCCCAGGGTGCTCCAAACCCCATCCAGCCTGGCCTTGGACACTTCCAGGGATCCAGGGGCAGCCACAGCTGCTCTGGGCACCCTGTGCCAGGCCCTCCCCACCCTCAGCACAAAAAAGTCCTCTGTTGTATCAAGTCTGATGTGCTGCCAGACTGACTGCCCTGCATCTGTGTGTCCTGCTGCTCTGATCTCAGCATCTCTGTCTCTTCAAGGGTATATGCTTGAGCCAGACCCTGATAAGAGACCTGACATTTATCAGGTCTCCTACTTTGCATTCAAACTGGCCAAGAAGGACTGCCCGGTGCAGAATGTCCAGGTGAGCACACAGGAGTGGCCTCAGGGGGCTCTGGGAGGGGCTGGGGAGGGAGTTGCTGAATATTGAGCATTTGGCTCTGTTCTCTTGGTTGTTCCCCAGCTCTGTAATTAGGAGGGGTTTCCTGTTTGTTTGTAACTATCAGCGCAGTTTGGTTTGGATTTTTTGGGTCAGGAATCAGGGTTTCTCATGTTACTTACTTCTGTTTGTTCCTCATTTACCTCCTCACCCAGTTGCCAGTGCAAGGCCAACCAAGAGATCTTGTGCATGTGAACATGGAAAATTAGGCTGTGCTTGGGAAACCAATTTGATTTCCAGGCACACTCACCATAGCATGTGTGATTTGGCCTGCACTTGGGTTTAAACACAGCAGTTCTGGGTCTGTTGGCTGGGACTTGGCATTTGAACTGCATCAGACCTTACACAGCCATCTGCCCCTTCTTGGTGTGTCTTTAGAGACTTCAGCTGAAAAGCAGAGTTGACAATTATTTTCTTATGTTGTTATGGACACCTGTGACAGACGTTTTATTTTGTTGTTTCTACATAAATAGAAACTTAGAGTTTTTTCCCCATGTTCAGGTGCTTATATATGGTCTTTATGAGTAAGAGATAGTTTGGGTACTATTATGCCTGTATTTTTACAGCATCATTAATAAATATTGTCACTACTGTCCCCTGCCACTACTGTCTTTGAAAAATGCCCAGGTTGTGCTGTGGAGCTTTGTGTTCATATTCCATGTTCAGTGGTCAAAAAGCTGAGCCCTCTTTTCTTCCTTTGTAAAGACTCTCCCAAACTACTGTCTCCCCATGACATGAACCTTGGGGTGTTTGTTATGTGTCCAGCATGGGGAGTGATGGCTTTGGGAATCCCCAGATCTCCCTGTTTTATTGTGATGTTTTTGCACATTATTTCTGACTCTGTTTTCTGCCCTCAAAATACCAAATTGGTTGTGTTTGGGATCTGCAGAACTCTCCAATCCCTGCTAAACTCCCAGACCCAGTTAAAGCAAGTGAAGCTGCTGCAAAGAAGAGTCAGCCAAAGGCCAGGTAACCCCATCTGCTTTTTACTGCCCTCTCTTGTTGCCTGTTGTCTCTGCTGTTCATTAGCAAAGGTGTATTTAGCTGCCTCCTTGGGGACTTGAGTTGCCAAATGGGGACAAACACTGCAGTCCTGGGGCTTCTCCAGTGCCAGGAATAGCCCTGAGCTCGTGGATCAGAAAGGCAGCAGATGCAGATACTGGGGGAGTTTGTGTGCAGGGAGGTGGGATTTGGGCACTGCTCAGCAGGACTCAGCAGCTCTTCATCCCAAAGGCTCTGCCTGACAGCAGCACTCGGAGTTCTGGCTCTTGGATGGATCCAGTGTGTCCGTCAGGAGCACGGGAGTACCTGAGAGCAGGGTCAGGAGAGAGACTGCAGCTGCTGCAGTGGGCCTGGGGCCGGCCCAGGGGGCAGGAATGTGCTGAGGCACTGCAGCAGGGTCTGACCTCGGCACACCATAACCCGCCCCAGTGGGTACTGCACAAAACTGCTGTGATTTCTGCAGGAGTCCTGTCATTTCTTGGTGGGGAAAGCACAAAAGCTCAGCTGTCTCCATCTGAAGAGCCCAAGTAGTGGGGAAACCACTGTAGTGCTGTGGGTTTTCTCCTGCTGCTGTTTGCTTTGCTTGTGGTTCTGTAATTGAGGTTTCTTAGTTCTGCTGGACAGACCTGGGCTGTTATCACGGTGCAGAGGGAGCAGTGGGCACTCCAAACCCAGTTTCCTCAGTCTCTGAAGTGGGATGTCTCCTGTCTGCCAGTCCCAGGAGTCTGTCCTTGTGTTCATAACTGAGCACAGTTATTCTCCCATTAGTCAGGTTTGTCAGCTGTCAGAAACAATCTGATATCCGGTTCATTAGTTATCAAGAACAGTTTGGTATCTACAAACCATGGTGTTCACAGAAGACTGGGGGGATGGCTGCTCCTCTCTCTCTTGCTGTGCATTTTTGGAGCTCGGTAAACATTGAGCAGAGATCAGAAGAGTTCAATGACCTGATTCTGGGGTGGATGTACCAAAGTTAAAGTACATCTAAAGATGGCAATTTAGACAACTCTGCCCAAAGGTACCAGCTGCTCATGAGCTGATTTGTGTCCTTCATGTGCTCATTCAGAAGCCTGAGTGGATTCAAGCAATATGTTGTAGGAAATAGTTGAATATAAGTTGAGTGTTTTTGACAAGTCCCAGCTGTCGACCAGGAGAAGATGCCACAATTGGCAGAGAAGTCAGAATGACAGTGTTGGATTAATTGTTGTGAATGCATCCAGGAGGTTTTACTGTGCTTGGTGTGTCTGGGTGCCCATGAGTGTTTCACCTTTGTCAGTCACACCGAGCTGAAGCGTGGGTGAGTGTTTAATCCTGCTATGTGTTCTGTGCACCAGCTGCCCAGCTCACAGGCTGTGCTCACTGCCCTTCCTTCCTTAACAGGCTCACAGACCCCATCCCCACGACAGAAACGTCCATAGCACCCCGCCAGAGACCTAAAGCAGGACAGACCCAGCCCAACCCTGGAATTCTGCCCATCCAGCCAGCCCTGACACCCAGGAAGAGAGCCACAGCCCAGGCAGCCATTCAGCCACAGGGTGAGTGACGTGTCTGTGTGGTCCCTGCACCCCGTGTGCCTCAGGGCAGTGACCTAACACTGGGTTTGGGTTCTTCTCCCAGTTGCAGGCCCGGCTGCCCTGGGCAGTGCCCAGCCCTCGCTCCCTGCCAGCACCCCCCAGCCAAAAGCAGCCCCCCAGCAGCCTCCAGCCCAGCCCCAGGCCAAGCCGGCAGCAGCGCCCCAGGCACAGCCCCAGGTCCCCTCGACACAGCCCCAGGCCACCCCTCAGCATCAGCAGCAGCTTTTCCTGAAGCAGCAGCTCCTGCAGCAGCAGCAGCAGCAGGCTGCCTACTTCCAGCAGCAGCAGCAGCAGATGATGCAGGCGCAGCAGGTGGGTGTGTGCGCCGGGTTCATCACATCCCTGTCTGCAAGGCTGGAGCTTTGTGTTTATGGCAAGTTTCCTGTTCTTTTGGGGGAACGGGTGCAGCTTTTAGGCATTTTCCAGTGCGTCCCCAGCCCTCTAGCCAGGTTATGGTCTGGGTGCACCACGCCTCAAACCTCTCACCCAGCGGTTGTTTCCCAGTTCCCAGTGATGCAGCAAGGAGCGCCCGTGCAGCAGCAGCTGATGCAGAACTACTATCAGCAGCAGCAGCAGCAGCAGCTGATGGCCCAGCAGGCAGCCATGCAGCAGAAGAGCACAGCAGCAGCAGCAGCAGCTCAGCAGAAGCAGCAGCCGCCGGCACCGGCGCAGCCCCAGGCCCAGCCCAGCGCGGCACCGCCGGCGCAGCCGCAGGAGCAGGGGGTGAGACCTTGGGGGAAGGGATGGGGCACTGGGACTTGGGCTACTGGCAAATGCTCCTCTGCCAGCTCCTGCGTGCTAGGGACACCTCAGCTGGCTTTTCAGACCCACAGAGCCCAGATCGCAGGTGCCAGGGGAGGTTTGAGTTGGATATTAGGAAAATTTCTTCACCCAAAGGGCTGTCCATCCCTGGCACAGCTGTCCAGGGCAGTGGTGGAGTCCCCATTCCTGGGGGATTTAACAGATATCTGGATGTGGCACTTGGGGACATGAGATAGTGGTGGCCTTGGTAGATCTGGAGAAATGTTTGGACTTGATGACCTCAGAGGGCTTTTCCAACCCAAACCATTCTGTGGTTCTGGGGCCTGATTAGTAATAACTCAGTTGTTACTGAGTCACAGATGTCAGCGCGGCCCTTGCTGCCTCAGAGATGTGCAGTTGTTTGGATTTCTCATTCCAGCAGGATGCTGCACTCCAGAGTTGTGCTCTGGGTCCATAGAAAGCAGATGAGTAATGGATGAGTAGAAAGCAGATGAGATCTAAGTAGCTGCTTAATGCAGCTTCTCTCCATCCCCTGTTGTGTTGCCATAGAAGACAGGGGAGAAACTCTCTGAAACATTATTTGGACTTGACACACCAGGATGGGCACCAGGCACCAGAGCTACTTTATGTTGCTGCTTGTTTGGAAAACTTTTGTCTGATGCTCAGAGGAAGGCACAAACAGCTTCCTGGTTGTTCCCAGCATTGGGTTAACTTTTTAATAAATGCAGTGGAAAGGAGACTTTTCAAAGGAGACTTTTGAAAGCACCATATCTAAAAATAAATAAATCAGTCATCCACTTTACTAATCATCTGAATGTGCACCTAAAATAAATGCTCTTTACTTGATGGAAAATATGTCCATGTGCAGAGGAACAGCTGCCCACAGGGAGGGGCAGGGAGCTGTGCCAGAGGGCCAAAGTGCTCCGCAGGGCTGTGGGAGGAAGCTGTTCCTCTTGCTTCCATTGCTGTGCAATCCCATCCACTCTTCCCTGGCTCTGGGAGCTTAGAGGGGTGTCCCTAACTCTGGTTGTGTGCTAGGAGTAATCCTGGGCACCAGGCAGGAGGCTGCCAGGGTTTGTGCTGTACCTGGCTGCAGCTGTGCAAAGCAAGCAGTGTCTGCTGACAGCCCTGGAAGCGTCCAGGGCCGGGCTGGATGGGGTGAGTGCATCCCTGCCCATGGCACAGGGTGGAACTAGGTGACCTTTAAGATCCCTTGCACCCCAAAGCATTCCATGACTCCATTATTGCACAGGTACACAACTGTTTGAGTCCAGGCTGATGGTCCCTTTGTGCTGGCTTGATGTGAGCTGCCAGTTAACTCCCCTCTCCAGTGTGTTTCCTTGGAAGTGACCTCAGGAGTTCATTTGACAAATAAACTCCACAATGCATGAACTGAGCAGGGCTGGGGCAGCTGTTTGTTCCCTGAGGTGTCCCAGGGCTCTGCCATATCCTCCCTCTGCTGTTGTATTTCCAGCCCTGGTTTGGGTGGGGACACTCTCGGAGCTGTTGTGTTCCTGGTTTCGTTCCTGTTCTGGTGAATGACCTGGGGCAGGTCAGTTTGTTGGAGTTGGTGGGAGATTTTCAGTATGTGCAGTCAGGTTTTGAGTGATGCCCATTGTTACCCTGCTCCTTTTAGAGCAGAAATGCCTCAAATGGAGCACTGAATCAAGAGCTTTGCTGTGATTTGCTAGCACAAGAACAGTCTTAATTTTATTAAATCAGCTAGCTTGAAAATTAGCCTTATTCCCCTGGTAGGCTGATCAGAACGGACACATCTGGACACTTTTCTGCTCCTGCAGCAGTCAGGAGGCAAAAACAGTGGTTGGCTCATTTGAAAAATGATAGTGAAGCCCAGTGTGTGCAGAGCAGAGTCTCTGAGCAGAAGACACCTGGCCAGGACCTGTCAAAACCTTTTCATGTGAGGAGATTCCAGCTTAATAAGCTCTGCCTTCGTTCCTGTGGCAATTTCGGTGCTGCCCTTTCATCTCTCAGCACCGAATGTCCTGTTCTGCAGTGACCTACATAGGAGGTGGGTGCATGGGGAGCAGGCAGGTCGCTCTGCCTCTCTGCAGTGAGCGAGCGTGCCTGGAATGCCAGAGGAAAAGCAGGACAGCTCCCCATTGTTTGCCTTCTCCCACCAGGGTTCAGCACCACGCTGGGCTTGTAACTGTCTCCTGTTGCCCTCTTAGGTCTTTCCAAGCCCTTCATCTTGGTTGGAAAAGGCCTGGGAACAGGGAGGTAGTGCCCAGGCAGGGGAGGCCACATGCACAGCTTGCTGCTCCTTGGATTCCGGTTTTCCTGTTTTAAATCCAGCAGCGATACCTCCCTGACAGACAGATTGTGAAAAATCACACAGTCACAAGTGGTGCTGTTGTTTATCACTACAAAACCATATTTCAAGTATTTATGGGTTTGTGAGTGTAACAGAAGACTAAGGCAATGGAAAAATGAAATCAGTGTGAGGGAACCCTTTGAAGTTTCCAAAGGATTTGTAGCTGGGCTGTCTTGGCTCACACCTAAACCAAATGTGTCTGATTTTCTCCTCCATATTTTAATGACAAATGTTGCTCCTGTGGTCTCTGCTTTCTTTTTTTTTCCTTCCCCCTAAGAGAAAATTTTTCGCTCAAAATTTCTGCACAAGACCTCCACCCCTTTAGGCATTTGACCCCAGTCACACGTTACCTGCTGAAGGCAGCACTGCCCTGCACCTTCTCCCCCTGCCTGTGTCCCTGTGACAAGACTCCTGTGCACTGTGATCTGAGTTCTCCCACCTCTGCTCTGGATCTTGGCCTCTCTACTCCTGAGCAGCTTCGAGCCCAGCCAGCCTTTGCCAAGTCCTAATGGAGGTTTTACCTCCAGAACTGCACCACGGAAAGGGGAGAGAGTCTCTGCCTGTGCAGTAGAGCAGCAAATCCCCCCCGCCACGATTCCTTTCTCTGTCTGGCTCTTCCCCTCCAGACCGTCCCCAGTCTGTGACTCGATTCTGGCTCCTCCAGCAGGAGCTGCTTCCTGCCCGTGGCTGCGGTCCCGACCGAGGGCTCTGTGCTTGTCTCCCCCGGCAGGCGCAGGCCCAGGCGAGGCAGCAGCAGCAGAAGGCTCAGGGCACGGCGCCCGCGCAGGGGCAGAAGCTGGGCTCGCTCACCCCCCCGTCCTCGCCCAAGGCGCAGCGCGCGGGGCACCGCCGCATCCTCAGCGACGTCACCCACAGCGCCGTGTTCGGGGTGCCCGCCAGCAAGTCCACGCAGCTGCTGCAGGCCGCGGCCGCCGAGGCCAGCCTCAACAAGTCCAAGTGAGTGCCCGGGACGGGGGCAGCCCAAATAAGTCCAAGTGAGTGCCCAGGATGGGGGCAGCCCCAATAAGTCCAAGTGAGTGCCCGGGGCAGGGGCAGCCTCAACAAGTCCAAGTGAGTGCCCGGGGCGGGGGCAGCCCAAATAAGTCCAAGTGAGTGCCCAGGATGGGGGCAGCCCCAATAAGTCCAAGTGAGTGCCCGGGGCAGGGGCAGCCTCAACAAGTCCAAGTGAGTGCCCGGGGCGGGGGCAGCCCAAATAAGTCCAAGTGAGTGCCCAGGATNCTCGGTGTGGGGTGTGGAGGGAGGGCTGGGACAGGCTCTGGGAGGTGTTCCATGCAAAGCTCTGAATGGAGGTAGGCACAAAATGAGGTCTGAGTGAGTCTTTGCCTTCAAGACCTCAGTTTAGGGCTTGTCAGAAAGTGCTGGAAAGTTTGACCCAAAGTCCTCATGAGTCCTCTGTGCTCCCAAAAACCTTTGGGTGACCAGGGCCTTCTCTGGCTCACCAAAGCAGTGTCATTTCAGCCACAGCCCTGGTGTGCACTGCATTCTCACTGCTTGACATCAGCACTTCCTGAAGGTTGGACTTGATGGTCTTGGAGATCTTCTCCAACCTAATGGAGCTCTGATTCCCTAGGAATATTTGCTGGGTCACTTATACAGTGTCTACAGGCAAGAAGCCTTCCCGTGGGTGCTGCAGAGGGCTGTTCCCAGTGGGATGCTTGGGATGCTGGTTTTAACCCCTGAGATGGGGATGCTCAGGCAGCTGAGGAGCAGATGAGGCTGAGCACTCCCAGGCTTCTGAGCACGCGACTGCAGGAACTTACAATGGATGTTTCAATTGGGAGGTCATTAGAGTGCAGTGGCTTGGACCAGCTGCTGGTGCTGGCCAGAGGGTTTCAGATGGGTGATTAATGGTTCTTGTTTGGGATGATCACATCCAGATCTGCTTCCACCACGCCCTCGGGCTCGCCAAGGACCTCGCAGCAGAATGTCTACAACCCCCCCGACGTGTCCACGTGGAACCCCTTTGATGATGACAACTTCTCCAAGCTCACAGCTGAGGAGCTGCTGAACAAGGACTTTGCAAAGCTGGGGGACGGTAGGTCCGTGGGGTGCTTTAACACCTGCCTGCTCTGGAAAGCTCTGGAAGGTGCCACGGAATGGAGACGCTTTTGGGCAGGGACTGTTTGGGTGCCCCGTATTATTCCAGTCCTCTGGCTAAATCCTTCCAATTTCTTTCTGTTTGCAGTTCAGTGGTGCCTCAAAGGCAGAGGTGGCAGCTGCCTTGACAGTGCCCCTGCTCAGGTGCCTGTGGAAGCTGTGGTTTAAACCCTGCTTCATCTGCAAGTTGGGATTTGCAGGAAGGGACTTAAGTCACACAGTGGAACAGTGTCCTAAAAATACAGATCAGCAGCCTGCTTTCAGAATAGAAGTTTTTCCCCTAATTCTGGGTCTGCATTCCAGGGAAAGCTCCAGAAAAGGCAGGCAGTTCCACAGAGAACTTGATCCCGGGGTTCCAGGCGGCTGTGCCCGCCGCCCAGGCGGATGCCTTCGGTGGCTCTTCCTTCACTGCTGGGCCAGGTGAGTCTGTGAACGTGAACAACGTGGGGTGGCAGCTCCTGGTCGTAACCCCTTTGAAAGGGAAGGAAAGCTGATACAAACTGAGCTGGGCCTTGGCACTGAGAGCTGCAGGGAGTAGGGTTGGCACTTCAGGAGAGGAGGGAAGGTATGAAGGGTGCATTCCCTTGTCACAGTTGGGTGGCAGAGACAGGATACCGTGTGGAGGCAGAGATAGGCTTGTGGTGAGGGAAGAAACTGAGCCCCTTAAGTTCCAAGGAAGCTTCTTAGTGTGTGTAAGTTCCATGGAGCTCGTTAGGAGGAGTAAATGAAACCTGCCGTGTGCAGTGAGGGAACTGGCTTGGAGGTGCTGGTCAGACCTGCTGGTCTGTTTGGAGGAGCAGAGGAACAGGGATAACGACGTCTCTGCTGCAGAGGGAGGACAGCAGGGGTGAGTGAGCAGGGAAAGTCCTCGGAGGAGAGCACAGTCAGTCTCATAACTGGCATGTTAAGTGATGAAGGCAGTAAGTTCTGCACTGGCTGGGCTCTGTGGGTCCAGAGTCCTTGGCTGCTCTAAGGAGTTTCTCTGCAGAAACCTCTGTCTGTGGGACCTTGTCTGGTGTCTCTTGGTTCTTGTGTCCCAAGGTTTTGCTGTGAGCAACCCCTTCTATGCCAAAACCCCTTGGTGAGTGCTGCTGCTCATTTCTAATCCTTCAGCATCAGTTCTCACTGAGTGCAGCACAGCCCTGCCAAGCACAGTGGTGGAAAGCTGCTTCCAGGAGCTCCAGATGCCAGGGATCCTCCTCCCCCTGCTTGTGCAGACGTTGCTGTTGGTGACAAATGCACCTGGTTGATGCCTCCCCACAGAAGCAAAACAACTCTTGGTGAAAGGAGTCTGGGGAGAGACTGAAGAATCCTTTGTGGGGCAAGGAGTGACAAATCCATTTATGCTTATTTCTATTTATAAAGGAGATTTAAAGGAGCTTATAACTGAGCTTGGTATGTTGGTTCTTACCTGAGAATTACAGAGTTGAAGTCCCTGACACAGGAGTGCTCCTGGGGAGCTGCTTTCTGAGTTTGTCCAGCTGTGAGCAGTTTATGGTGTTCCGTCAGCCTTTGTGGATGATGTTGAGCAGCAGCAGCTCCACGCTGAGCTGTGAAGCACCTTCTGCAAAGCCTGAGGAGCATCTGTGTGCTCTGGGCTCTGTGGTTGCTGTACCATGGTCAGTTCTTGCAGTGTCTGTCTTTAAAATGTGCCCCGTGACTTTCCAGTCCTGGGGTTTGGCACAGGAAGGTGCCCTGGAAGTCCTGGTGCTGGGCTGGGCACTTGCAGCCCTTGCCTTCCTTTCCTCAGAGACAGGAGCCTGTCCCAGCCTGGCTGGTGCAAGGTGCTGCATCTTGTTGCAGACACAGAGGCCCCACACGGGCTGTGTGTCCTTCGTGGGGCCTTTCACCTTTTGTGCTGCTGTGAAGGCAGATAACAGCTCCTCCCTGCCAGGGAATGTTCTGAGATCTGGGGGTTAAATTGTGTTGGAGGACCACATGGTAACATGTGGTTCAGTTTTGTTTGGTTTTTTATTTTCTTTAGTAGCAGCGCACACTTGGTCAGAATGTGCCTGTGTGTGGCTGTGCCAGGCCCGAGCTGGGGCTGTGCCTGTGCTGGGGTTTTGCTCTGTGCTTTCTCCTTTCCTCTTCTCTTTTCACTCTGCCTTTTCTTTTCCTTTCCTCTTCTCTACCAGCTGAAAAAACGAAAGACATTCTGACTTTGGACTCTAGCCCTCCTCTTCTGACTGTGCCTGATCCTTTCATTCCTCTCCCATTATCCGACACGCCAGGTAACCAGAGCTGAGGGATGGAGGGGGGGCAGAGTCTTGGGCTTTGTTTTGTCCTCTTAATCTTCTGGTTCTGTTTGTAGGCACACCTGAAATCCTGGGCACTGCCAGGCTCTGCTGAGCTCGCTGGTACTGGGAGTGTGAGGGCTTGGTTTTCATGGCAGAGCCTGGGGTTATCTCAGTGTTTCTAATGCCAAAAATGTGGGTGTCTTTAAAGGCTCAGCATTCAAAGTCAGAAATGATTGGAGGGCTGGAGCACCTCTCCTAAGAGGGAAAGCTGAGAGAGTTGGAGTTGTTCACCTGGAGCAGAGAAGGCTCCAGGGAGAGCTCAAAGCCCCTTCCAGGGCCTAAAGGGGCTCCAGGAGAGCTGGAGAGGGACTGGGGACAAGGCATGGAGGGACAGGACACAGGGAATGGCTTCCCACAGCCAGGGGACAGGGGGAGATGGAATTTTGGGAAGGAATTCCTCCCTGTGAGGTGGGGAGGCCCTGGAATTTCCCAGAGCAGCTGTGGCTGCCCCTGGATCCCTGGCAGTGTCCAAGGCCAGGTTGGATGGGGCTTGGAGCAGCCTGGGACAGTGGAAGGTGTCCCTGCCATGGCAGGGATGGATGGGATAGGCTTTAAGGTCCCTTCCAACACAAACCATTCCAAGATTCTAAGAGAAATAATCCCTAGATAATTAATTACCTGTTCTGACTTAAGCTGTTTTCAAATTGTCTTCAACTTTGAAATTGTAGGTTTTATTATTGTTAATCTTTCTTTCCTGTAAGAGTCACTGTTTCTTTGGCTTCCAAAGTCTGTTGCAAATTTGAGCATCTCGTGAAGCACAAGTTACATGGGACCTTTTCTGATTTGGCAAGATTTCCTAGTGCAGTTGGTGCCATTTCATTTACTTTGCAGTGCTGCTTCGAAGCCTTTTCCTCTGCGCACATTTCTGACTGCAGCAGCCAACACTTTTTAGCACAAGATTATATAAGTGCTTAGGAGCTTATGTGCAAATTGGTGGGATTTGGAAAATGGGAATGTTTGTATCTTGGAGCCTCTCAGCCCTCTGGTGAATGTGTGTGGCAGGTCCCATGTCAGGGAGCCCCAGAGCACCACTGCAGCTCCCAGCCTTGTCCTTAGCCCAGGCTCTGGATCAGTGATGGTTTGGAAGAACCAAGCTTCAGAATGTACTGTGAAGATGGCACCTCTCCATGGAGAGTTGAGCAATTCAGGAAAAAAATGAACCTCTTTTTTTCCATAACTCTGTGGAACTTGCTTCCTTCTGGTGGATGCTCAAAGAGCAGAAGAAACCTTTTGGTCCAAAAGGGATTTTGCCCACAAATGCAGTTTGAGAGTAGAAGCAGAACTTGGAGTCTTTGTTCCCTGTGTGAGCACTGCCAGGAGCTGACCTGCCCAGTTCTACCTTGAAAACAACCCACAGAAGGCAGCTGACTGCACATTCTCCTTCTTCCTTCCCCCCAAATGCTACTGGAAGTGTTGGTTGTCCTGACTGAAGTCACCCAGGCCATTTATTTCCCTGCCAGCATCCTCAGCTCGCAGTTGGGTACCACGATGCTTCCCTTGTTGCATCTCCTCAGAGCAGGACCATGTGGAGCAGCAGTTGCAGCCTCAGCTGTGGGAGTTCTGGAATTCCTACTCGTGGAGGAACCCCTGTGGGGGAATTGTCAGCCCTGCCCTTGGGGCAGCTCATCAGAGCAGCAGTGGGTGCAGGCTCTGTGCTGGCAGGTTGCTCCTCCTGCAGATCTGAGCCTGCCTGGTTGTGGATCTCTGCAGGCAGGTGCTAAACCTGCTCTCACTGCTCTCCCTGCTGCCTGTGGTTCTGTTCAGTGCTGTGGATCCCTGTCCATGGGGGCCAGGACATGCAGGAGACCTGGCTTTGTTCACCCTGAAGGTTCCTGCCAAGACATCTTTCATTTGTTTGTTCTTTTTAGAGTAAAACCTGAGGCCAGGAGCTCATGAATATTTTCAAGGACTAGGGCTACAGACCAGTCCTTAGCTTTGAAACTAAGAGGGGTTGTCTGCTTGTAAATTCAGCAGAAAAGATCAAACTTGTGGATTTGAAGCCAGGTTTTCAGTGTGTGTGTGTGTGCTCCAGCAGTGTCACGTTTGTTCTGCTGTGTCTGTGTCACCCCTGCAGGAGCATCCACAGCACAGAGGGCTTGGCCCAGGGCTGTGGCAGCTCAGGGTGTGCAGGGCTCAGCAGAGCTGGGAGTGGCACCAGGCTCCTCCAGCACAGCACCTTGCCTCAGTGCTGTGCAGGAGCAGCTGAATGTTTGGAATATTTGCTTTCTGTTTGGAATATTTTTATGCCTGAGGAGACTTTGATAGGGAACCTCCTTGCTTTGAAAACATTTTACCTCTGTCTTTATCAGCTGGGAGAAGTGGAAGTGTGAGCCTGCACCCTGTGCCTACAGGTGTTGCTCAGGGGGGGTTTCAGTACCTGGGTGAGGTTTTGTTGGGTGTTCGCCCTGTTTGTCCCACAGAGCCAGTCCTGGGGGCTCTGCCCTCCGAACCTGCAGCAGCTGAGGGACTGGCTTAAAGCTCAGCTGCTTTTTCTGCTTAAGCCACAAACCTCGTCCCTCTGGCACCTGAAGGTGCAGGTGGCATCACCTGAGCGTTGGTCAGAGGCCTTGGCCTCTCCCACCTTGCAGAAGATGTGGTCGGGTGGCAGTGGGTGCTTTGCAGTGTGTAATGGCTGCAGTGCTTAATGGAATTGTAACTAGTAAGAGGAGCTGGCAAGAGGGATGTAAAAATATGGCAAAACATCTGTTAAAATAAGGGAGAATTAAATATTCATGCTGAAAACATATTTCCTTGTGTATGTACAGGCAAACGAGCCAAGTTCTTCTTAATGAGCTTATTTCAGGCTTCATGCTGACTAATCGTGGGGTGTTGGTCAGGGGAGCTCTGGCTGTGGGGTCACTGTGACTGACGTAGGAGGGTCTTTTTTTTTTTTGAAACAAAATACTTGATGAGATGTTTTTAATCACTGTAACTCTACTCCAGGTCCATCAATTCTGAGAAGATTCTGAGGGTGCCCAGCTATGTCTGGGTGTTTATAACAACTGTCATAAAGAACTGTATTTCTGCTGAGAATTTATTTGCACCAGGATGACACATTGAGATAAAGTCATGGCACATGCACAGCTGGGCATGCACAGCAGCTGTGGGTGTGCACTAATGATCTGAGTTCGCTTCTTGAGTTGGGAAGATGCAGAAGGGCAACTACTCATGTAGGAACTTGATGGATTTATTGCTGTATTAACTGATAGGATGGGATGGTGTTGTGATGATTTAAAGCAATAAAGGACCACGGGAATCCCAACTAAATGAGTGTAAACAGCATCCAGTGTTCTTCTGCCTGGGCTTTGAGTTGGATCTTAGGGGGGAGAATTTATTGTTTTACAAATATTTGAGATCTCGAACATGAAACTAGAATTTCCTGATTTTGATCTCTTAAGGAGCCACTGTTAAGTGCTGTCCTGTTACCCTCCATGGTGTTCACAAAGTCCTGTGCATTTGAAGCATTCCATTTGCCTTTATTCCCTTTCCCTTTCTGCTCGTGCTGTGTGAGAACCAATCCCATTTCACAGCAGCTCCATCAGGAGAATGAAAATCCAGTGCCTTCCCTGGACCAGTCCAAGTGCTCTGTTGCTGAGTACCGTGCAGGGCCTCCTTTAATCTGTTAGTACTTGGTCAGTGGAGAGGCAGAAACCCTCCCCAGTGACAAATCCCTGCCCACGCTGTGATTCCCTCCCACCTGCAGCCCCGCTGACCTGGCAGGATTTTCACAGCCGTGTCTCTCTTTCCCAGCTGGCCCCCGAAGGAAAGGACTCTGCTGTGTGCTCTCTTGAGCTGCCTGTGCTGTCCCAGGGCAGCCCTGCAGTGAGTACCAGCCCTGTGTGTGGTGCTGCTGCTGCCCCTCCTGCCTTGGGCGTGTGCATCGTGCTCGGTGTGTCCTCACCTTGGCACAGAGCTCTGCCCTCTGCTCCCTCCTTAACTTCCTCAGGAGTCCTTGGTCCTTCTAATAGCCTGCTCTAACCCAGAGCCCCTTTGCCTCCCACATCTCTTGAGTGATGTTTTGTCCTAACTCTGGTGTTTTTGCTGCCTGTTCTTTGTGGCTGAAGGGGTGTGTGGGCAGCGATAAAAGCAGCATGGCAGCGGAGAGTCTCTGGCAGTGGTGGCTGCAGATGCAGAGTCTGTGCAAACTGACTGACTCTGCACTCCAGCAGGTTTGTGCATGTGTTAGAAAAGGGATCTGAAGACAAAGGTCAGCACTTCCTCACGGGGTTGTCCAGAGCTGTGCTTCTCAGCCAGTGCATGGGGTTTGGGCTGTTTGCTTATCCCAAGACACGAATCCAGAGTTAATTCAGTGGCTTCACTTCCTTCTTACGTTGGTGCAAATTAGAGGAAAGGCTCTTGCTTTCATTCCTGGAGGAAGTGATTTGGTTTTCCAGTCTCTGAAACCACCAGCATCAGCCTCTTGGGGATGCTCCAAGACCCATCAGCTGCAGGCTCTTGCTCTGCTTTTCCTGCAGCTGTTTTGCTTACTCTGACAGGAAACAATCAGGAATTTCTTACTGTGAGGAGCAGGGAACTTGACAAATGTTTCCCATTCTTCCTTGAAGGCTACAGTGTGTGGCTGGGCTTTACCTCAGGAGGGGGCTCATGGGGCACTTTTTAATCCCCCTCTGTGCTTTTGAGCTCAGACACCTTCTAAAAGCTTGCCATGGTCCTTCCTGGCTGCTGCACAGCCCCAGCAAAGCTGCCCTGGCAGGGCTGAGATGGGGCAAAGCAGAAAACCCAGCAGAAAATGAAATACCAGTGGTCAGCTCGTCCTGACCTGGGTCAGACTGACTTCCCTGCGGCTGGAGAGCATCTGGCAGGTTTTCCATAGGCTGACTGAGGAAAAGGATGTCTCCAAGAGGCAGCTTCGAGTGGGAGCACAGTGAGTGGTTGAAACACACATTTCCCAGCTGGAATTGATGAAAGCCTGCCCTGAGAGCCCTTCAGGAGCTGGATGAGGTCACATACCTCTGCAGTGGGTTACCTTTTCTTAATCTTGTTTATCCTGGGGCTTGTTCATATGTCTGCATAGGAATGGTCTGGGTTTGCCTGTTGGATTTGAGGCACTTTATCTCCTTCCCCATTCATCCTGATAGCTTCTTGTTCTTGTTGAACTCCTCAGCCTCACTGAAAAGGGATAAAAGTTCCTTTAAACCATGCAGTGGCTGCCTGAAACAGCATTGGCAGATTGGCACCAGCACTGAAGGAGGCAGGAAAGGAGATCTCGTTAGACAAGAAACAAAATCAGGCAAAGAACCACTGACAGCCTAAAGCTTTGCATAAAACTAGCTGTGCCCTGGGACAGGACAGAATCTGTGTGGTTAAAAACGTGGCTGAGCTCAATTAGCAGCTCTGGGACTGTCCAGGGCAGTTCCAGGGTGCTGCAGGGAAAAATCTGCACCGTTGGAACAGGAGCAGAGGTAAGAGAGGAGGAGTGGGACAGCTGGAGTGGGATCTGACAGCAGTGCTTGCTGGCTGCGTGGGCTTGAGGCTGCAGGAGGGTGCAGGTGCCCTGGCAGGAGCTGGGCACTGACAGGCCCTTGGGAAGGGTCTGCCTGGAATGGATGGAGCATGTTCCCTGTCTGCTCGTCCCCACAGCTCTCCTGCTGTTCTCCCAACACCCCATCACCACTTCCATCCTCCTTTGCCCCCTCCTGGCAGCATTAACCCCTCTTTGTGCCAAGCCCCTGCTCCCAGCCTG
This sequence comes from Edolisoma coerulescens, assembly GCA_013397115.1. Lineage (NCBI taxonomy): Eukaryota > Metazoa > Chordata > Aves > Passeriformes > Campephagidae > Edolisoma > Edolisoma coerulescens. The sequence goes on from VWZW01007569.1 coordinate 106,309, forward strand.
TCCCTTCTGCCCCTCTCTGTGCCACAGAAGCCAGGGATGGCACTGGGGTGCAAATCCAGCCTCTAAACTGGGCTATTCTTACAGCTGGGAGGGGTTCGTGTGTATTAAGGCTGCTGTTTCCATCACCTTTTTCCTTTCAGTTGACCTTTTTCAGGCCTCTAATGATATAACAGGTGCCTCTTGGGCTGATTTTTAGGTTTCCTTCCCCTCCTGGTTGCTTCAGTATGTTGTTGGCTTTGTCGTGGGGAGTAGAATTTGTCCTGCTCTGAATAAGCAGTTCCAAAGCCACTGGACTATTTTATTATTTATACAGAGCAATAGAAAGGATGGATATTATTCCCACATACGTAGCAGTGTGACTTAAACTTTTCTTTGGTGTTGTCAGCATGGCAGGCCTTATACAGCAGGATTCCTGTGCTTTTGTGCAGTTGTGAGCAGGGTTTCTTTGGGTAATAAATAATAACACCAATCTTTGAACTCAAAAATTAAAATACAGGTGTAACAGTTCGGTAACATTCTAATGTTGGATTATAAATGGAGTGATTTCAACAAGTTGAAATGGCCACGTTTGTCCATGTGGAGCAAATTTTATCAGAGCTGTTCTGCTGCAGGTGATTACTTCTAATAAGTCCTGAAATTGTTCTTTATCTTTCTGTTCTGTGAAGCAACCCTTGCAAAAGCTAAATAATTAATCTCATTACTGCAGACCTGGTTAGTGATTGGGAAATCACTCATCCACCAGATGAATAATTGAGATTAACTTCTTGCCCAGGCTCTCTGAGAGTCTGTGTGAGGGATAATGGGAACCTCAGGAGTTGTGCTGCTGGGAGTGACGTGTGATTTGAAACCCGATGGAGGAATAATTGCTTGGTACCTGGGCAGCTGTGTGAGCCCAGGGCAGGCTCTGCTGCAGGTCTCGGGGTCTGCTTCTGCTCCAGCTCCTCAGGGCTCCGTTCCCTCCTCAGGCTGGGCTGGGCTGGCCCCGAGGCCCTCCTGGGTCTCCTCATTATACCAACACTGACAAAGATTCCCAGCGCAGGATGGGGAGGGAGGGGAAAATTATTTCTTAAATGTGAGGTTCAGCAGCTCATGCTAAATGTAGGGCTGGCAGTGCCAGAGCTGTGGCTCCCTGGGGAGAGGAGCCCACGGTGGCTGAGGACATCCTCTGATGCCTCTGAGTGATGTTGAGGGACAAACTTCACAGCAGGGCCTGGTGTGACAGGACAATTGGGATGATGGTGTTAAACTGAAGGAGGGTGGATTTTAGATTAAAGAGAGAATCTTTTTACAATGAGGGTGGTGAGGCCCTGGCACAGGGTGCCCAGAGCAGCTGTGGCTGCCCCTGGATCCCTGGCAGTGCCCAAGGCCAGGCTGGACAGGGCTGGGAGCACCCTGGGACAATGGGAGGTGTCCCTGCCCATGGCAGGGGTGGATGAGCTTTAAAAGGTCCTTTGCAGCCCAGGCCACGGAGGGTTCTGTGCTGGAGCCATTTGCACTCCCCGAGGTGCAGATGCTCCCCTGGGCTCACACACGGCACGAGCCACGAACTGAGCACCTGATTAATGTTGTCTTTTTCTTTCTTTTGCTTTTTCTCTCTGTTGCCTCCCTTCCTCCTTTTCCTGCTTGCCCCAGAAAAACTGATTGAGGGACTCAAATCTCCCGAGCCTGCGCTCCTGCTCCCCGACCTCCTGCCTCTCGCTGACCCCTTCGGCAGCACGTCAGACACTGTCCATGGTAAAGCCCTGGCCCTGGCCCTCTGCGCTCGCATGTCCTGCCCTGCATGGTCACTCCTGTGCTCCCCACACAGCCCCCACTGCTGGGGAGACAGCGTGAGGGAAGTGATGGGTCGTGCTGAGACAGATGTGCCTTTTCCTTGTGGGATGGGCACTGAGCAGTGAGGATTTGGTGTCTGCACCTGAACTCCGGGGGCACTGCTTGGGCAGGGACGTGACACGGCTGTGCCTTGGGTGTTCTCTTGGTTGAACAAAGTTAATTGCTGACTGAAGAAGAACATGGCAAAAATACCTTTATTTCTGGTCAGGATTTTGTGTTTAACTGTGGCCCAGGCACTGAGCTGGTCTGTCTCCATGGACCCTCAGCAGGATGAGGAGGAAGGACAGCATTCCCTGGGCCTGGGGAGTGCTGGGAGTAAACATGCTGGGCTGCTGTGAGCCTGGATGCAGCAGGCTCCAGGCAGGATCAGGATTTTGGAGTGCTGCAGAACTGTGTTTTAATCCACTTGCCAGGTGCACTGAAGGCAGGGATTGCAGGCTGCAGGTTGTTGCCATCAGCTGCTCCTGTGGGTTGGGGTCCCAGCTGGGGTCCCAGGACCAGCTGGGTGTGACCTGTGCCTCTGATAGAAAGGAAGGACATGACTCAGTGTAAAACTTCTTCTACTTCTGCAGTTTTTGGCAGTTGTCTGAATTTTAACCATCAATTACTCTGAGTGCAAGGGGACTCCAATGGTCACTGTTTTCCTTTTGCTGGACAAGGATCTCGTGGATATTTCCTTCCTGTTCAGCTGCAGGGCAGGTGTTAGTAACCTGCTGTTCCACCCTTGGGGTGTTTCAAATTGGGCTTGTACAAATTAAAATAAATAAATAAAACCAACTGAAAGCTGAAACCAAACAAACCCTTGAGCCGACACATACTACAGGGTCACTAAAGGATTCAGACAACTCCTGCCTCAGGTCCTTCTTCTGCTTTTCCTTGCAAACTGACCTCTGGCTTCTCCTCTGCTGTTCTGCCCCCATGGAAAGGAAAACCTGACGTAGCTGTGGAGAGCCTCATCCCGGGGCTCGAGGCCCCGCTGCCCCAGCGCCTCGTGTCCCAGAGCGAGTCGGTGGCCTCCAACAGAACAGGTTGGTGAGGCAGGAGGGGGCTGGGGGGGCTCTGAGGACCAGAAAGCTCTGGCTGCTTCCATGGGGGCTGCTCCTCCTGCTGCTGGCACCTGGGGCCTGTGGGCCTTGCTCAGGGAGTGCTGTGTGGTTCCTCGTCTCCTTGTGAGGAATGGAGAAGGTTCCTCCCCCAGAGGGTGCTGGGCACTGCCCAGGCTCCCCAGGGAGCGGGCCCGGCCCCGAGGCTGCCAGAGCTCCAGGAGCGTTGGACAGCGCTGCCAGGGGTGCCCAGGGTGGGGGTGCTGGGGGTCTGTGCAGGGCCAGGGGTGGGCTCTGATCCTTGTGGGTCCCTTCCTGCTCCGGAGACTCTGGTTCTGTGGAACAGGGTTCCTTGAGCCTTCACAGGCCTGTGGGTGCTGGGGCATTGCTCCCGTGGAGAGCTTTGGGAGCAGTCACTGACCTGTCCCACGGGGCGAGAGGCAGCTCCTGGCCCTTTCTCACTGTGCAGCCTCGGCTGGGCCACTTCCCACTGCAGATGGACTTGAGCTCTTCTCAGAGCACACTGGGTCTGAAGCTCTTCCCTCCTGCAGAGCTCCCACTTTAACCTGGCTCTGTGGGATTTGTCTGTTCAGCTTCAGAGAGACAGAAGCCCCTGCTGGAGGTGCTGGGGCTCTCTGCCCTCGCTGGGAGCAGAGGACTCTGTTCCATGACAAGAAGTGGCAGTGTTTGTTGGCTTTGCAGCAGAGCTGTGCTCGTACCCTGCCGGGGGGGGAAGGGGAACATGGGAATGTGAGCTTAACACTCTTTGTGTCCTGTTCAATGCCACCCCGGGATGCTCACCTGGATCCAGACTCTCTCACTGGGGAAGACTCTCTGCTTGACTGTTCTCTGCTCTCTAACCCTGCTGCTGACCTCCTGGATGAGTTTGCTCCTGTAGCTTTCGCAGCTCAGCCTCACAAAGGTAAACTTGGCCCTCCTGCCCCTGGCCTGCAGCTGACGTGAAGCTGCTCCTGGTTTACATAAACACATGCTCTGACCTGTTCTGGTGTTTTATTGTCCCCAAGCCACTGTTCTGTTTTCTTCCCAAGCTGCTCAAACTTGGAATGTGCACTGAAGTACTAAGGGGGGAAAAAAATCCAGTATTCAGCTTGACTGTAAAGACAGAGTTTGTCAGAAATGGTGTTGTTTTCCATGGAGTGGGGATCCAGCAGAAGGGATCCAGCTTTCTGCTTGGGGGGGCTCTGTGTGCAGCCCTTCCTCAGTGAAAGCATTCTGGGTTTGCTTTTTCCATGTGGGATTTGAGACCTGTGTTTTTTCTGCATTATTAATTCCAGAAGGGAGCCTGATAATCATCTGTCACAAGTTTTGGGAACAAAAGGAATTTTTTTTGGTTTGTTGGAGTTACCATCCCAGGCAGATGAGCTCTTCCAGCCCTAGAGAACGTTGTCCTTATCAGGAGAAGTTCTTGAATCCAGCTGTAGTGTCACAGCAAACATAAATGAGAACCCAAGGGACTTCTGGGCTATTTATTGCCTTGAAGGAGAGGCCCAGAGCATCAGTGCTGATTCCTGGGTGCCCCTTGGAGCTGGGTTGTGCTTTGCTCACTTGCTGAGTATCCCTACAGCAACAGAAATGCTCTGGCCTCGGAGGAATTGCTGCAAAAGCAGTCTGTAGTCAATTTTTACACTTGATGGCACTTCAGAATGAGTTTGTGTTTTCCATGGAGCTTTTGGGTTAAACAAGCAGTTGTTCTGATTGCTCAGTGCTGTAATACACTCCTGTGCCACTTCACTCTGCACTGAAATGTGTGTGGAGCAGTTCCTGCTCCATCCTGGGACACAGCAAAGCCCAGTTGTGGTGGTGTGGCTTAATGAGAAAATGAATTACCAGGCCCTGCATGGCTCTCCCAGGGCTGTCCTGCTGTTCCCTCTGGGATGGGAAGGGCTCATGTGTGGTGAGGAAAGTGAGACTCTGTTAGCAGGGGGTGGAGGCAAGGTATTAAAGTCTTCCAGAACTCATTTATGGCTTGTTTCCAAACCCTCATTTTGAGCTCGGGGGTGGTTACTAACTGAACATCAGTCTCACTCTTTATTTTTTGCTTACTTTATCCAGTCCTGGTGATGGTGATGATACAAAACACCCGTGGGACAGGTGCTGCTGTCCCTGGGTGTCATCAGCCTGGGGAGCTGCACTGCTCCTGGCGCCAGTGGGACCAGGAGGGCTGGAAAAGCAGCTCTGATCCTTTTATCAGTGGGATCTGGGCTCTGAGCAGGGACTGATCCTTCAGCCTTGCCACTGCATCCTTTCCTTGTCCTTCACTGGGCCCTTTGCTGGCCCTGGAATTGGTGCTGAGCCTTCAGGGTCCCTGAATTTGCATTTGCTGCATTCAGCACCAGGCTCTGTGTGTGAGAGGGGTTTCTGCTTGGGGTGACACGAGTCACTGAGCCGGGTTCCAGAGCTTTGGAGGGGTCGTGCCCAGGGGGGGACACTGGCCAGCCGTGCCCCCTCCTCAGGGCTGTCCCCAGCTGGGCAGGGCTCCTGCAGCAGCCTCGGGAGCTGAGAGCTGTGTGCCGAAGTGCCGTGGCAGCGGGGTCCTCGCAGGGGCTCCCAGGGCTCTTGGGAAGAGGCACAAATAAATAACTCTGGGCACAGAGAGCTCACGGTGACAGTTCCTGTGGAGATGAACCTGGGTGTGTTTGACACTTTGCATGGCTCTCCTACAATATTTGGGGGTTGTTGTCCCTGGGTCTGATCCTCCAGAGCACAGAGTAGTTCCACGAGTGATTTCTTGCCTCTCTTGCCCCAGACCTGTTAACATCTTGGCCAGCTTTAGGCAGAAATCTCTTGTTCCCAACAGGGGTCAGACAGGAACGTTCCTGTTCTGGGAAAACTGTCGGGTTGATGTGTCCTTGCTGGGCTTTCAGAAATACTTCCTACAGGCATTGAGGAGCAGATCTTGGAGGGCATTTGAGGTGTCTAAAGTAACAAGCAGTGATGCCCAGGGAGTGTGAGAGCCTCTGAAGATACCTGATGAGGTGGATAAATCATCTCTTCTCTGGAGGTGGTTGAAAGTGCCTCCCACCAGCTGTTGAACTGCAGCTGCTGTGGTTTGACATCAATGGAGTTATCTCCCAGAACGGCCCTAGGGGCCTTTAGAAAATCTCTCACAGCATCTGGGTATTCCTCAGGCAGGTAAACTCCTTGGAAATCTGACTTCATGTTGCCCTTCTTGTTTTATTGCTGCGGGTGAAAGCTCAGGGTTTTGTCTCATGTAGATGACTGGAATTTCTTCTGTGGTTTTTTTTTTCCCCAGCCCTTTTCCTCTCCCTGTGCATGAGAGCTGGGAGCCAGAGAGCCAGACTGAGCTCTCACACCCTGCTCATGACAAAGAACACCTTCAGTCCCTGGGAGCTTACCCCAGGCCTCTGCCACGGCTTCCAACTGTCCAGTTGAGCCTTCAGACTGGTCAGGTTTTGTTCTGGGTCTTGTGACTTGGCTTGCTTGGTTTGGTTTGATCCCTTCCACTTCTGTTTGTAATTGGCTCTCTTCTTTCCTACCCAGACTTACCAACTTTATTTCACCTTTTAAATGAAACTCCTGCTTCTAAATGCTGTCTCTGAAAACATTAAGATGTTCTAACACTTCCTGGCAATTCTAACCAGCCTCTCTGCTGTCTTTGCTTCTTTACCCTTATTTCTCTTCTATGCTGCAGAAGATACTAACCTGATATCAGGCTTTGATGCTCCTGAGGGCTCTGAAAAAGTGACAGAAGATGAGTTTGACCCAATTCCAGTGTTGATATCCAAAAATTCACAAGGTAAGCCAGGATTTGGGTGTGAAAAAGGGAAGGAAAAAAGGCAAACAGTGAATATATAAATTGGTTTTGGGGCAGTGGTGCTGCAGGACATGTGACCAGTTCAAATCCTGAGCTGTAGGATACTATCAGTGTGGTGTTTAGTGAGATATCTTGGCCTTGAAATTTCTGTAGATTCTCTGTTTGGGAGATTTCCATGTCCAAAACCAGACATGCAGTATTTGAGTTGCCATGGGGTAATTTCTCCCAGCCTGCCAGGAGGGCACAGACCCCTCAGTGGCTGAATGCAGTGAGAGCTGTGTCCTCCCACCTTCTTATTTACTGCCCAAGCCTTTGGTCTTCTAAGTGAGCTTGGCACGAGGCACAGGAAAGGATGACAGTGATGATAATTACAGCTCAAAACTCCTGCTGGAAGTGAGGTTATTTCACTTCTGGTTGGTGTCTTTCAGAGGTGGGAACTGAGTGTGAGAAGTGTGGTCCACGTTTCCCCTCCTCTGAGGAGCTGTGGGCAGGCAGAGTCTGTCGGGCAGTGGCTGCAGATGTGCACCCTTCTGGCCCCGGTGCCCGGAGCCTGGTGCCCGGTGCCCGGTGCCCAG
>VWZW01007569.1:113891-131940 GCA_013397115.1 Edolisoma coerulescens
TGTTTCAGTTTGGTCACAGACCCTTTTGGCTTCCCTAACTCCCAGTTTTGGCCACAGCAGGAATGTGCTGAACCCCTGCTCTGCATTAGTCTTGGCTTTCAGAGGCTGACACTCGTTAGAAACAGTTCAGACATTACAAACTCTGCTCCTGCTGGAATCAGAGGAGATTTCTCCCAAGGCTGGGCCAAGATAGGCCACCTGGGGTACAGAGGAGCATCCTGGGGGGTTGGAACCAGATGGTCTTTAAGGTCCTTTCCAACCCAAACCATTCTGTGATCCTTTCCTTCAGTATCCAAGTCCCAGTTACAGAAAGTCCCACGATAGCCCAGCTCTCCTGGAAGCAGCTCAAAGCACCCAAAGGTGCTCCTAAAATAGCAACTAAATTTCAAGATTTAAAATTTTGACCTGTCCTTTCTGTAGGCTGTGGGAGTCCTTGAATTGTTTTAGAGATCCCTTAGTAAGGACAGGATTCTGCAGCCTGGAAAAGGAAAAGAACAGGTTTGTAGGGATTTGTTGGCTGCTGTGCTGGTTTGGTTTGGGGGGAGAGGGTGGAAGAGCGAGCAGGGGATTCATTGCTGTCATGGTACAAATAATGAGAAGAGCTTGAGCAAATTTTCTGTTTTGCTTTGACTTTTTTCATTCTTTCTTGATCTTGAACTTCTGAAACTGTCGTGTGTGTGTCCTGTTCAATACTGAATTCCTATCTCTCACACTTTCAGGTGGGCATTCTAGAAACAACAGTGGAAGCTCTGAGTCCAGTCTTCCCAACATAGCCAGGTCTTTGCTGCTGGTGGATCAGCTCATAGACCTGTAGCAGTGACACAGTAGCAGACGCAGTTTCTGTAACGTACCCAAACCTCCGGTTTCGTTGCCAGAAGAGTTTCCTTCCGTTGTGCTTCTTTGGGGCTTTGCTTTTTTTTTTTTGTTTGTTTTTCTTAATTAAGAGAAAAATCTGCCAACAGGAGACAGTCAGCCACCTCTCTCCCTGTCTTCCCGTGCCCTGGGGAAGATTCTGGCTCAGTTCTCTCTAAAGCTGGTGAAGCCCTGGGGGTTCCCTCTGCGCTGTCCCACGCCGTGCCCGGGGGAGCCCCGTGGGGAGCCCTCCTGTCCCTGCTCGGGGGCTGGGGCTGTCCCGGGGCCCTGTGCCAGCCTCCTCTCCCCGGAGCAGCGCGCCCCAGTCCGTGCTTTGTGCTTTTGGGTGTGCTTTTGGGTCTGTTCCCGTGTCCCCACGGCTGGGCAGGAGCAGGGCCAGGTGACAGGGGTAGGGACGTCCCTCAGCTGCAGGACACGGGCTGGGAGAGCTGGTGGCTCTGAATGCTTCCGAGGAGGAGGAAGCCCCGAGTTCCTCCGGAGCAGTCCGGCCGTGCTCTGGTGATGGTGCACATGAAGAGTTTCCCAGCTGCCCCCAGCTCACGGTTTGCTGTTAACAATCCTGCTGGGAACAAACTGTGCTTCCTGGGGGAGGGAAAACCAGGGAAAAGGAAAAAAAAGAGAAAAGAAAAAAGAAAAAAACCAGATTGTTAAAGCTGCAGAAATGACCCTAAGTGAAACGTAACAAGGTTTTGAACCAAATCCATGTGAGTATGGCTGTGACTAGTGTTTCACTGACCTTTTTTTGGGTGAAAAGGGCGCTGTGGCAGCGGCAGATGTATTTTCTGTGACTTCTTTTCTGTGTTTGACTGGAAAATAAGAAAATCCCCTCAACCTACTGTAAATTGTGTATGAAACAAATTGTCCTACGGTTGTTTGTCTATTTTTAATCCTGGTTTTAGTCAAGCATCTGGTATCTGTTCTGGGTTCTCCATTTTCTCTTGTAACTGCTATAGTGCACCCCGGTTCAGTATGGAGCCATTGTTTCAGTAGACAAAGATTCCCGTGGGCCTTTCTCCACCCCCGTCTCTGTGAACACGCATGCACTTGGTTCAGGTGGTTTGAAATCAGTGCTGCTGCAACTCGATGGGTTCTCCCTTTTCTTTCCCCTTCACACGCTTGGTTTGTCGATAGCTGGATACGCTCAACCCGTTTTCCTTGGCTTATCATGAAGTCTGGAATTTCTATCTCGTATTTGAAAGCCCTCTCTGAGCAGAAGGACTCTTCCTCTGTAGTGGAATTCTCCCCAGCTTCCTGCTCCCTGTGTTTGTGTTCGTAGCTGTATTAGTAACAGTGCAGTTCCCACGTGCGAAAGTGCGAGCGACTGAATGTGTCTGTGCTGACCTCGCTGAGAAGGGAAGAACCCCAAGTTTGTGACTCCTCCTTTCCTCTCTCCATCTCCTCCCCACCCCCACAGTTAGTTTAACAAATTCTGTACATAGAACTCCCATCGGTTGTGTCTCTACATTACCCTTCTTTTAAAACCTACACTTATTAATAAAAGTATTGCTTAAGTGTGTTGTATCATTATATGTGTATACTGCACTTTCCAAGAGAAGCTTTACATGAGAACTATGGAAATGACCTTAGTAAAATTGTGGATAGAACTTTATTATTTTTTTGTTTTATATTCCTAAAGCACAGGCAAGCTGGACTGGAAAACATGAAGACGCTATAGATAGAAAGTTATTGTATAGTCAGATACTGAGATTATATGAAAAGAGAATGGATTTTAAAAAGTAACCATCTACTGTATATTAGAAACAAAGATTTCTGTGAATTAAAGTACTTTTAAAGAATGTTTAAGATTTTAAATCGAATGGCGCTTGTTCAAGGGTTCTGGAAAAAATGACAAATGCACTGGGTTGTTAATAATGCTATTAAATAAGCAGATGTGAATGTTTATTTTATTGCTTTTTCAAGTAGCTGTTCATGGGTATGGGTGGAAATACGATATTTTAGAGACGTCTGTTCTTAGACTTCCTTCATCAGAAAATACTCACCATGTGTTTGCAGAACGAATGGAAATGAGAGATGAGTGGAGACTGGGGATTCATTTTAAACTCTCCAGAAACTGTGAGTGTCCCACGGGCTCTGGGTCAACGTTGGTGCTGCTCAGAACTGAGGAGTTTGTGTGAAAGCTGCTGTTCTGAGGGCACAAACTGAGCTGCACCCCGTGTCCCGTGGGACACGTTTGGTGCCTGGCGTTCCCCTGAGGCCCTGAGAACGAGGCTGTTGTGGCTTGGTTGGAGCCTTGTTTGGAGCCAGGGGAGATGTTCCTGTCCCCTCTGAAGGGCTTGCGGGGTCAGGAGGTGTTTGGTGCCAAAAGCAGTCGGTGAAATCCCAGCAGGGCTGTTCTGCTCTGCCCGTGAGCAGTGCCCTCATGGTGGGATGGCACAGGGGGCTGGAGCTGGCAGTGGTGGCAGTGACTGTTCTGGTGGATCTCCTGTCAGGGCACTGCAGACACAACCACAGCATGTGGAGCAATTTCCCTTCAAGGCAGGGTTGTGCTTTGGGTGCAGGAACAAACTCTGGGTTTGGGTGGCAAAGGTTCAAAGGAATAGTTGGAATTTTGATGTTGGTTCTCGCTTCCTCTGAGGGGCTCAGGTTGGGAAGGGCCCCTGACTTTGGAAGCCTCCGTGTTCACCTTTAGGCAGATGAGCACGAGTTCAATCAGCCACCTTGTTTCTGACAATATCCACTGTGTTGGGAGCATTTGTCCCAAAACAGAAGGTGCAGCTTCCTGGGTTTGGACTGTCCGAGTCTTCTCAGGATCCCTTGGGACTTCCTTGGCCAGGGCTTCAGGTGCTGTGCAACCTGCTGGGACAGTGGGTGGGAGAATCTTGGCTTTGTGGCAGATCTGCATCCTCCTCCAGCCCACTCATCACAGGCCAGGGCAGCTTGAGCCAATCTGTGTGGAGCAAAATTATTTTGAGAGGGAGCTTCTTGTAAAGGAATGATGATGGTGTTCTTTGGCCTAAAAGCTTGCAGGATGTTGCCTCCAGTGGCTGTGCAAAACCACCTTATTTAAAAATTGATTTTTAAAAACCAATCGTTATTGCAATGAAATTTTGGATGTGATTCAGGCAGAGTTCAGCAAGTTTTGGGGTACCTGAGCAAACGTGAACTGTGGGGCACGTGGGTCTCTGACTCCAGGAAGTGTTGCTGGGCACCCAGGGTGCTGCAGCAGCAGCTCAGGTGGGGGCATGTGGAAGTTACTTTCTTTTCAGCCAAACTTTTGTACTGCAAGAACTCCCCTGGGAATCTGTTGGAGTTGGGGAGTAGCCGGTAGGGGTGTGGGGGGATCATGGATGTGACATGGAATGCTCTGGTGAGTGATGCTGATGGGCAGCTCAGTGACCAGCAGCCAGGGGAGTTGCCCGATGTCTCAGAGCTGAGGTGTGGGCACTGCTCTCTGAACTGCACCACTCCAGCAGGAAATGCAGGCTTGGGGGAAAAACATGAACCAAAAGGGTTCCTTTGTTGTTGTTCTTTTGTCCTGCCCTGTCCATCTCCATGCGGGCAGAGGCTGAGCTCTGGCTCTGGATCTCACTGTGCTGTCCCTGGGCAGCGAGGAGGGGCTGCTGGCTGGGCTTGCTCCAGAGCAGGGGCCACCCATGGAACTGCCCTTGAGTTTTCCTTAGAGGGTCCCGGCTGTACCTGGGGCAGGACTGGTGTCAGCGCTGGCCTGGGCACAGCACGGCTGAGGGGGGCTGCAGGATGCTCGTGGTGTGCAGGGCTCAGACCCTCCCTGAGCCGCTGGAATGGGGGGCCTGGGTTGGTTTCAGTCCTGCCTGGTGCAGGTGGCTGTGCAAGTGTGCCAGAGCTACAGCATTAAATTCCTTATCCTCTGGAACTGAAGGCTCTGGATCTGCCTCCGGGTCTCCCACTGTGAGTGGCTTTGAACAGAGACACTTAATTCTGCAAACTGTCCAGTGCCACGGGTGTCACTGACCTTTGGTGTTGTGCTGTGGGACTCCTTGCTGGAAGTGCTGTGTGGGGGTAGCTCTGTATTGCTGTTAAATGAGATTGCTTCTAGGAACTGGAATACAAGGAAAATCTCCACAGTGCAAGAATGAAGGCGTGATAAGTCTTTTGACCCTTTTAAAATTCCAAACAAGTAATTCTGCACACTGGTAACTGTGCTGATCTTTAGCTACCTGTTCCTGTATGCTGAGTCCTGCCTGACTCTGCCCTGATGAAATCAGGAGAGTTTCCTGGTGAAAGAGTAGCTTTAGACTCCAGGAATTCCTCTGTCTCCTCTGACCTTTTTTTTTGGGCTATGCTCCAGAAGTGAGATCCTCACCAGTGTGGTGACTGCTCTGCCTCCTGTAATAGGGAGTGAATCTTTTCTAGTTTTCCTCTTGGTTATTTCAGTACTCTGCCACTTCAGGGCACTGTTTTCCTTGGAAGCTGGGGAAACTCCAGGTGCCAGGGCTGTCACCTGGGGTAAAGCTCTTTCAGATTGCTGTCTGAATAACCTGCAGAGTGTGTTCCTGGGGTACTGAGTGATGAGAGGGTTTTTTTAAGGTTCTCCCTCTTGAAAAAGAGCCTGAGTATAGTTTGGAATCTTTTTTAGTGTGTATATCTGACCCTGGAATCAAATATTACACAGCGGTGTTGTACAGGGGTAGGGGGAATCCTCATCTCCGAGCTCCAGCTTCTGTAAAGATTTCTGCTGTAAAGCTCATGGCTGTTTGCAGTGGGCATTCCTTAAACCTGAGCACTCACTGGAAACCTGAGGGATGCTTCCCCACAGAGTAACAAGTCAAGGACACCTCTGCATGTTGGTTTGCAAGGCCTGTAGTTACAGCTGCTCTTGGGAAGCACTGGCCTTGTCTTGTTCTCTCTTCCCTGACCTTCACACACAGGGGCTGGGTTTTGGTTTGATGGGGTATTTCAGTGTCAGTGTAGCCCAAACCCTTTTTTAACATGATATTCACAGCTGGAGAGGAGATGTCTGAGTCACACAACCAGATGTTAACTAAGGTAAAATGCTGGTGTGATGTTATCTTCCTTGTTGTAATGGTGCTGCTGTAGCTCCTTCTGGGACCAAGGAACGTGGTAAAGAAAAGCTGCTGAGACCAGTTACAGTGGGAAGTGCCAGGTCTCCCTCATTCAGCATTAGAGAAACATTCCCTGGCAGTGTAGGGGGTGCTCCTGCCTTGTCAGTGAGGCCCCAGACTCTCAGGTACCATCGCTGTGCCCGGTTTTGTTGTGTTCAGGTCACTGTGGCCCTTCCCTGGCAGTGTCACTCGGCAGCTCTGACTGAAAGCAGCTCCTGCTGAAGCATCACTTAGATTCAGTCTCCCAGAGTAACTCAGAGCTTCTGGACTGGCCTTAGCAAGGGAGAAAACTGCTGCTGAGCATTTGGTGCCCTTCTCACGTGAATGGGCAGAGAGAGCATTGGAAAAAGTAATTTTTCCCAGAACAGGGCATTCTGGTTCTTGTGCAGTGTCCCCACGTTCAGAGCTGCGTGCTGCTAAGCAGATGGGTTTACATCCTGTCCTCCCTCTCTTACTCTGTCCCAAATGTCGTGGCTTATGTGGGCACAGGCACCACTAATGCACGTCAGAGTTAGAAAACTCCACCCAAAGGTGCTGTTCTTGTGCAGAGTGGGCCCTTGGGCTGCATGACCATGCTCTCCGTGATGAATGCCTTTGTCCCGTGGTTCTGAGTGGACTGGGGGATCCGGAGGCATTTGCATGATGTGGCAGCTGGTCTTGCTCGTGTGCAGCCTGTGTCTGAGTGTCCCAGTAACCCCTGGCCGGTGTGGGACCAGCCTCCTGGGAGGGAGCTCCACTGGAGCCGTGCTGCTCCTGGAATCCGAGAGTGGCATCTGAGGGGAAAGCAGCGTGGACAACACGGGCTGCAGGAGAGAGAGGGTATTTTTGTAGGGGAACTGGTCAAATGTTCGCGTATCTGCAGTGTCTTTATTTAGCAGTGTGGTGTACCCAGGTGAAGCGTTTCCCAATAAATATTGGTTTTGATGCTTAATGAACGACTACTGTGTCTTTACTTGTGAGCAGGGACGGAGAAGGGGATAATTTGTGTATCCATGGGTGTGCTGGAGAAGCAGTGCCTGAGGGCTGTGATGGGTGTGTAAACATGAACCATTAACCAGGGCAGAGTTTTCCCTGGGCGAGGTTCTGTCACTGCAGGGTGTGTTGGTTGGTGCCTTGCTGTCCCTGGTTACCAACCAGCCTCCTCACCCTCCTCGTTCTTCCTGCAATTCCTACTGTTTAGTTTTCATGTGATTTTCTCCTATCCTCTTGCTAACGAGTCCAATGACACACTTCTAACCTGCCAGTAGTTCTGTGAAGGTAAGAGAACTTCTGTTTTGTCTGTGTAAGTTGTAAGGCAAACCCAGCCTCCTGGTGGGCTCTTGGAGCTGGAGAAGGGCAGGACAGCCTCTCCCTGCACTGCCTCGTTATGCTAATGCAGAAACAAGCCAGGTCATTGTAGCTGTGATCCTTGATTTGAAGTCATGGTATGGAGTGTTTAAAAACCATTTGTCTGGCAGTGGTTAAAAAGAATAGCTGCTACTAAAATAGCTGCTACTTAGGATTCCCTAAAAGCTGTAGGCTGACCTTCAGTCTTTGAAATGGGCCTGTTATTTTAGCAGGTTTTGGGGCATCCCCGTGTATTTCACAAGCCCGAGCGCAATTCCAGTATCTGTGGGCTGGCCCACAGGAAGAGAGGCTACGCCAAGCAGTAGATGTGCTTGGAGAGCAGCAGTGCAGGATGGAATGACAGAACTTGCGTGTCTGCTGGAGCTTCCCTCGGGCAGCAGCGTTGGGAAGGGAAACACTCAGCGATGGTGGCTGTTGTCATGGGTGGGTGGGAGAGAAACCTCGTGGAACGGTGCTGAGGGTGCTGTGCGAGCCCATGCGTGTGTCAGGCATCTCCCATCCTCCGAGCAGCGGTACCCGTGCTGTCCCCGGGCCGTGTCGCAAACACCTTCCCTGGCATTTTCATTGATTTGCCCTCCCTCTCCTGCCCATTTTCCATGCATGGTGGTGGTTTCCATCTGAGCAGCGTGACATTCCTGTGTAATGTCCCTTTCATTGTGATTGCTGACCAAGGAGATGGAGCTGGGTCAGTAACACTCTTCTCTTGTGTTTGTAGGTCTGCAGAGGGATCGGGGCCCATTCCCAGCTGTAGCTCTTGAGCTCTGTAAAGGAGATTCTGGCAGTGATGGACTCGCTTTGTACAAGGGTCAGCCCGAGATGCTGGAGGTGAAAGTGCAGCACAACTCAGAGTACTTGGCCAGAGATGGTCCTTCAAGCAACAGCTCCTTCTACAGCAGCGAAGGAGAGGGGACAGACCATGAGGGAGATATTCTGGATTGCAGCGGGTCCAGGCCTTTACTGATGGATTCAGAAGAGGAGGAGGAGACGTGCAAGTTGTGCCCAGGGTTCCTGCAGCCTGTGCCCAGGGAGAGGCAGGAGGCCTCCAAAGAAGATCCGCACTCCCAGGCCAGAGCAGGGGAGACGCTGTTCCCGGCCTTCCAGTCGCACACCGGGGAGGTTTTTAACGAACCGGATGTGTTTGCCACGGCTCCGTTCCGAAGCTCCAGGAAGGTGCCCGATGAAGTGGATGTCTTTACCAAAGCTCCTTTTATCTGCAAGGGCAACGTGGCTCTACGACATCCAGAGGAAGCAGATGTATTTCTGAGAGCCCCTTTCACTAAGAAGAAAAGCATGGAAGAGTTGACTTCCCATAAGGAGCCATTCACACCACCCATCTTCCTAAGCCAGGGAGGCGATGGCCGAGCTCTCCCGATGTTCCCGTGCCTGGATTCGGCAGCACACGGGTCCGTGGCCTTGGTGAGAGCTCCGTATCCTTCTGCTGGGTTTGCCCAGCTGGGCAGTCTCCAGCCCTGCTCTGTAAGAGCCATGGAGGCCCAGGAGAGCGTCCCTGCGAAAGCAGTGCTGCCAGAGCAGGGCGACGTGGCCGGCGAGAGGAGCCACGGCCACGCGCTGCCCCCGGAAGCCGCGCTGGGCTCCGTGGCCAACAAGCCTTTCCGTCCGCAGTCCCTGTCCAAGTATTCCCGGCACTACAGTCCCGAAGATGGGCCGGGCCTCGAAGCCAAGCCCATAGCTGCTTACAAAGTGGTGTCTCAGACCAACAGACAGGCCATAGCGGGCTCTGTCGCTGTTGTCCCACTGTCTTCCAGGACTACGGAGCTGCCCGGCGCGGATCCCTTCGCCTCGGCGCCCTTCCCTTCCAAAGCAGCAAAGCAGAAGCCTTAATGTGCCGGGAGCTGGGGGCTGCGCTGCCCGCAGGACCACCTCGTGCAGCACCTCAAACCTCTTAGCTGAACTGAATGACATAGCAATATATATATATATAAAATAATTATTATTTTTGGTCAGAACTCTATTTGCAGTGATATGTAGTTGAACCATTTAAGTTATGTTCGTCCGAATGCCTGGCTCTCAGGATCCTTGTATCCTTTCCAGTTGCTTCTCGCCTTCCTCCTCTCACTGTCTTCCCTCCATTTATTTTTTTTTAGATGCTTTTCTCAGACCAGTAGTATTCCATATTTTCTGGTCCTGGGTGGAGAAATGCACTACAAGATGAATTAAAAGGTTTATTAATTACAGAGCGAGTCAAGCGGGACTTGCTAATGCTCTGGAAAGGACATGATTTCACAGGTTAAAGGGTTACTGTGACTTGCTATCAGTGATGTTCCTGCTGCTCAGCAGCAGCGGCTCCAGGTGTGCCCGTGGGTGATGTGCCCATGGAGCCCGAGCTGTGCCGCGATGTCTGTGCCAGTCTGGGCAGGGCTGGTGAGAGCAGAGCCGTGGCAGCAGCACAGCTTTGCTCCCCCAGGACTGGAACACGTGGCAGTGCTGCTGCCCCGGGGCTGGGGCCGGAGTCAGGGAAGGGCTTACGGTGCCTTCATGCTGTGAATGCCAAGGAAGCAATCAGGCTGTTGCTGTTGCTGGAAAATCAAACGATCGTGCAAACAATCAGGCAGAGCTTTCACTTTTACAGGTGTATTTCCTGTCTGGTCTATGCCAAAGTGTAGGACCTGGAAATCTGCTTATGGTGAAGGAGAGACATGTATTTACAGTATTAAAAGTAGACCTTATGGGGAAATTTATGATGCAAACAGCTCCATAACTGTTGTGATGTACCTCATGTGGTGTGACTCAGCAGAGGCCACTGCCCCATTAGACTGGTTTATACTGGCAGAGAGCTTGACTCAAAGTGAAGTCTGCCTATTGCTTTCCTGTTGGTTAGGGGTGAACCTGAACAAAATCCATTTGCTCTCCTTCTGAAGTGTTATGTCGTCATACTTCACCATCACCCAGAGTCTGCAGTTGCTGGGGAGCCCCATTTCAGTGAGGACCTGGAGGACCTTTCCCACGCAAGGTTTCCAAATTTATCTCGAAAGGGGGTCCAGCTTTTATAAGACCAAATCATCAAGTCAAAGGGACTTGGTGGCAATTTTGGTGCAGAAATACTTGGGTCTGATGGCATACTTCCCAACCAGCAAGGGCCAGAGCTTGGCCAGAGCTTAGGCCTTGACTGGGACGGTTTCCCTAATATATCTTACAAACAAACTTTTATTCATAATCAATGGTAACATGAACAACCTACAATCAACCAAAGGAATGTATATAAATAACATCAGATAAGTATCTTACAGCTAAATCCCTTCATAAAAACTCCCATGTATTAACATTATGATATAAACAACATATTCAGAATCACCAATCATACCAACTGTTTCTTGTGTAAAAATCTTTAAAGCTACAGCCCGAACCCCACACACCAGTCACTAAACAAGCTCCATTCATCTTGTTCCTTCAGTTTCCCAACAAGCTGATGATGAAGCCGGAGTAACCACGGCTGGTCAGACCACCCTTGCAGGTACCCATTGTGGACCGGAATCTGTGGAAACACAAACACATCCTCCCCTCAGGTTATTAACGGAAAGGGGCCTTCCCATTTTCCTCTTTCAAGATTCTTAACAAATACTTGAGCTTTTTCTAAGTGAGTTTGCGATCCACTAAAATGTTGTTGGACCGGGGTTAGGTTATTCTGAACGCGATTCAAAAAATTAAGAACGCATAAGGCTTTTTGCAGTCCTTCGTGGGGGGTATATCCCATCCCTACACTCCCCCTTTTTTGTTTTAACAACACGGACTTGAGAGTACTGTGGGCCCCCGTTCAACTGCAAGGAATTTCTCTCCTCTGCCCCTCCCCAACTTCTTCCTCATCCGTTAACTGTCAGACTCTTCCTCCTTCTCCTCATCTTCATCATCGTCCTTTGCATTTGCCTCAGATTTATCTGAGGATTCATGGAGCAGGACATACTCTCTGCTGCTGAACCCAAACTTGAGCACGTCCTTCTCCTTCAGTTCGTAGTAGCGCTGGGGCTCGATGCGCTGGTTGTTGAGGAAGGTGCCGTTCCCCGAGCCCAGGTCGATGATGTGGGGCCTCAGCCTGCGGCCCCGGGTGCCGTCAGCTCGGCTGTACTGCAGGGCGGCGTGCTGCTTGGAGCAGGAGGGGTGGGCGATGGGGCTGTCGGCAGTGCGGCGGGGCCGGCCCAGCAGNGCGGCCCAGCAGGTAGGCGCTCTGCCTGTGGGTGCACATCACCGGCAGGAACTCGTCGTTCCTGAAGGGGTACAGGCGCCAGCGCCTCTTGGGGACGCGCGCCTCGGGGGGCTCGCTGTGCTTGGTCACCGCCCCCCGGAACGTGTTGGTGTCCTCCAGCAGCGCCCCGGACAGCTCGAAGCTTGGCTTCTCCTTGTTCACGGCAGCTTTTTCTTTGGGTTTGCTCTCGGACTGGTCGCCGCTGCCCTCGGTGTCGTGCCGCTGCTCTCGCCTTCTCTCCTTGTAGAACTCGCTCTCTGCCTGCTGCTCCCGCAGGTTCTGCGTGTCCCGCTCACGGCCGCGAGCTCCCGGCCTGGCCTTGGGGTTCCGCCGCCTGTCCGGGTGGTCGCTGTGCCTGTCCCGGTCACCGCTCCCGTACCGCCGGTGCTCCTGCGCTGATGGGTGTCTCTGCTTCCGCTCCTCGCTCCCCCTGCCACAGCGATCCTCTCGCTCCTGCTTCACCCTCAGGCTGCCGTGGTGCGGCCTCTGGCTCCTCGTGCCTCGCCGGGAGCGGCTCCTCCGCCCGGAGCGGCTCCTCGGCCCGGAGCGGCTCCTCGGCCCGGAGCGGCTCCTCGGCCGGGGCGCCGGGAAGGAGAAGCCACCGCCGCCCCCCGCCCGGCGCCGCTCCCGGCCGGCCCCGCTCCATCTCCCGCTCCCCGTGTCACCGAAACTGCGGGAAAAACAACAACCCTCCAACGGCATTTTTAGTGTTAAAGAATCAAGGCCAGAAATAATCTGGCCAGGGTGTGCAACAGAAATTATTTCATCCACACATAGCCCGGGNTGTATATAAATAACATCAGATAAGTATCTTACAGCTAAATCCCTTCATAAAAACTCCCATGTATTAACATTATGATATAAACAACATATTCAGAATCACCAATCATACCAACTGTTTCTTGTGTAAAAATCTTTAAAGTTACAGCCCGAACCCCACAAACCAGTCACTGAACAAGCTCCATTCATCTTGTTCCTTCAGTTTCCCAACAAGCTGATGATGAAGCCGGAGTAACCACGGCTGGTCAGACCACCCTTGCAGGTACCCATTGTGGACCGGAATCTGTGGAAACACAAACACATCCTCCCCTCAGGTTATTAACGGAAAGGGGCCTTCCCATTTTCCTCTTTCAAGATTCTTAACAAATACTTGAGCTTTTTCTAAGTGAGTTTGCGATCCACTAAAATGTTGTTGGACCGGGGTTAGGTTATTCTGAACGCGATTCAAAAAATTAAGAACGCATAAGGCTTTTTGCAGTCCTTCGTGGGGGGTATATCCCATCCCTACACTCCCCCTTTTTTGTTTTAACAACACGGACTTGAGAGTACTGTGGGCCCCCGTTCAATTGCAAGGAATTTCTCTCCTCTGCCCCTCCCCAATTTCTTCCTCATCCGTTAGCTGTTACTCTTCCTCCTTCTCCTCATCCTCATCATCGTCCTTTGCACTGGCCTCAGATTTATCTGAGGATTCACGGAGCAGAACATACTCCCTGCTGCTGAAGCCAAACCTGAGCACATCCTTCTCCTTCAGTTCGTAGTAGCGCTGGGGCTCGATGCGCTGGTTGTTGAGGAAGGTGCCGTTCCCCGAGCCCAGGTCGATGATGTGGGGCCTCAGCCTGCGGCCCCGGGTGCCGTCAGCTCGGCTGTACTGCAGGGCGGCGTGCTGCTTGGAGCAGGAGGGGTGGGCGATGGGGCTGTCGGCAGTGCGGCGGTGCGGCCCAGCAGGTAGGCGCTCTGCCTGTGGGTGCACATCACCGGCAGGAACTCGTCGTTCCTGAAGGGGTACAGGCGCCAGCGCCTCTTGGGGACGCGCGCCTCGGGGGGCTCGCTGTGCTTGGTCACCGCCCCCCGGAACGTGTTGGTGTCCTCCAGCAGCGCCCCGGACAGCTCGAAGCTCGGCTTCTCCTTGTTCACGGCAGCTTTTTCTTTGGGTTTGCTCTCGGACTGGTCGCCGCTGCCCTCGGTGTCGTGCCGCTGCTCTCGCCTTCTCTCCTTGTAGAACTCGCTCTCTGCCTGCTGCTCCCGCAGGTTCTGCGTGTCCCGCTCACGGCCGCGAGCTCCCGGCCTGGCCTTGGGGTTCCGCCGCCTGTCCGGGTGGTCGCTGTGCCTGTCCCGGTCACCGCTCCCGTACCGCCGGTGCTCCTGCGCTGATGGGTGTCTCTGCTTCCGCTCCTCGCTCCCCCTGCCACAGCGATCCTCTCGCTCCTGCTTCACCCTCAGGCTGCCGTGGTGCGGCCTCTGGCTCCTCGTGCCTCGCCGGGAGCGGCTCCTCCGCCCGGAGCGGCTCCTCGNGTGTCCCGCTCACGGCCGCGAGCTCCCGGCCTGGCCTTGGGGTTCCGCCGCCTGTCCGGGTGGTCGCTGTGCCTGTCCCGGTCACCGCTCCCGTACCGCCGGTGCTCCTGCGCTGATGGGTGTCTCTGCTTCCGCTCCTCGCTCCCCCTGCCACAGCGATCCTCTCGCTCCTGCTTCACCCTCAGGCTGCCGTGGTGCGGCCTCTGGCTCCTCGTGCCTCGCCGGGAGCGGCTCCTCCGCCCGGAGCGGCTCCTCGGCCCGGAGCGGCTCCTCGGCCCGGAGCGGCTCCTCGGCCGGGGCGCCGGGAAGGAGAAGCCACCGCCGCCCCCCGCCCGGCGCCGCTCCCGGCCGGCCCCGCTCCATCTCCCGCTCCCCGTGTCACCGAAACTGCGGGAAAAACAACAACCCTCCAACGGCATTTTTAGTGTTAAAGAATCAAGGCCAGAAATAATCTGGCCAGGGTGTGCAACAGAAATTATTTCATCCACACATAGCCCGGGTGTGCAGAGAACATCATTCTATGACACGAGTTTTATTAGATTTTTCACATACTTTATACAGTCGAGACCCCACAGAAATGCATTGGTTCAATGTTCATTGGTTCCAGGTTATGTAGTTCTTAATATTTGGTTTCCTATTGGTTACAGATCTCTTTGCCTCCGATGTTAATTAAGTCGTCACTCTTATCTCTCCTTTCCCGGACCAGGTGTCTCCGGCCATGCCAGAGGTGTTGTGTGGAGTTGATGTTCCGTTAATGGCCGTTGAAGGCTGTTATCTTTTGTGTATCTTCTGTGTTATTCCCAGTCTGTTGAGATAAACTCATCAGGCCTCACCTGGTGGAACAATGTCTTGGAAAGAAACCCCAGCTGCTCTGTGTTCCTTTTCCCTTCCCTTAATTCAGTTCCCCTCCAAAATATCTCCAGTTGCAAGAGACGAGCCAAGTGTTTTGCTGGATGTGGGGATTGCCTGGAAGGGAGAGGGAAAAGCTTGGACTGAGGTCTTAGAGCCTTGTGGTGGGGAAGGAGAATACTGGAATGCAGGGAGGCCATGCTGGCTCCCACAAGTTGCTGGTGAATAGTGACCAGCCGAGCCCAGGGGAGCTCGTGGAGCTGGGAAATACTGTGCAAATACTGATGCACAATGGTAGTTATGGGGCTTTCTGTCCTCCATCACCACCTCTTGAAAACAGAAGTACTGTGAAAAAGTTTCTGGGTTTCCCTTGAGCTGTTTCTTCAGCAAAGCTGACACTGTCATTATGTTTTGTTGTTTAGTTTTCTGTTTCAATATACACCCGAAAGGTGGTTTTTGTTTTAAATATATGTTCCCCCAAGTTATTTGTTGCTGGATGGGATCAGTGAGAGGCACAGAGAATGACTGTGACAGCAAACTGTGAATTCAGGGAGAGTGAGTGTGAGGGCCCTGACTTGTTCCACCACCAGCCTGTGTCACAGCCACACCGAGCCAGGAGCTGCACTTGAGCTCCTGAATTTGCTCAGAAGCTGCTGGGAGGTCAGGCCTTGGTGCTGTGGGATGAACCTGTGGAACAGGGAGATGCTTTGCTGGAGTGAGCAGGTACCTTGTGTGAGCCGTGTGGGTTCAAGGTGTTACCTCTGCTCACTGGATTCAGGTTCTCTTCCTTCTCTTAATTTTTACTTGAAAAATTGCTTCTGAATAATTCTGTGAAGCTTCTGTCCGTGCCACGTCCAGGTCCCACAGAGCTGATGCTGGAGGAGCATCAGCCTGTCCCATCGTGCTCGGAGAAAGGGAAGGTGCGCTGAGGTGTGGGGGCTCGACTCCAGCCCTGCCCGGCTTAGGTCAGGCTGAATTTCCAGCTGGCATTTTGGCAGCTTTTCTGTCCTTCAGGCACTTTACACGAAGAGCAGGCTAACTGTGCCCCAGAGCTCATGATCCTGCCAGACACATCAGTGCTTAAACGGTTTTAAATCTCTTCTGGGGGTGGAGGCAGCTCGTTTGTATCTTTGCATGTGACTCATAAAGTAATCGGACTTCTGGTTATGGTCAGAAAACTCAGTTTCAATGCCTGTTACTCTGATACCCTTCTCATTTCCAGCCTATGTTTCTCCTAATCCTGCACTACCACTGCTGCAGCCTCAGCGTGATGAGTTGTAAGTGGAAATTTCGTTTCCATAGCCTCTGAAGCTTACTGTTTTAATGAATGGGGAAGAATAATGCTAATTATTTGCCACACAGTCAGTGATCTTAATGAAGTAAGACTTACACAGACTCAATGGGGTGTTTTGAAATCAGTTTTCTGAAAAGAACCACTGGTTTCATGCCTTTTGTAATGCTGTAGTAAATGGTGTTCACTGCCCTGGGCCCTCGTGCAGGGCCGGAGCGTTATCACATCCCTTGACAATCCCGGATTCCTGCTGGGAGAGGGACAGGCTCTTGGTTCTCACCCACTGAATGCACTAAAGTCTCTATTCAAAGTGATTAATCAGAGTTTCTGCGTGAGCAAAACAAGCAGTTGGCTCTGTGCTCACTGCCGTGACGCTGGGCCAGCGCTGGGGGGGGACTGTTCTCCCCAGCCGCCGCAGGACTTCGGCGGCTGTCCCGGTGTCCCCTCGCCCTTCAGCCAGCCCGGCACCGGTCACAGCCCGTCAGGTTTACACTTCAGCCTCCCGAAGGCAGCGCACACCCAGGCTGTGATGTATGCGGAGCACCAGGTGACGTTGAGCTCCTGACCCCGACGGCCCGATCGTGTCCTCAGCGCGACGGCAGCAAAACCGGGCGAGATCTGCTAAATTGCTGAACTCAATCACTCCGAAGTGGTGATCGGTTACTTTAACTCAGCTTCCACCAAAGACTCTTGTGTTGGGGAGTTGAATTTTTGTGGGTTTTTGTTTCTTTCCTCACGGTGTTAAATCAATGCCTTCGAGCACACTGACAGACCCCAAAGCATTTTTACAGTAGTATCATGACAGTGAAATCCTGTTCTGGTTCTGAAACACATTCCTGAAACCTTATCAGCTGCATTAGCA
Organism: Edolisoma coerulescens; assembly: GCA_013397115.1. NCBI lineage: Eukaryota > Metazoa > Chordata > Aves > Passeriformes > Campephagidae > Edolisoma > Edolisoma coerulescens. The sequence goes on from VWZW01007569.1 coordinate 130,667, forward strand.
TTTCTAGAAATAACCCATGGCCTGTAGTTTCTGTTGTAGGTGGGTAAATACCCTCACACACACCTAGAAATACTCCCTGTGAAGTTAGAGGGATAACGTTGATCCAGTGTTCCTGATCCCTTGCCTCCAAAGGGATGGGGTGGGAGGGCAGGGGGCTCGCTCTGGCATGGGATGCAGCAGGTAGAGCATCCTACACACCGAGTCTGGCGGTGGGAGAAACTCCTTTGTGTCGGCGTGGAGCCGGAGCTGGGAGTGTCCGTGGTCCCCGCAGTGGCACGCAGTGACCCACAGTGACCTGTGTCCCATGGGCCGTGTTTCCCCTGTCCCCCCTGGCACCTCTGCCTGGCAGATCCCTGGGCTCACGTTTTGCACTCCGGTTGGGATCATCTGTTCCTGGTAATCATGAAGAAATGTTCCACTTGTAAACTTCTGTACATTTTATTAAAACTGTATCTGATGACAACCACCGTCTCCATTGTGCCTTCCTTCTCCCCTCCCCATGGAAAACACTTTTGCTGCATACAGGGAATCTTGGTTTAAATGAGTTCTTCCTACCTAGGTGCTGAACTGGGTCTGGCCCTGCTGTTTTATCTGGCAGCTGTAAAGTCAAACTGATCTTGCTGCTTTAAGCAGAGGATGTTTCAGTTTATATCCAGTTTATATTCCAGAGAGAATCCTTCCCGTCCAGGGCAGTGCTGCAGCTGCAGGCAGCACAGAGCCCTGAGCCCTCCCTGCAAAGCTGCTGCTCCTCAGTGGTTTTAATGCAGTGCTGGTGCATCTGGGGCACGGGGAGATGTGGAGGCTCTCTGTGTATTGATTAAACGTGGTTTTCGGTATCATTCAGCTGCCAAGACTTTGTTAGTGCAAAATATTATTTGGGCTTTGCTGCACTTCTTAATCTCATTTCTGTCTCGGTGTAAATGTCCATTGAGAGAGACTGTGCTGCCTTCTGGCTCTGCACAACTCCCTGACAGGAGGGGGCAGCCGGGGGGGTCGGGCTCTGCTCCCGGGGAACAGGAGGAGAGGGAACGGCCTCAGGCTGGGCCAGGGGAGGTTTGGGCTGGATATTGGGGAAATTCCTTCCTGGAAAGAGCTGTCCAGGCCTGGCACAGCTGCCCGGGGCAGGGCTGGAGTCCCCATCCCTGGGGGGATTTAACAGCCGTGGGGATGTGGCACTCGGGCCCACGGGGCAGTGGCGGCCCTGGCAGTGCCGGGAGTGGCTGGGCTCGGTGGCCCCGGTGGCCCCGATAGGCTCGGTGGCCCCGGTGGGCTCG
>VWZW01007569.1:132035-142775 GCA_013397115.1 Edolisoma coerulescens
GCTGCCCCGGCACGGCTTCCTCACAGAGGGAGCTCGGCTTATTCCCGGAGGGGGCCCCTCTCGCCCCTTCCCCGCGCGACTGAAAGGGGGCCGTGTCGCAGTTAGCGGCACCGCGAACTCTAGGGCCGCCCCGGGTGCTCCTTGCTCTTCCCCTTCCTTTCTCCACCGCGGACGGGGGTGACGCTTCTTCTGGCGGAGAGGCTGTTTCTCCTTCTCAGCCCTTTCCAGCCGCGAGCTGGTAGCTCCCCTCGACACGCAGCTCCTGAGGCGTGCTCAGCCCTGCACACCCGGGGAGAGCCGTGAGGGGTAATTCCCCACACAGCCGGCCCAGGATCCTTCAGTGAGGGGTAATTCCCCACACACCCGCTCAGGACCTGCACCGAGGGGTAATTCCCCACACACCCGCTCAGGACCTGCACCGAGGGGTAATTCCCCACACACTCACTCAGGATCCTGCATGAGGGGTAATTCCCCACACCGCCGGCTCAGGACCTGCACCGAGGGGTAATTCCCCTCACACTCACTCAGGATCCTGCAATGAGGGGTGATTCTGCACCCCCACGTGTGCACAGGATCAGGCCATGAGGAGCTGTTACACCCCCCCACTCCTGTATCTCCAGGGCAATGAAATAAGAGGAAATTTCTCCCCCACAGTTTGCTCGAGATCAAGCAATAAGGGGGAATTCAGAGGACCCTGTAGCGCTGGGCACAGCTGCTCTGTGCTGAGCACTGTAAAATGGGATATAATCATTATTAGCTAAAGGGAGAAAAGAACTTCTGGGGGACCTTCCTTACACATCCTGTTGTGGTTTCTACCTGCTCCCAAACCCACAAAAGCAAGCAAATAACACGATTTAGACCTTTTCTGTGTTCATGTGTCCTGCAGTTACGGCAGGGATGTTCATTTCAGGAGACAGAGCTTCTCTCCTGTTCCATGCTTGAAGCTTCTGGGCCTCTGTGCAGTGCTTCTGTTCTGGTTTATGACCCCCAGAGAGAGCCAGCCTCTTACAGAACAGCCCCTGCAGATGGTATTTACTTCGTTTATCAGTTTTCCCCCGTATAGCTGATAAGGAGGAGAGGACCCAGATAGTACTTGATCCTTAGTATATAATAATTTGTCTGTGACATGAGGTGGGTTTTGTTTTCATTTTCTGATGTTCACTTTGCTTTGAAATACCCGGATGCTGTTGGCTGTGTGTACAGTTACAGAAGTCAGATATTCACAGCAGTGAAACTGAAGCCTGTCACTCTGTCTTGCTTTTCCTTTTAATGTTTTTTTCTTTTTTCCCTGCTGCTCTCCCCCCTTTACCTTCATCTGATCCAATGACATCACCCCAGGTGTGTCTTGCTGAGTCCCGAGGCTGCTAAAAGCATCTACAATACTCCTTTGGGACAGTGCAAATGTGGAATTTGGAAATTGTTAGTAAAGTTATTTTTCTCTAGGTTCTGTCATATGCTGTTAAAAGATCATAATCTGACAACTCGACAGCCTTTCCACCAACTTCTGCAAAAGAAGCCATCTCTTCCATCTGCAGTGTGGCATCGTGCAGGTAAATACCAGTTAATAATTAACAGATGAGCACGTTATGGGTTTTTATGTCCTGTGGTAATGCTGAAAGTTTGCTGTTCATTCTGAGTGGTGGCAGTTCCTGGGTGGGTTTTAATGCAGTGCTTACCATCCGGATAGAGCCCGGGAAGGCTGCAAGTGAAGCTTTTCATTCTCATATTCTTCAATATTTTCTTTTTAATTTTCCTCCTCTTGAACATGCATCCACATGTGGTGCAGTAGCAGGATTCTCCATTAATATTATCCATAATTTGGCGTTGCCCTGGATTTGAGGTTGAGTTTGTTGTATCTGCCATGTGTTTGGTAGGCTGCAGTGCTCAGGAAAGGAAGAAAAATATAAAAAAACCTGTGAAACTTGGCACCACAGAGAACTTTGTGCTTTTGCAGATGCCTGAGGGATTTCGGAACTGCCCCTCAATGCTGGAGCAGAAAGAGTCTAAGACAAAAAGATTCTGCAGGTGCTATTGCATGGAATTAGTCACAGATGGAAATGTCATTTAAATGAATCTACTCAAGCAGAAGTTTCTTTTTAATTTTGGTTTCAGAGTCTCAGGCAGCTCGATGCTGTTGCAGCACGATGCTTTTTAGTAAATGAAAGCTAGCAAAAGGAGCTAAGACAAGGTTCCTTTTATCAGGCTGTCTCCTGTGAGATGATGTGCCCGTGTTTGCCAGTGTTCCTGTGGCTCTGGAGGCTCTCAGGTTGTGTTTTAAAGCCTCGTGGCTGCCCAGGCTGCAGTTCTCTGGAGCAGAGGGATCACCCCGGGCTTGCTGAGTAATCAGGACTTGACTTTCATTTAAGCTCCTTAGGTTTGATTATATTACTTCTCTTCTTTGTTTGTGTCTTCCCAGTAAGAGGCATGTTTATTCAAACTCAGGACACACCAAATCCAAATAGCTTGAAGTTTATTCCAGGAAGGGAAGTGCTGGAGTCGAGGACTATGGAGTTTTCCACACCAGCTGCAGCCTATTGCTCACCTTTAGCAAGGTATTATTAGACACATCATCATGGTTTGGGGGTTGGTCTGGGCTCTGTTTCTACAACTGATGTTTTTAAGCACAACTTGGGATCATTCCACTCCTCCTTAGGAGCAGCTTGCTTGGATTTGAGATTTAATGCTGCCTAAGATGAAAGCTGGGAAGGTTGTTGCTGAAGCTGTTTGTCTGTAATCCCCACAGCTCTGTCATGGCAGGAGGCACCATGGTCTGGTTCCTGCAGTTGGATTGAGAGGGGTTACAAATCAGTATTTGTGAGCAGTTGCTGCATCATCAGTGAGACCTCTGGCCCTGACTTCTCAGATTCATTCCCCTCAGAACACTCTTCGTTCAAGTAGTTACTTGGAAATCATGTAACTGTAGAATTGGGAAACAGTCAGTGAATAGCCCCCAAATACTCTGCAATAAATGCAGTAGCTTGCTTTGGCAGGTGTTGGGGCTACCCTGAACTTCAAAACCAGTGGATTTTTCCTTCAGTGAAGATTTATGCTTTGCTCAAGGAAAGGCTCTTCTTTTGGGCTGGATCTGTAACAGGTTTTGGGAGTGCAGCTTTCAGTAACCCAAATGCACGGTCTGGAGTAAGAATCAGTTCATATGTCCTGGTGTAGAAGGGGCTTGGAGCACCATCACGAGTCTCTGGGAATATTTGGAAGCACCCACTTTGCATGTGTGTCCTTGCTTCACATCAGTCTCTGAAAACAAACTCTGTGTGTTCTGCGGGTGGAAGGGCTTCGGGCGGGGCGTGAGACCCAGGAATGCTGCAGTGGGTTACCCCTGGAGATCCCAGGCCAAGGCAGCTTTGTGCCCCTCGGCAGAATTCTGTGCAAAAGCAGAAGCTGTTGGCCGTGGCATTCCCTCCAGGAGCTCTGATGTTTCCAGAGGTCTCTCGCGGGGCTGTTTGGGCGCAAACAGGATCTTCGCAGGCAGAGCTCCGTGACTTGCAGTAATAAATCCACTGTGAAGGGTTTCTGAGGACATCACAACGTGTTAGCAGAGTGCTGAAGCTGTAGGATCTCGTTGTGCCAAAGTGCCTCAGGTTGCAGAGTGAAATCGACTGTCAGAAAGTGGCTTTTTGTTGTCATCTATCTGCAAATAGACATTTTCATCCGAGATGATGTATGATGTGCTGCAGTGTGTGCAGTGCAGAGCAGCTTGGTTGTGTGTATTGTGCAGGTTCATGGGAAAACCTGTCTGCTCTGTGTATCATTAAACCCAGGTTACGGTTTCTGTACGTGGGATGACTGCTTGTTTTAAAAGGAAATATTAATTTTCTAAAGAATTAACAAAAGCTCCCTGGAGGAGAGGGAGGGAAGAGAATTATTTAATTTATTTCAGATGGTTTGGTGCACTTGCATAATTTCATGGTTTAAGTAATTTCAAAATCCAGTTTGATTTAGTGATGTAAACGCTCAGTGCATGTACAACTGTTTCATGTGTAGAAATTCTTTCAAGTAGGTATTGTGAAATCACTTTTATCATTTTCCATTACACATACTTTTGTGGTAAGATTTCTCATTCCTTCATTCATTGCACTTTGATATTTTCCAGTCTTTCAAGAGAATATCCTTTTTCCCCCTGTAATTACAAAAAACTCTGTATTTACCTTCAAGTGCATCATAGTTTTAATTTTTTTTTCTGTAGATAAAATTGTTGGGTTTTCATTAATGATATTGTTAATTGTTAAAATTAAAACTCAGTTTGTCAGATTGAGTGCATTTTTGCCTTTTTTTGGTTTTGTTTCCTTAACAGACAGTTATTCCGGATTGAAGGAGTTAAAAGTGTTTTCTTTGGGCCAGACTTCATCACAATCACCAAGGTGAGCAGAGCAGGGATTCAGCTGTGCTCGAAGATGAGCTGTCTGGAAATGGCCATCGAGCAGATCCAGCCAGGCTCTTGGGCAGGCACGGTGGAAGGTCCAGAGGCTATGCCCACAAGTGACCAAAGGGAGCTGCCTTTAACATAAAAGGAAATAAATCACTGCAGTGCATGGCTGAGCACTGGAGTTGGCTTCCCAGTGAAGTTGCAGAGTCTTTGGTCTTGGGAATGCTCAGCGTTGGACTGGCTGAGGCCCTGTGCCCGCGGTCAGCTGGAAGTTGGCTCTGGGTGGAGCAGGACTGGGGCTGGGTGAGCTGCGGGCACTTGCAGAGTCGCTGTAGGACCAGGATGGGGTGTGTTTGCACAAGGTGTGGGGCCCGTGGCACCAGAGATAAGGGATTACGTAGGAGCTGGGCAGGAAGAGTGCAGGGCAATTCAGGGAATAATTAATTGGTAAATTGATAATCTTGAGTCTCTGAAACAGTTGGTAAAAATATGTGACAAATAATAATGTATTTTGGAGGCTTTCACACCTTCTTAGCTAATACTTTAAAAGCACTTGCTTGGCTTGCAAACAAGGAGACTCTTCTTTTGACTGTCACAAATTGAGTCTTACTAAACAACTTTGGCAAAGCTGGACTTGACAGAACCATGAGGTCCAATCCGTGCATCAAATGTGAGAGTCCTTGAGGGTATTTTTAACGTAAGAATCTCTGTGTAACTTAGCAGCAGCAGGCAGGAACTCTTTTTCATTCTTCCCCCTCCCCTACTTTTGATTCTCACAGGAGAGTGAAGACCTGGACTGGAACTTACTGAAACCAGATATTTATGCGACTATAATGGATTTCTTTGCCTCTGGCTTACCTGTAGTTACTGACGAGGCACCTAGGACAGACACAGGTAAATCAAATCTTCAGGGAGAGGCCAAACTCTGCTGTTGGCTTTAGCTTTCGTGACATCCAGAAGAGCCTCCACTTCTCCCTCAGAAAAGTCTGCAGGAGAATTTAAATTTAAAACCTGTTAAGGTGAACTCAGGCAGGAATTTGCAGCCTGGAATTGTCTGTGTTCTGACTTGCACATTTTTCTTTTCCCAAGCTGCTTCAGAAGAAGATGATGAAGTTGTACTGATGATTAAGGAACTACTGGATACAAGAATCAGGTGAACAGGGAACGTTGCTGCGGGATGAGTGAGTTAGTCTTGGGGTTTGGGTTTATTTAGGGAACAGTGCGTTTTTCTTTGGGAATGTGTGATTTCATGGTTCAGCATCTGGTGTGGAGGGGTTCAAGTGCAGAACTGGCCGGAGGTGAGAATGTTCAGTTGAAAACTCTCTGGTTTTCCTGTTGAAGCTCCTGTGCTGAGCAGAGTCCTCTGCTGAGTGACTTCAGAGCAGGACCTGGGCTTGCTCTCCACAGTGCCTTTGACAGGTCCATGGTTTTAACCTGGCTGCTTTAAGTGGTAGAAACAGCACAGGCTTTGCTTCTACAGGCACTTCTTTCTCTCTGTATTAATGTCTGTCTTAGTTGTTCTTGTCCTTCCCTTCCAAGTATTCCAAAGTAGTTTATACTCCAAAGGAAAATTTCCTAGTGGAAAATCCTGAGCTTCCGTGGATTTTGTCCTTGCATTCTGTTGTGATTTTAGTGGTGCTTCACCACAGCTTGAATTTAGAAACTGGTGGTAACTAATGAAGTCTCAAGAATGGCTGAGGATTGTGTTGTTTAGCTGAAGAGTATTTCTGTGCTCATTAATTGCCTTCCAAAGCAAACTGAAAGCAATAAGCAACTTGACATTTGACATGCAGGGGAAGATGTGTGATGTGTTTGTGATATCTGATGGTGACATCTTTCCCAGTTCACAAACTGCAGGAACCAGAAACCTGTTTGTGGGTCAAAATCATAGAAGGTATGATGAACTTGGGCCTTTGTATTTCTTTTTTTTTTTTTTTTAGAGGCTGCATTTAAAGTGATAGCACTTAATTTAAAAATCTGTTTATCTCAGAGCTGATGCATGGTGCTGATTAATTTTCCTGAAAAAGGAAGAAAAGTAGAAATAAACTGTAACATTTTTCCCCAACACTTGTACTGTGTTGAAACCAGGAGCCAAGTACAACGTTGTATAAAGCTGTGGCAGTAATGTTCATGCTCCTGCCGGGTACCTGGTTGTTTAAGTTCCCTGGGGTGTGTCAGTCCCTGATTTCCCAGGGGCCTTTCATAACAGGCACAGAATTTGTGCCCAAAATTCTGGTTTTCCCACCTTTTAATTTCTTTCATTTCCTCCCTCCCTGTACCCATCAGTGGACCAAGAAGCTGTTGATGTGAATATCAGCGGTGGTGTGTCTTCCTTCATTTTAGAGCAGGGTAGTTCTCAGAAGTTATACACAAACCAGGCTACACATAGAGCATTTATTGTCCAGCACATCAAAATTAAATGCAGAGAAGCTGTCAGAAGGTGCAGGATGGAGGGAATGTACATCTGAAAGGTCCTGTAGTGTGTCAAAAAGTTAATTCAAGTAAGAAAAATGGAATTTTAAATCATGATCTTTGGCTTTCTGGAATGGAGATAATTTGCCGTGGTGAGTTAATAAATGTGTCAGGTTCACAGATTTTTCTGTTAGGACTGTAGTTCTCAGAGAGTTATTTTGGAAATCAGTATAAAGAGCTTCTGTTAGAGTAACTTCATGGTTTTAGCTTGGTCTGGAAAAATGTTGCTATGGGGACAGAGCCACAATGCTGGGCATTTGTGGCTGGCAGAGGGCGAGCAGGCTGCAGAAATGCTCGTGGCACTGGGGTGAGCTTATCAGGAGCTGGTTCCTTCACCCCTGAGCAGGATTAAGCTTTTATAGTTGGAGCTATTTTCTGTCCTGCGTAAATTGTGGAGAACTGCATATTTATTTCTGGAAGCAGGGCTTCTTATCTCAGGTGACAGCTGCACTGCATCCTGTGGGGGGACACACCCCTGTTGTATTGGCAATAACTGAGGCAATTACTGCGTGTGGAGAGGGCCTCCAGGCAAGCCAGGGTGTCTGTGCAGGCTGGATCAGGCTCTGCTCCAGGGTGTTCACTCTCTACCCTAAAATTTCAGTGATTCCTTCATACACTGCTGCACTCATTGCAAAAATGTTTTGCCTGCTGTCCTACAGAAAGTGTTTCTGTCTATGTTAGATAGTCCAGCACAGCAGGAGTTGTTGGAAATGTGAACCAGGTGGTTGTAGAGAAATAGTGACTAAATCTCTCTATCTTGGCAGTTTTTGTGAGGATTAAATGTTGCTTTACTGAGGGTTTCTGGAAGGATCCATGTTTCAGCTCTACATGCTTTAAGCTGAGTAATTTGTTCTGTCAGGCCCACAGTGCAAGAAGATGGTGGTGATGTTATTTACAAAGGCTTTGAGGATGGGATTGTGCAGCTGAAGCTGCAGGGTTCGTGCACCAGCTGTCCCAGTTCCATCATCACCCTCAAGAACGGGATACAGAACATGCTCCAGTTCTACATCCCCGAGGTCGAAGGCGTCGAACAGGTGGGCTGGGGGAGATCCCAGAGGTTTTCTTTTCAATGGAAAAGGAGCACTTCGTCCCTTTCCAGCGGGAACAGGTTGGCAGTTAGGGAAAACCAGGGGTGTATAGATGCAGGGTTTCCAAGTCAGCAGCTGTATCTAGGCAAAGGTAGAGAACTCTGCGGGGTCCTGTACCAGCCCACGGGCTGGGACTGCCTGGCTGGGGAGCAGCCCTGGGTGCTGGGGGTGCCAGGCTGGCCTGAGCAGTGGCCTGGGGCAGGGCTGGCCTTTGGTGTTGGCAGCGGGTCAGGGAGGTGACCCCTCGCTGGACTCCCCCCAGTGTGCCACACCCCTCCTCTACTGAGGAGCCCAGAGCTGGGCACACTCGTTTGCTGTTGCCTTTGTGCTTTGGTGACTTGATGTGATAAAAAGCAACGAGCTTTGTCCCCTGAAATGCAGATTCTTTGGCTTTCTCATGAAATACCTGATCTCTGGAGCGATTGTTTTCATGGCCTTTGTGGTAACTTGACCAGCTCCTGTAATTAAAGCTCATTTCCTCCTGGCATTTTGGTTTGCCAGTTTTTCTTACCTTCCTCATGAACCCGTTGTCGTTCAGTGGTGTGGAATAACTGCTGTTCTCCTTGGGCCCAGCAGGGATTTAATGTAATAAATCCTGCAGGACTGAGAGCTTAAACTGTTTATCTGAACTACTTCTGGATTTGATTTCAGGTTGTTGACGACAACGATGACGTGGAGAAAGAAGCAAATTCTACTTGAGCTTTGTCATCTGTGGCCAAATAAGCATTTACCTCCTGGTGTATGTAAACCATCTGTGTGCTGAGGAACAACCAAACCTGCCTTGTCAGAAAAATAGTTACTTATTGGGAGAATGTACCATCAATTTAAGCAGTTCGTCCACTAATTTATTAAATGCCCTGTATTACAAAAAAATTCTTTTGCTCTACTTTGTGCTATGTCTTTAGAAAGAAACGGTGGGCTTGGAAAACAGTGATGTGTTTCTGTATTGTTTTTTCATACAGAAACTTCAATACTGAAAAAAAGAGAAGGCAGAAGTAAAGTTTCTTGACTTTCTTGTGCAATAGCAATATTAAATGTTTATTCCTCCACTGGTGGGACTGGCAGGACTCTCTGCCCTTGCTCTGTAAATGGGACTTCAGGAATGTTAATTTTATCAAGTCTTGTTAAAAAGCTGCTGATTCCTATAAAATTTTTGTGTGTGAAAGATAACCTATAACATCAACTGTTCATTTTGGAGGATGTAACACTGCCATGGCTTGTGGAAAGTTACCTCCTTGCTCGTTACCACTGTGCAAACAATAGCAACAGAAAAAAAAACGTTTGTTATAAAAATCATACCTTCTAAAGTAAATGTTAGAAAAGAATGATCCTTATCAGCTGCAGTAAGTGGAGAGACTAATTAGCTCATTTTAAAGTAAAATCGTTCAGCCAGCATTAGCGGTGTGTTTAAACATGCAGCAGCTGATTTCTCGGTGTAATTCTCCTCCGTCAGGAGGAAGGTGCAGTGCTGGAGGGCACGGATTGCCTGTGCAGGACACGGCAGAGGGAAGGAGGGACCGTGTTTGTGTTTGCTCCTGCCGTATCCTGTTTGCTCTCCGGCCTCGCACCTTGGCTGCCTCTGAAGGGGACGTGGCAGAGCAGGGCTCCTTCCAGTCCTGCACACCGTGGAAGGGAAATGTTTGTTGTTCTGACATTGGAATACACAAATGGGGCTTTGCAGGGAGCTGTGTTTACTTTTGTGTGTAGGAACGATTTCTTCCTGGTGCCTGGCTTTAGCAGATGGCTTTGTGACCAGGAATTCTGTTCCTGCTGGAAGATGGGGAAACGGAATGAAAATCAGGGTGTGAAGTCAGCCCTTCCCAAGCGACGGGGGAGGTAAAGCACTGCGAGCAGGATGGGAGAGCGCTGCTCTGCCCGCTCCAGGCCCGGGGTACCTGCCTCGGCTTGTCCCGGTGTGGCCTCGCTGGGGAACAAAAGCCGGGAGGTGGCTGCGTGCTGGCCTCAGGCTTCTAATGTTTCTGAGATCCGGTGACCTTCTCGCTGCTCTGTGTTCAGCCAGGCTCTGGCAGCAAGTTCAAAATACGCCCCGGCCCGGTTCTTTCATATGTCCTGACATTGTGGGTTGTTTTCTGTGCTTTTTAAGGAAATATTTCTTTATTGACTTTTTAGTGTAATATAAAGTTGAATGAATGGCATTTTTCTTAAGGCATTGCTCTCTTCTGTAGCCTTAGGCTTTTAGTAAGTTTCCAAGCAGGGTTTGATGGTGGTGGCTGCAGACAGCACCACTGAGCTCCCCAGCTGCACGGATGTCACTCCTTGGTCAGTTGCGCCTGTCCCAGTTTGCTTTGCAGACTCATCTTAATGGTTTCTTTCTCTTGCTTCTGAATAGGTGCTGTTAGAGAACAGTCAGAGTAAGAAAGCAGAGGCCAGGCCACGTGGATTGGGGAAGGATGCAGCCCGTGTCACGGGGGTCGGGGAGCCTGACGGGGCCGCTTGTTCTCTGCCCGAGCCCGGAGCAGCCCTTGGGCGCTCGGGGTCGTAACTCGGTGATCTCCAAACGCTGACTGCTGCGGAAAGGCCTGGGGATGATCCCGTGGGTGCTGCTCCTGCCTGGCGTCAGTGGAAATTACCGGGGGGGAGCATCTTCCCTCCGCTGTCTGGGGCTGGGGATTACGGGGAAGGGAACGCGCATCCCCCACCCCAGGTCTGGGGGCTGGGAATTACGGGGAAGGGTCAGGAAACGGGCACCTCCCCCCACCCCCGCCAGGGTGTCGGGGCTGGGAATTGCCGGGGGGGCTCAGGGAACGGGCCCATTCCCCCTCCGGTGTCTGGGAATTA
>VWZW01007569.1:143257-154636 GCA_013397115.1 Edolisoma coerulescens
CGGGTGGGAAGGGGCGCTCCGGTGGCGTTTCCAGACGTGGCCCCGGTCCTAGCGGAGTCACCACTCCCACTCCGGGTGCCAAGTGGTGGTGGTGGTGTTTTTATTTAGGCGTTACAGCTCCTGATAATTTGTTTTCCACAGGTCGGTTCGGGTTGGCTCAGTGCGGGCTGGGGACAGAGGGGCCGTGGGTCCGGCCTGGCCCGGCTGTGCCCGGACCGTGCCCCGAGCTCGGCACAAGCCCGGGGTGAGCTCGGGCCGCCGGGGCTGGTTCTGGTTCTCCTCTGGCCGCCGTGCCTTCCACTCCGCTTCCCGTAGCGATACCACCACCCTGCCTCATCCTTTACACACAGGAGTATCCTTTATCCTTTCTCTTCCTCTTCCTATCCTGTCCTCTTCATGTTATTCCATGGAAATTTATGCAACAGCGATCTATTGGATTTTCCTGTTTTCTTTCCACACTGCCTTCTTTTTTCCTGTATTTTTGTGTGAAAAATTATGCTCTAAGCGAGACTGTGGGTTTTACATTTAATGTGCAAGTTGCCATTTCTCTCATTGTTTTTGTGGGATGGAACCGGCATTGCCTTCAAGCTGTCAAGTTGTGGAGTGCTGTGGAGAATCAGTCAGAGACCCATACCTCAGCTCACATTTAACACCGTGTTAATTTGTGTTAGAAGTACAAAGCGGGGCAAAGCTAAGAATAGAAAGGATAATTATTATTATAAATAGCTTGCTGCAAGAATAGGGGTGGTTTTGGTGCCTCGTGCTTGCCTTATTTGAGGTCCGGTCTTTGAAATGTGCAATTTTAACATTCTGCTCTTTGTCTTTTCCGCCGTGATAAGGCCTGAAAACACCGGGCAGTTACTTAGTTTTGTTGAGGATTTAACGTGTTTCTCCCCTTTTTGATACAAGTGAAGTTCTTCTTGGGTATTGAAACATTTTATGGAAAGAGTGAGAAAAGCATTAGGGATTATTGTCTCTGGAGAGTCGGGGGTGTATCCCGGAGTGAGAGTGACTTTCCTCACTGAAGGGCTGCTGGTTTGTCAGGAGCAGAGGGCCCTGATTTCCCAGGCTGTGGCATGGTGTTGTGTTTGAGCCCTCAGACACAACATTTCTGTGATGGAATTGTAAGTGGGAATGGATAAACATTGCTTTATCCTGCCACGCTGCCTGGTGGGTGCCCATCCACGTTCCGAGTTTTATCCAATTCACTTCACATAGAAAGGTAGTGGCTAAGATGAGTTTTAAAAGAAATAAATGTGACAATGCTGCCACTGTTGCCTGAATTCTCAGATCCCTCAGTTTGTCACACTGAAGGGAGAGCTTCAGTTCACTTCATCAGCAGCTCCCAGACTGGAATTATCAACACAGTGTTTTCAGCCTGGTGTTCGGGTTTGTGACCTTACGAAATCCTGTGATCTGATGGGCTTGTGCTGCTGGACAGGCAAAGGAAAGGAGCCTCAAAGTGCAGCTGTAAATGCTGTTTCGATGTGCTGGGGGGTTGTGTCTAATAGGGTTGGTGAGAAATAGGGTTTGAACTAACTTGCAGTTTGAACACCTGGCCAGGTGTGAGTTGGATGTGCTTTGGTCCGAATGCACCAAACCTGTTCAATGGCATCTATGAAAGAGTTCAGGAAACAGGTTTTTCAAGGTAGCCAGGCTCGACAGACTGTTCTGTAAATCAGTAAACCTGTCATATGCCACGACTGGTGGTAATGACACAAAGGGATTGTAGAATTTAGGTCTTGGATTGTAGAATTTAGGTCTTGTTTTACTAGTGATTGCTGAAGATAAAAATGGGCTTAGGAAAGACTGGAGCTTCTGGTTCTGGGGTTACGTGTACGTCAGTGGGGACATTCAGCCCTCCCACGTCTGTTATACCTGGGTGTACCTGGTGCCTGCCTTGGAGTGGAGCATGGAGCAGTGGCCCAGAGTGAGTCCCTGGAATTGCTGCTCTGGTTATTTACTCTCGACAGGAGAAATCCTGCCCTTTTTAGCTGGAGAGGGAGCTGTGTGCGTGGGCATCGAGAGAAGTGTCCAGCAGACAAATGTGGATCCCCCCATGGAGTGGATGTTTTTCTGTTTTGCTTTTTTCCCAGCCTGGAGGTGATGAATTGAGTGTCAGCTCTCCCCTGTGCAGCTCCCAGACGTAACAATGACAGCGAGCTTGGGCCTGACCTTGTGCTCCTCAGACTGGGCAGAAAAAGGGATGTTTTGGGACACAGGGACTGGCACCTCCCTGAACTGCCAGGCAGCAGCAACAGGAGCTTCTCTAGTGGGGCTGAGCAGCAGTTCTGGGATAAATTCCAATTCTTTGGAATGGCCAGGTGGATGTACTGATAACAAGGTCTATGGAAATGAGTTAGCAGTAATAGGGTAAAGGAATTTGGAAGTAAACCCAGCCTGAAGGCTTTTCTACCTTTGTAGGGAAAGGATTACAAGAAGCGATTCCTGAGTAACTTTGTGTATCTGGAGAAGGTCGTTTGCCTGGAAGTGGTGATTCATTTCATTTGCCTGTGACCATCCCATGAAATAAAGGAACCTGAGCTCAAAAAAAGTTCACAGGAAAATAAAGTTCTCAGAAAAAGTATTGTGACTGTCAGCTTTAGAAATCAACGATGTCCATTTGTTGAAAATGCTATTCTGTTAAAATTACCAACTCTTTATAGGGAATTCTTTATATAGCTGGTGGTAAGAAGGCCTAGGATTTGTGCTTGAGTGTTAAAAATCAGCTCTATAAGAGAGTTGAGTGTCAGAAGCAGCTGAATGCCTGTCCTGGTGGTTCCCCAGGTAAGGTGTTTAAGGCAAACCTGGAAGAAAGGAAATGGTTTATATTCTAGATTATATTGTTCAAGGTATTTCACTTGAGAGAAATACATACAGAACTTATTGCTATGGATCTTAGCATGATTCAAGAGTTGTCTGATAAGCTGACATGCTTTGAATTGGTTTTTCCAGTCCACATGTGCAAAGTCCTGTGTCAGGTTAGCAGCTGAAATGTTTTATTATGCTGTAAGGTGTGACTGCTGTCCTGATTCTGAAGTGCACTGGTGTCAGGTCCTGAGGTGTGTCAGTGTGTTCCAGACCAGGGGTGTTGTGTTTTCTGAGGCTGTCAGGGAGGAATTCCTGCAGTATCCTTGCTGCTCTCCTCTTGTAGCTGGGAATTCACAACTACAAACAGTGCTGGATGAGAAGGAAGTTCCTAGGGTTGGTTTTTTGTTTCCCGTGTATTTCGCCTCGAACAATGCCAGCTCAGGGCTCGTTGAGGTTCGTCAAGGTAGAGTGATTAAGTGTCATTATATATCCTGGTTTTCTGGAGTGCTTCCTCTTGCTGGCTTGTTCTGCAGTGTTACAGAGGGCAGGTGTGACGTTACTGCTGAAAGCACTTGCGTGGAAGAGCATCTAAATGCGTACTGAAACCAAAACTCCTTTGTGGGGTCTGCCAGGGACCTGAAACTCACGGTGGGCTGGTTTGGGGAACGTTCTGCTCAAAGTTTGTACATTTTCAGCACCTGGCATCCAGGCTGGTGGTGCACCATGTGGGACCCTGATGGAACTCCTCGGATTTGCCGTGGAATTCCATCCAAACCAGCATGTTTCCATTGAGTGATTTCAATGAGCTGTCACTTTGACAGAGAAATTGCCGCTTCTGAGAGGGCTCCTGACAAAGCTCAGTGCACTTGATGCCTTTTCGTGTCTTGAGCTGTGTGAATTGATTTCAGTCTGAGCTCAGGGAGGGAGAGAGCAGGGCTTGAACAGGGCCTTGTGACTGGGGGAAGACGTGTCTCTGGTGTGTGGCAAAGGCCTTTTCTGGCTGAGCTGGGAGGTAGAGTTGGTGTTCTGTGTGCCCCCTCGGCTGCGTTCTGTGGCTGCCTGAAGTGACCCCTGTTCACTGTGTTTGAGTAAAAGGAGGGTTTTCCTTGAAGGGATGTTGTGTCACCCGGGCACCGTGGGGATCCTCACTGCACCGTGACACAGGTGGGACCCACGGCTCGAGGTCTAATTCCAGAGAAAACTTCTCTCTTCAGAGCCCTGTTGGTGGCTGCCGGGAGAAGGAAACATTTTTCAGAAATACTCTTAGATGAGTGAAGTATAAAGAGCACTTTGCATCTTTTTTTCCTCATCAGTGTTTCTGTCGAGGGCAGTGGAACATAAAAGTGGGAGTGGTTACGAGGTGTGATTGCTCAGATATTCCTGAATGATCCACTATTTAAGAGACAGAAAAAATGCTGTTCTCTAAATGGGGATTCAAACTTTCCCCAGCTATGAAGAATCACGTCATTACAGGATGTTTGTAAAAGGGAAAATGAAACACATTTGTAAATATATCCAATAAATGAAGTTTATTTACACATAGTTCATCATAAGTATCACAAATGGGTGATAAGCCTTCAAATATTGGATTTTAGCCTGTAGACTAGTAAGTCATGCATTTAGGAAGACTTGTGTTCTTTTACAGGAGCCTTCTTGTCTCATTTTTTACTTTTATGGTGCGTCATTTATGCATATTCTATTTTTATTTAATTTTTACCTGTTTTCTCCAAGGTGAGTTTTAAACCTCCCTGTCTTACTTGCCTTCTCATTTGTAAAATGTGTTGCTCACAGATGAGTTCTTAGAATTTCATTTTCCCAGTGGCATTTCCATTATCATTGCAGCTATTTTCCTCTCAGGATCTAAAAGCTGAACTGAATCAAAACTGAATCTCCCAGGGTTTGTTTTTTGGAAGAGCGTGTCCGTGTTTCGCAGCATTAACACTGTATTTGCGCTTCTTCTGGTTTCCTTAGTTTTCATAGTCTCTGTGTTTTCTGAGAAGAAGCACCGAATTCCTTGGGTTGGTTTTTTTGGGAGGGTTGGGGTTTTTTTTTGTGGCATTCTTAGTCTTGGATTCAGTTTTTTTTCACAGGCCTAATGAATAATCTTAATATAATTGTGCTGTAATTAATAGTTGTTTTCAGTGCCTGAGACAAATGCCAAGCTGGCTCCTTTCTGGATGGGTGTTCTGTGTTTGTTTGCAGTACGGGCAGGGATAAACACTCCGGCTTTCCCTCTGCTCCCAGTCGAGCCACCCCTCCCTGAGGGGAGGCCGCTGTCCCTTTGTGCCCATCTGGGACACAGGGTCAGGGCTTCGGCTGCTGGGTGGGGTTTTTAGTTCAGGTGTGACTGAACTTGCTGCAATCTGCGGAGAAAACTTCTCAGGTCACTGTTTTGGGTTCAGATTTAACGAAGGTGTCCAAAGTCAACCCTTCTGGAGGGAGCTAGTTTTTGGTTTGGAATAAACTGCAGTCCTTGTGCCAGAAGCAAGCCCGTGGTCCTGGAGCATTCCCTGACACCCTTTATCCCTGCCATCCCTCGGTCCCAGCCCATTCCCTGTCACCCCTCATCCCTGCCATCCTGTGATCCCAGTCCATTCCCTCACACCCCTCATCCCTGCCATCCTGTGATTCCCAGTCCATCCCCTCACACCCCTCGGACACGCCGCTCCCTGTCCAGGCCGGAGACAGGGCCGGGCCGAGGCGGGTGTGAGGTGGCCGAGCACACAGAGTGAGTTTGCTGTTCTCTGCTTCCCCTCCCCTTTCCCGGCAGTTCTTCCCTCCCCTCTTGGCACTCTGCACAGGTGTCCCTCTGCTCCTTCCCCCCTTCCCCTGCCGCCTGTCCCATCCATGCCCCGTGCCCCGGCCCATGCCCTACTGGGAAGAAGGGCCCCCTCTGTGCTCCGTCAATGGGGCCCTTGTGCCTCTCACACTGCTGCTGTTCTCTGGGAAGCACGTCCAGGAGCCAGGCTGGCCACAGCAGGAATTCAGTACTCAGGTCCCAGAGCCCCTCAGCTCCCCTCCTCGGTCCCTGTTTGTGTATCCCACCGGGCTGGCCTTTGGTGCTGTGCCCTGGAGAGACTTCCCGGGTGGCTGTGCCCGAGTGGGGCTGGGCTGTGCCACCGAGGGCTGCAGGGGCTGAAGGTGCTTCTGGAGAGCTCCGGGAAGGGCCCAGCGCCAGCAGAACGAGGTGTGAGGCTCCAGGGACTGGGCAGGAGTGGGATCCAAGGTACATAAAACACGGAGAGGTTTTAACTCAAATGATTTAGCCAATTTGGAAAAATGCAGGCAGCGTTCATGAGTCTGTAGTTCCTCGTATTGGCCTTGACTCTGGAGCCTTGTGGAGCAGCTGTGCTTTGGGTGGTGTCCTGGGAGGTGTTTGGTGTGCAGGGAGGTGTCGGGGACAGGCTGCTGCAGCCCAGCTGCCTCTAAAAGAGCTCAGGTGTGCTGGTTCTCTTTGCTCTGTGGTGCACTTGTTGTTCTATGTGTGACTCTGCCACTGCCCTGGGTGTCTGTGCGAGGAAAGGGGCTGCTCCAGCTCCTGCTAACAAAACAATCTGCTCAATCTGCTGTAAGGCCTGCAAGTCATTTAAGGATTTTAGGCATCCAGGATGTAGCTGAAACGTGCCATCCTTCAGCTACTTGGAGTCTCAGCTCACTTGGAACAGGGAAACTGCTGTTTGCCTGAAGCTGGCAGTTTTTAGAAACAGAGTGAACAAAGTATCTCAAATTGGAAAACTGGGGGTTTTTTGCCAGGAGGGTAGGGATGAGGGTTTGGAGATGGAGAGCATGGGGCAAAGCATCCCTCAGAGGTTTGGAACACAGCAGAAGTGGTTCACTGCTCTCAGGGGTTTGTCTGCTGAGCTTTGAGCTGTGGGTAGGGAGGTTTGTGCAGGAGGAGCTCACGCTGTTTGTGGAGTTACTGGATCCAACACTCAGGTTGAACAGATGCCACCGGGCTGCAGCAGCCCTCTGTGCCCTGTTGGTTTGGGATGTCAGGAGCAATGGAAATAGAACTGTGAATTTTTATAAACATGGTCCTGATAATCTTGCAGGTGGTTTGGGGAAATGAAGGCAGAAGCTCAAGAAACGAAGTGAAAAGCTCCTTTTCCATTTTTTTTTCCCTTCATCTGACTAGGATTAAGAAAGAGGAACACTTGAATGTGCAGTATGGAAGAAAATCAGCGAGTCGTGGTGTGCTCTGTTGGCAGCAGAGCTGCAGGGAGGTGTAACTTCCAATGGGAATGGGAAGCTTAGGACAAACTTATCCTGAGACCTCTCCATGGTCCCTCAACACTGAGTAGCCCATACTTCTGCTTATCAAATAAAGACATCAAAAGGCTTTGAATTATTTAGTTTAATTCCAAAACGCAAACAGCTTAAGAATGCAGTTTTTCAAATCTTCTGTGGGTAAAGGTAAGGATTTATGTTCCAAAAGCCACCTTGGGAGTAAAACTCTCATGAATAAAAGTCTGGGAGCTGCATGGCAGCACCATCAGGAAAATATCAAAGATTTGGGATGCCTTTAAAAGGACTTTGTGTCTGTGTGTGTGTGACTGGATTCCGTTCTCCTCAAGAGGTTTTGATAAAGTTTCTCAAATTACAAACCTGAAATTCCCAGCCACACACACAGATGGATGTTTGTGTGAAACTGGTCTTAGTTTTACTCCACACAGACATTTCTCCTTTCAAATGTCACAGGGTGAAGCTGTAGGTTTCGAGTATGGATATTTGTAGCATCCAGTAAATGTCTTCTCATCCTGCTGCTTCGTGGTGGCACTAAGGGGAATTGTTCTGAGCCAGAGCTGGCATTAGAGATCGAGGAACTTGTGTAAAAATAGAAGCAACAATTCCTCTTCCTTTGCAACCTACAGGAAAAAGAGCTCCATTTGTTTGGGAGTCTTAGTTTGCATGAGTGAAACGATGTTATCTTAGCGAGTCTGTGGGAGGAACTTGGAAAAAGCTATTGGAAGAATTCCTCTCTCTGACGGTTCTTCAGCTCCACGTGAGGGAACCTTCATTTGTTCACCTGCAGGGATGAGTTTCCTGTGCCCTGTGCTGTCTCCTGATGGCTCATCCTGTTGTGTAGGTCCACCTTACAGGGAAGTTCCTTCTCCCATCACGCCTGCCCAGGCCTGTCCTGCTCAGCTGCTCTCAGTGTTTTGTGGGTAGTTTTCATCTCTTGGCTGTCGGTGATGTCTCTGAGCCTTGGCTGGGGCAGGCAGAGCTGGGAGTGCAGTGGGAGCTTCCCACAGGCACAGAGGCTGCTGGGGTGGGAGCCTGGTGCTCATGCAGAGCTTCCCCAGCTGGGATTTTGGTGTGAGATGAGTCTCTTTCCCCCACACAGGCATCTTTGCTTACCTGAACTACCATGTTCCCCGGACGAGGCGGGAGATCCTGGAGACCCTCATCAAGGGGCTGCAGCGCCTGGAGTACCGGGGCTATGACTCCGCAGGTACCTGTCTGAGTTGCAGGGGCTCTTCTGGGAACTTGGGCTTTCTGGGAACTTGGGCTTTCAGTGATGGTTTTCCTGGTGTGATTGTGAATGGTTTCTGCCACCTTCTGCTTTTGAAGGAAGCTGGAACACGAACTGGATGTGCCTGTGGTCAGAGGTTTGGATTAACTTCAATATACAGATTTCTATAAACATTCTTGATTTTTTTTTTTCCTAAGGCTTTAAAAATACTGACAAGGTGACAAAGGGAAAACTTAGTTCTAATCTAGGGGGTATCTAGCCTTTATGTGGAGGGCCAGCTCTTGGAGAAGGGGCTCTGGAAGAATCAAAAAGGGCAGAATTTGTTTCCATAAAATACTGTAATAACTTCTGCACTTGACCCTCTTTCTCTTTGTTCCATGGTGGGGTTTAGGTGTGGGACTGGATGGTGGAAACGACAAAGACTGGGAAGCCAATGCTTGCAAAATCCACATTATCAAGCAGAAGGGGAAAGTGAAGGCTCTGGATGAAGAGGTTCACAGTAGGTGTCTCCTCCTTTGCCTGCCCTCTTCCCCCGAGATGTCCTCTCACCTCGTGTTTTTTTAGATATCACCTGTTTTACCCACAAACACTGTATTTCCAAGTAACTTGTGTGTAAAGAGTCAGAGGTGTAAATGCTCAGGGATGAGCTGTGAAGAGCCTGGTGGTCCTGTGGTTGTTAGCGTGAAGTTACAGAGAAGTCCTGATTTCTTCAGGACAAATGAGTTGTGTCCTACTAAAGTAAAACAGACCTGAAACGCATCATGGGAAACAGACAAGAAAAACTCTGAAACAAACACCCAGAAAACTCCTTGAACTGGGGACAGAGGAATTAGCAGGAGATAATTATCAAGACCTAGAGCTTGGGCAGAAGGAGAAACGCTGTAAGAACCTCCCCAGCTGGGTTTTAAATGTTCCTGTGGAACGCTTGTCCCAGCTCGAGCCGTCTGTCCCGTGGGGCTGGGCTCTGCAGGGACTTCAGGAGGGCACTGGTGTGTGATGGGACTGCAGAGACCGAGGGCTTCTGCCTCTCCTTCTGCCTCTTTGTGTTCCCTTCATTAAACCTTAAGTTCATTAAACCTGAGCTCAGTGCAAAGATGCACAAAGTTGTTGGGAGTGGAATACGGAGGTGCTTTTCAGAGCAGTCGGGATCTCAACTCCACATTCGGAAGCTGCTGTGTTGGTGTAATTCAAGTCTTTTTAACCCGTTCTTGTGTTCACCTGGGGTGCAGAGTGCTGAGTGACCCAGAGGGAGGTGGGTCAGTCTAATTTTAGTGTAAACCAGGAGCCAAAAAGCCCAGACGAGGTGGGGTGTGTGGTGCAGAAGCAGGAGATGGACAGAGGATTCCTGAAGGGAGGTTTTCCTGCTCAAGAAAATGTCAGGATATACAGTTTTAAAGAGATTGTGGAAACACTTGTGGAGCAAGAGGAGTATTTTTTTTCAAAGAAATATTCATGTTCATGGTAGACTTTGGAGAGACAGGGGTTAGGGGTGCATGAATAACCATGGTGGTGCGCAGGGCTGGCTCAGCCACAGGTGACAGGATGGCAAGGAGCACCCCTGAGGGACAGCTCAGGGTTGGATTCTTCCTTAAAGGTTGCTTTTTGTTTTGGCAGAGTGAGGAATGCAGGGCTGTTTTCTGTGCCCATCTGCCGTGCCCTGAAACCCCCTGAGGTTTTGGTTGGACTTTGATGATCCTAAAGGTCTTTTCCAACCTTGGCAACTCTGTGATTCTGTGTCCTGTGGGGTTTGCTGGCCCTGTCAGCATTGCTGCCCTGTAGTCCCCGAGGCCTGGTGAGACTCCCAGCTTGACCTGGGGTGTGGACAGCCCCTCAGGACTAAAACTTTCTGCTGCAGAGCAACAGGACATGGACCTGGACATCGAGTTTGACGTTCACCTGGGGATCGCCCACACGCGCTGGGCCACGCACGGGGAGCCCAACCCCATCAACAGCCACCCGCAGCGCTCCGACAAGAACAACGGTCAGTGCCTTCCCTGGGACCCTCAGCAGCTCCTGGAGCCTCTGCCAGGGCTGCCTGCCCCTCTGTGTCCCGGGAGGGGTGGCTGGGCACAGGCAGTGGGTTCGTTCAGGCCGTGGTGCTGAGCCCAGCTGCGGTGGAGCCGCAGGGCTTGGACTCGGGTTCTGGCCACAGGGAGTGTTCCCAGCAGTGAGGGGTCCCAGGAAGGGCTGGGGTGGGTGCCCAGGGCCTGGGTGGGTGCGTGGGCACAGAGCAAGGAGGAGAAGACAGAAGGAAATGGGGTGGTGAGAATTTTCGTGGCTGTTCTTTGGAATGGAATTCCGTAAACTTTTTTTCCCTAATCCCCCCTGTAGGGAAGGGGGTTGGTGTGCCTGGGGCTGTCACAGGGTGGACTGTCACAGCGTGGGCTGTGCTGGGTGTGGCTGCCCAGGGGACAGCAGCGCTCAGCTGGCAGCAGCAGCAAGGAGGGAGCTGCCAAGTGCTCAGGTGCCTGCAGAGGCTTTGCAGGGTTTGGGTAGCCCTGGTGCCAGCCAGGTCACTGTTGTCCCCCCAGTTCCAGCCCTGCCAATGGGGCAGAGCAGGGAATGGCACCAGGAGGTGAAACGTACTTTATTCTGCCAAGGGCCTGTCCCTCAGGAATGTGTGTGGGCTCTGCTGCCAGGCTGGGCTGGCACGGGGCTGAGCAGGGCCTTTCCTCTGTCCCCAGAGTTCATCGTCATCCACAACGGCATCATCACCAACTACAAGGACCTGCGGAAGTTCCTGGTGAGTGACCCCTGGGGGTGAGACCCTCCCTCCTTTCCCGCTTCCCAGCTCACTCCCCCTCCTGTAGTCTCACTCTCGCTCTCCCATTTGCGCTCCCCGCTCGTTCCTTCACTCACGTTGCTCCACTCACTCCTCACTCATCTCTCCGTCATTCCTCCACTCACATTCATTCCCACCTCCATTCATGCTCCCCCACTCATATTTTTGCACTCCCACCCACATTTGCACTCACACTCCTTCCCTTACAGACACTCTCCATTCTCACATTTACATCCCCCATTCCCTCCCTGCCTCGCTCCCACTCCCCACACTCCCCCGCTGATATTCTGGCATTCACACCCACTGCCCCGCT
>VWZW01007569.1:154685-186373 GCA_013397115.1 Edolisoma coerulescens
AGACTTTCCCACTCAAACCCCCTCCCTGTGTCCCTCCCACCCCGACTCTCCCCCTCACATTCTCACACTCACTCCTTCGCTCTCACCTCCTCCACTCCCCTCACACTCCCACTCACTGCCCTCTCCTCCGCTCCTCATATTCTTGCAATTTGAAAGGCAGGAAGGAAGGATGGAAGGAAAGTGTGAGAAGAGGAGGAAAAGAAGGAAAAAGGAAAGGCAGGAAAGTAAAAGGAAGAGGAAGAGCAGAGCGAAGGATGGGAAAAAAAGAGGGAGAAAAGAGGAAGAATAACTGCAGTATGGAAGGGTGAAAAGAAAGGAAAGAAGGAGGGGCAGGAAAGAAGAGCAGGAAGAAGGAAGGGCAAGGAAAAGGAAAGATGAAGGAGGAAGGCAGGAGCAAGGAAAAGGAAAGGCATGAGAAAAAGAAGAAAAAGTTAAAGGCAAGGTGAAGGGAGTAGTAAAAACAAAGAAGGGAAAGGAAGGAAGGAAAAGTCAGGAGGAAGGGCAGGAAGGCAAAGCAAGGTGGAAGGGAAGGCAGAGGGCTGGTCACCCACACGGGCTGTCCCTGCAGGAGAGCAAGGGCTACGACTTCGAGTCGGAGACAGACACGGAGAGCATCGCCAAGCTGGTCAAGTACATGTACGACAACCGCGACAGCGACGACATCAGCTTCACCACGCTGGTGGAGAGGGTCATCCAGCAGCTGGTAATGCTGGGGGCAGGGAGGGGGGACAGGGTCATCCAGCCGCTGGTGACACTGGGGGCAGGGAGGGGGGACAGGGTCATCCAGCCGCTGGTGACACTGGGGGCAGGGAGGGGGGACAGGNGGGGGCAGGGAGCGGGGACAGGGTCATCCAGCAGCTGGTGATGCTGGAGGCAGGAAGGGGCAGCTGGGGGATGGACACAGTGGACAGACACCCCTACCCCCCCAAAATAACCCCTGCACTCCGGTGCTGCCAGGGCGCTGCAGCACCAGCCCGTGCCACTGCTGCAGGGTGCACTGGGGCACGTGCTGAGGCGTGGTTTTGTCTCTCCTGCCTCTGACTGTTCATCTCAGGTGTACATTCGACTTTCTTGAACGTTTGTCCATATTCAGCTGGGAAATGTCTACGTTTTGGGGCACGGCAGCCCCTGGAGGCTGCCAGCCCCTGGCTGGGGTGGTGAGAGCAGGGAGGGAGCCGGCCCGGGAGAGCCTGGGCTGCTTCCAGTCCTTCCCAAAGCTCCGTCCGGGATTGCTGCTGACCCCTGGTGGGAGCTGCTCCGCAGAGCCTCTGCTTCCACTGCCCGGTGATGGGCAGGAACGGGATCCACCCCAGTTCACCTCTCACCCCACAGCTGGTTCAGCTGAGTTCTTCACTGGTTTACCTGCCAGGACCTGTTGTAGCAACAGGCCAAGACCTCATGTTGCTGGCAGGTTGTGGCAGCTCATCTGAGCAAACACCCTGAAGTTTTGGTGCTTCTTTCAGCAGAACTTTGCCTTTGGGTCCCCTCACTGCACCCTGAGCTAAAGCAGGAGCCACCTGGATAACCAAGGGAGTCTGAGTGTCTCTCTGGGGGTTCAGGACTCACTCAGTGGTGGAGGATGCACTGCCAGGCTCAGGGGAGGGACATCCTTCCAGGATGGGGGGCTGCAGCTGCAGGCGGTTCTGAAAACATCTGTGAAACCTCTCTGGTGTCTCATCCATGCCCACAGAAACACAGGAGCAGTTTCTGTGCTGGGAACACTGAAATGGTGCCCAGGCCTCAGATAACAGAAGGGATGAACAGTTTGTTTCTCTTGTTCCAGGAAGGTGCTTTTGCCCTCGTGTTCAAGAGTGTTCATTACCCTGGGCAGGCCGTCGGTACCAGGTGAGTGTTGCCATGGGAGGGAACGTTCTTGTACCCTGCCTGTCACTTGGTTTTGTACCCCCGAGTTAGAAGACAGAGTAGAGATCATTCTCATCACACTGCATGTGCTGGGGAGAGGCTGGCTGTTGTTTTTAGTTTCCTTTCTCTTGTTCTCCATCTATCATATCAGAAAGTTCCCAGAAATATTTTGGAAATTTCTTATTTCCTGGTCTGGAACAGCTTGGTTTTGGTATCCTCTGGTTATGATCTGAAGGGAGATGATTTTACCTTTTCCTTTGTGCTTGCCCTTGTGGCAGCACTTGGACAAGTCCTCCGTTTGGCCTGGAATTTGGGCCAGCCTCGTGTTCACGTTTTCTATCCCACTTTTAAACGCCAGCATCGCTTGGGGTGCCGTCACCATGTGTGTGCCTCCACAGGGGCTGAACTTCAGTGCCAAAACCTGTTTGTAGATATGTACAGTGAGGAACAGCCCCTGCCTCAGGTGTACAGTGACTCTGGAGAATTTTGTCTAACCCTGATGTAGGTTCCTCACGTCCTCGTGGTTTTTATCTGTGTTTGCAGCAGCAGCCGCTCTGGGAGGCTCTGGCTGTGCCCTGGTGCAGCTGAGCTGCTGCTGGGGAGCAGAAGGCCGGGGTGGGGTGTGGGGGTGTCCCCGGGGTGCTGAGGCTGTCCCTGTGTCCTGCAGGCGAGGCAGCCCCCTGCTCATCGGCGTGCGCAGCGAGCACAAGCTCTCCACCGACCACATCCCCATCCTGTACCGCACAGGTGAGTGGGGAGCTCCTGCCCGGCCCCAGGGCTCGGCACGCTCAGCTGCGGGCTCTGAAACACAGACTTGGGCTGTGCATTGCAAACGAAACCATTGTGAGACAGGGGATTTTTAAAGCAACTCTTTAACCACATGTTCTACCCACCGTATACCACAGGTTGGCCTCTGGTGTTGTAATCAAAGCTTCAATGTTCAGTTATTGCAAGGAAAATTCATTTTAGTAGAGTAGAATAGTCATGGAATGGTTGGGTTGGGAGGGACCTTAAAGCCCATCTTGTTCCATGGGCAGGGACACCTTCCACTATCCCAGGGTGCTCCAAGCCCCGTCCAGCCTGGGCTTGGGCACTGCCAGGGATGTGGGAATAGTTCAGTATAATAAATTAAACAGTGCAGTTCAACTGAGGTCTCTGTTCTGTGGGTGGCATGTTGGCATTTGTGAACCTGGTAGTTTTCAAGAACAAAGATGAGAGAGCTTTCCAGGCTGGAGCTTGGCACTGTCACAGGCCTTGCCCCTTGGCACTGTCACAGGCCTTGCCCCTTGGCACTGTCACAGACCTTGCCCCTGCCACCCCACGTCATTTTTAGAAGCTGTTCCCCTTTGTGGGACAATGTCTGTTTATGTTGTCTATCCATCCTGCTCTCACATGTGTTCTACCACCACAGCCACCCTCAAAAATGAAAAGTGACTCAGAATTACTCTGTAATTCACTGTTCAGAGGGGTCTGAACCTGTTCAGTCCCTGGGCCCTGGACTTGTGTCTGAGCAGTGCAGGGATCCCAAGGAATTGCTGTCCTGTCCTGCTGCCTCCTAACAGTGCAGCTGCTGAGCCCCTGCTGCAAGAGCCAGTCCCAGGAGCTTTGCCTTTTGACTGGATAATTAGCAGTAACATTAATGTATTTCTGTAACACTATATATTTTTACTGATTATCTGAAGTTTGGTTTGTTTTTTTTTTCCAATTGCACTTTCAGCTGTACAATCTATGGATCATTCTTTTGATGGAATATCCATAAAAATGGAGGAAGGTGCCTACCAGAGAAAAGCTAATACTTGAAATTTCAGACAATTCCTCCAGTTCCTTAGGAAAGGAATCATAAATGAGAGCAAGATGCATTGTCTTTTTAACATGTGGTTATTGCTTTCCATGCAGTGTAGTGAAACAAGGGGGAGAGTCAAAATTCCTTCTTGATCATAAACACCACGAGCAGCACACGGGAGGATCCACCCATCCCATCTCAAATACTGGGACATAATGCCCAGCATATGTGCAAAACTGATGACAGTGCAGGTTGTACTGAGTGTTCCTGCAGCTCTGGCTACAGGAGGAAACAGAGAATTATCTTAGAAATGAACCCCACTAAAGCAGAAGGCTGCTGATAATCCTAATGCAGGCATTGCCCCAAATTCCTTCTGGAGCTGTGTCCTCCCGCTGACCACGGAGTGAGTCGGAGCTGCAGCCTCTGGTGGCAGCACTAAGGTTGGCCTGAGGCTGGGACTTCCTTCCCCTCTTCATTTATCAGAGGAACCATCTGTTATTCACTTGAAGTGCTTTAGAGGCCAACCCGTCCCATGATGGGATGAACCAAGCTCCCATCTGAAGCAGGAGAACCCTTTTCTGTGAGGGGGAGGATCTGGTCCTTGGTGACTGTGAATAAATGGGATTCCACCCTCAGCAGAGGCTCAGTGGCCTCGGGCACTCCCTGGGTGAAATATCTGAGATCTCTCTTGCTGGAGGAGAAGCAAACCTGGGTTTGTTGAGAGGTGAACTGTGTTCTCTGCCAGGAGCTGGTTTGCCTGACTCCAAACATCAGGTGAGGTTTTGTTTCTCTTTACCCAGTGTATCTCTCTGTGTAAAGTGTTTGAAGTGAAATTCCATAGCCGGGTGAGTTCCCAGGGGCTCTGAGGACCCAAATCCCTCAGCTCTCAGAGGCACTGAGGCTTTTCTGTGAAATTGCCCCCCCTTCCCATTTTTACTGTACCTGGGTTAATTCTCCATTCTTTGGTGCAGAAGGGAAGAGATTTAAAAATTCCTGTGTTGCTTCTAAATTGTAGTAAATGAGGGGTTGGTGCAGTAGAGCAACAATCAGATTATCCATAGATAAATGGACAAATCCAGAGATAAAATAAAGCCCATAACTTGCTGAAAATACTCACTAACTGCCCACCCCAGCCTTGGTGACTGCACACACAGTGCACGTGTGTGCACAATAACCACCCTCCAGTGCACAGTCTGTAATGCAGGAAAGCAATGCAACATCATAAAGTCAATGCAGGAAAATGCTCTATTTTGAGAAACCAAATTTGCATGTTCTGATCAGGTCTGGGGTGCCTCTGTGGGGGAGTGGCCACTAACAGCTCTGCTCTGTCCTTTCTCAACACCAAATCAGTCTGTCCTGTCTCAACTCAACAACAAAGGCGTTGTTTTCCTCATTTGCTGACTTAATAACTGAACTGGGAGGCTCTAAATCACTGGCTGAGTGGACCTTTTTTACTGAGTATCAACATGAAAGCAGTATTTTTCCTTTACATTTTCATCTGCAGAAGTGTAGATCAGAACACCACGAGCTCTGCTTGCATCACTGGATCAGATCAGTGTCTAGTAGGTGAAACAACATCAGGATTACGGAATAAATATAGAATGGAGTAACTTCAGTGTTACTGTTCTTCAGCAATGGTCCCATTTTGGTGGATAAGCTGATTAATCCACCCCCACCCTCCCCATACCCTGCACAATGACTGGCAAATAATTTTGCTCGAGGCTGGTGCTGAGCAGTAGGTGTTGGGTGCCTCATCTGCATCCCTGATGAGCTTCACCGCTGAGAAGCCGTTTGGAGGGAGGAGGAGGATGAGACAGTGTTGGGAGTTGCCAGAGTACTCCAGAAAGGGTCCATGGTGAAAAGCTGAACTTTTAGGACAGATTTTTCCAAAGCTGACTCACAGCCCTGTGTCCTCCAGCACCCCTGGATCCCTCCCTGGCAGCAGCACAGGTCTGATTTTCTGATCAGGATGAGGTGCTTGTGTTTGGCAGTGCAGGAGCAACGCCGAGCTCTTAATCCTGGATTTCCTGAGCTGTGTCTGACCAGTGAGCTCCGGCAGGCAGAAATAGGTTTGGGTTCCACTGCGGTGCTCAGGGGAGCTGGGTGGTCACACAGGTGGCAGCTCTGAAAGAATCTCCCCAGTGCTGAGAGCAACAGACAAAGAAAGAGCAATGCTGCTCCGTTTCTGGGGGCTCAGGAGAGTCTCACCAGAGAGGAGCAGGGGAGAAGCTTGAGATGATCAACAGAGCAGGTTTAATAGGGAAATGTGGCTGCCCATAAAGCATCTTGAATTCTCTGCTAGTGCAGCCACACAAAACTTTAATTTGGATATTTTCCTGATGACTTCCTCTAAACTCAAAAGTGCACTTGCAAACTTACTGAAAAGCACATAAAACTCCTGCAAGTGAACTGAGAATGGGCACAAGTGCTGCTGTGACCACCTGCAGGCATGAAAATAGTGCTTCATGTTGGTACTGTGCCTTGGGGCCTCTGCTGGGGGTCAGCTATGCTCAGGTGTGGCACCTGGGCAGCCCCTGACCCTCCTGTCTCCTAGGGAAAGACAAGAAGGGGAGCTGCAACCTGTCCCGAGTGGACAGCACCACCTGCCTCTTCCCCGTGGAGGAGAAAGCTGTGGAATATTACTTTGCCTCTGATGCCAGGTAGGGTTTTCCAGCATCTTTGGTGTGTGTAGAGATATCCTGTTTAAAGCTCCCTTGAACCGGAGATGGGGAGGCTGTGGATTCTTGGTGAATAAAGTAAATTGCGTGCATGTGGCCATTTCAGATACCAAAAGAGAGCTCCTGTTAAAGGAATGAGCACTGGCCTTGGAATAGGGTGTTACCCTTCTTCAGGCTCACCTGTTGGTAGGATTTCCCAGTGATAGGAAACCTGAGGGAGTACTGACCTAAATTAGCAGGACAGATGCTAATTATGAGGAGAATTGTGTTGATTCTCCAGGGATCTCTGCACACGTGCAATTCCTTCATCATCTAAGGTGGCACATTGTAATCCCAGAGGAGCAAGGAGAGACTAACTTGGCAGCAGCCTTAGCAGAGTTTTTGGGATTCTCTGGCTCAAGAGAAATGAGTGCTTGCTCCAGGAATGTAAAAATACTGCTGTGCTTGACTTCTGCAGCTCTTCCCATCAGAGAATTGTGGAGACTCTTAGGACAGCCTGATGTGTTCTGGGTTTAGAGCTTCTCAGTGACGCTCCAGGGAGTGCTGCTGAGCAGATCCCGGGTGCCCTAACAGGGGACAAAGCTGTCCCTGGTTTTACAGATGGGCAAAGTGACATACAGGGAGGGACAGTGGCTTATCTCTGAAAAATCCAAGGAAGGAGCCTGTTCCTGTGTTTGAGCAGCCCGTGTGCCAGGGGAAATCCCTGCCCTCCTGACCTCATAGCTCCAGACGGATCCCATTGCTGCACACGCTGCTTTGTCTGAGCAATTCAGAGCTTCTCCCCAAAGCAGGCACTGAAATTAGTAATGAGCTGGGGGGAGAAACTCCGGTTCCATTGGCAGGGTGGAAATGTCCCTGACAGGGATGGTTTTCCAAGACGAGGCCGTTCCTCGCTGCGGAGCTGCGTGTGGGGTGGTGGGAAGGGCTGGCCGGGCCCCGGCGCAGGGTGTGACGCGCTCTGTGCCCCGCAGTGCTGTCATCGAGCACACCAACCGCGTGATCTTCCTGGAGGATGACGATGTGGCGGCCGTGGTGGACGGGCGCCTGTCCATCCACCGCATCAAGCGCACGGCCGGCGACCACCCGGGCCGGGCCGTGCAGACCTTGCAGATGGAGCTGCAGCAGATCATGAAGGGTGAGAGCTGCTGGGTGGCACCGGGAGGGGCACGGCTGCTGCGTCAGGGTGGGAAGGGCTGGAGGTCACCTGGGGCCATCCCTGACCCCAGCGATGCCAGGCCCTGCTCAGTTGAGTCCGGAGCATCTCCCAGGACAGAGGTCCCACAGCCTGGTCCAGTGCTGTGTCACCCTCATGGGGAGGAAAGTCCCTACGTGTAGTGGGACTTGCCCTCTAGTTGTTGACAGCTTGCTGAGGAGAATTGTGGGGCTGAGGATTTTGCCTCCTGCCTGGAGCCATGTGGTTTTTCCAAGACTGATCCCTCACAAACTTGCCAGCCTGGATCTTGCCCTTCACTGACACCTTCCAGAAACCTGAATCAAGCTCTCATCATGAGCTGGTGTTTTGGCAGAAAAAGAAGTATCAGTTTAATAAACTCTGGCTGGTAGCGGGCCTAGTCCAAGCTTTTCCCTACATACACAGGAAAAATGGCAATTACCAGGAGGTAATTTAAAATTTAAGTTACCAGGAAGGTAAAGTGTTCTGATTTGTTTTCTTTCTTTCTTCATAGGTAACTTCAGCTCATTTATGCAGAAGGAAATATTTGAACAGCCAGAATCTGTTGTTAACACGATGAGAGGAAGGGTCAACTTTGATGACTACACTGGTAATTGAGCTTGAGCCTCCCTCGTTCCTGACAGCTCCACATCCAGCAGTTACCCATGGCAGTCACAGGGGGAGGAGTGGGTGATGGAGTGGGAGATGGAAACCTCGGTGGTGTGAGATGGAGTGTGTGTCACAGAGTGCCTCCAGAATTCCATGTGCTGGTGGCAAGATCCCATTTTATGATGGGTCTTTGCTGAGTGGATGATGGAGGTGGTAACACGCTGTTAGCACCAGTGATCTTGAGAACTTCTCCTACCTGGCCACCCTGATTTTCCTCTCTGATCTTGCTCACAGTGAACCTGGGTGGGCTGAAGGATCACATCAAGGAGATCCAGAGGTGTCGGCGTTTGATCCTCATCGCCTGTGGCACGAGTTACCACGCAGGAGTGGCTGTGAGTGCTGGGCTCTGGGGCCTGGGCTGGGCTCAGTGCCAGAATCACAGGCTGGGGTGGGTTGCAGGGACTTTGAAGCTCATCCAGTGCCACCCCTGCCATGCCAGGGACACCTCCCACTGTCCCAGGTTGCTCCAAGCCCTGTCCAGCCTGGCCTTGGGCAATGCCAGGGATCCAGGGGCAGCCACAGCTTCCTTGGGCACCCTGTGCCAGGGCCTCCCCACCCTCACAGGGAGGAAGTTTTTCCTAATAATCTAATCTAAGTCTAGCCTTTCTCAGTTTAAACCCATTCCCTGTGTCCTGCCACTCCATCCCTTGTCCAAAGTCCCTCTCCAGCTCTCTCGCAGCCCCTTTGGGCACTGAAGAGGCTCTGAGCTCTCCCTGGAGAGTGTATGGAGTGTGCCAAGCAGAGTAAGGACTGATTTCAGGTTAAGAGTAAGCAGGTGCACACAGGTGAGTGAAGGAGACCCTTGTGAAAGCTGCAAACACCAGACTTTCAGTTCACAGGAACAGCAGGAGGAGGTAAAAGCTGATGAGCCTGAATTTAGGGAAGTGGTTCCTGTGACTTCCATGGCTGTGGAAGGCTTTGGAAAACAAAGGCTGCTCTGTTGTAAAAAGCAGCTGGCAGGGGAGGGGTGATGCAGGAGCAGAATCTGCAGCAAGGCAGGGGCTG
Source organism: Edolisoma coerulescens (assembly GCA_013397115.1). Lineage (NCBI taxonomy): Eukaryota > Metazoa > Chordata > Aves > Passeriformes > Campephagidae > Edolisoma > Edolisoma coerulescens. The sequence goes on from VWZW01007569.1 coordinate 163,855, forward strand.
CCAGGAGCCAGGTGGGATTTCTGGTTGGCCTGGATGTAGGTGGTGGTTTCTGAGTTCTTCAGGCTGCAGTCTGACACACGCACAGGACACCCAGTATTACATAACCTGTATGGAGGGTTGCATAAGTGAGACTGACTTAAGAGAATTCTCTGTTTGAGGCAGGAGTTGGCCTCAGGCTGGCGGTGGTGCCAGAGCAAGGTTGCTTCTCACAGGGCTTGTTGGTGACTTGAGTGTGGGCAATACTGAGTAAATAAAGTATAATCCAGCACTAATTTTCACCTGGGGTTTTAACAGTAATATTTTCCAGTGTGTGGCAGCTAGAAAGGTTTTTATGTGCAAACACTTGGTTTTATAAACACGCTGTGATACCTGACTCCCTGCCCCTCCTCGTGCCAGACCCGGCAGGTGCTGGAAGAGCTGACGGAGTTGCCTGTCATGGTGGAGCTGGCCAGCGACTTCCTGGACAGGAACACCCCCGTGTTCAGGGACGACGTCTGCTTCTTCCTCAGCCAGTCAGGTATGGGCTCCCTTCCCCAGCCTCACCCGCTCCTGCCCGGCGCTGAGGGAGGGAGGAGGCAGCAGGGGTGACTTGGGTGCTGTCTGTGGGACTGTGGGTGCTGATGTGAGGGAGGGCGCTCCCATTCCAGGGCTGGTTCTGCTCCCTCCGGCTGCAGCTGCTGCAGGGCTCCTGTGGCTGGCAGGTGGAACAGGAATTTTGTTTCCTTCCTCTGCATCAGTCAACAGGCTGGAAGTGCTGCTGGGCTGGGGGTGAAGGCAGCTCCACAGCTCCTTGGGAACAGTTTTAGTTCTCCAGTTAAAGCACCGCCATATGGTGGATTGGAGCCACAGAAGAAAGGAAACTCTTAGACATGAATATCAAAAAATCCAACTAACTTGGAATGGAGTAGGAGATGAAAGGCACACTGAGGCATAAAAGAATTTATATGAGATATTTCATATTTTCAAGGACAACTGCGATACAAAACGGTTTTTTTCCCCTTAGTTACATTTATCATTTCAGGTTTTCATGAGTGATCTCTAGCTGTGACACTAAAACCAGTCATTACTTTATCTCCACAGGTTAAAATACCCTTTTGGGAGCAATTTCTTTCTTCTCTGTAGTGATTTTTTTCTTCCCAGTACCAAGTGTCTCAGAATATCCTGTCTGTGGGGGGCTCATGGTCAGGTTCTCCCTGGGGTTTTTGAAGACAGGTTTTTGTGTCCCTTAGAGCCAGTCCTGTCCCAGTCTAACAGGGGACACTCCTGAGGGCACACAAGGGGCTCCATCTTTCCCTGAAGTGTTGGATGTGGCAAACTAACAAAGATTTTCCTGGAACCTGAGCTTGCTCATCAGGCAGTGCAGACCCAAAGTAAACACTGAGCTCAAATAACTCGTTCCCCCCACCCATAAATCTGTTTTTAGTGTAGATTCCCGCCCTGCAGGTCTGGCTTTGAGTGGAGCACTGTGCAGGGCAGGTTTGGGCACTGAGGAGAAATGCACTGACCTCACCTTGGGGGTTTTGTTCTTTCCCGTCACCTTGCACGTGCAGGGGTCCTCAGAGCTGTGTCCTTTCAGGGCTGAAGCAAACTGGTGACACGAGCTGGGAGGCACAGCAGCTTCCATTCATAGCCCATCTCTGCAGCTCAGCCCACCAGCAGCTCAAGACATCCCTAAATGTGTTCTCCCCCCATACCTCCCTGCCCAGATGAATTTTTATTCACCACAAAAACAAATGAAGTTGATTTTTGTTAAAGGGACAACCCCTGAACTGCCTTTTCCCCCCTTGTTTTAAACCATAGCAGCACACTGGCTTTTCCTTGCACCAAGTGCTGCAGGTGGGTGTTGTGTTTGCTGGGTGTCACTGCCCTGAGTTCAGGGTTCAGACCCGGCGTGCTGGGGCTGAGTGGCTGCTGCCACCTCCTTGGCTTGCGGGGAGCACAGACCCCTGGGGCTCTGTCGGGGGCCGTGGTGCAGTGGCAGCAGCACTGAGCACCCGTCCCTGTGCTTCCCCGTGTTGCAGGGGAGACAGCAGACACCCTGATGTGCCTCCGGTACTGCAAGGAGAGGGGAGCCCTGACCGTGGGCATCACCAACACCGTGGGCAGCTCCATCTCCCGCGAGACCGACTGCGGGGTGCACATCAACGCGGGCCCCGAGATCGGCGTGGCCAGCACCAAGGTGGGCCACGACCCCCCCTCCCTGCCTTCACTTGGTGTTCCTGCTGCTGGAACCCCCCCTGAGGGGCTGGGCCCCTGTTAAATGCTTCCTGTTCCCTCCTCACCCGCTGCTGCTGATGGTTGTGCAGGTGCAGACCAGCAGCACCCTGCGTGGTCTCTGTCCTGGAGCTTGCAAAGGGCTTTTCTTGGTCCCTTTTAAAAATGAAATAATATAAGGAAACTGCATTAAACATTGAAAACAAAGGGGTCTCAGAGGGAATGATTCCCTCAGAGGCCAGAATTCCCTTTGCCATTGTTTGTCTCAAGGTGCAGACTCAATTTAAACTGAGGTCAGAGATGAAAAAGGAAATTAATAGACAAGATAATGGAAACTTTGTCTGCATGTAACTCCCTCACTGGCTCTGCTTTACCAAAGAAAATGGGATATTAAAACTATACTTTTAACAAATGGGGGAATGGTCTTTTACAGAAACCTCCTGTATGTGTCCAGATAACAGGAATGTTCTGGCTATGTGTGATACAGTATAACATAAGTCAACTTTGCTGCGTTTCATTTTGATGAAGTGCTTGTGCATGGTGAAATCTGCTTTGGTTTAGTTATATTTAGAGGCGAGATGATGTCAATCTGTTACATAAATTCAGCCAAAAACCACATTTGAGTTTAATAGTTCATTGGGGAATTTGATCATGGAAAATTCATGAGTCTCTTACAAGAAACTCTTGAACGAGCTGTTTGTCCCTGTTGTTTTCACATGGCCAACAGTTACAGTTTGCAGATAAATGGCATTTTTTCTCTGATGATGTGGGGAGTTACCAAAGTTGTGCACATATGAAATAGGGACTTGAAAAGTTTCTGCCCTGAGGTTGCCCAGAACTTCCTTTTGGGAATATTCTAAACAGCTCAGGCATGTTAGTGTGGCTGCTGGGTACTCTTGCAGGCAGTGGAGCCTTACCCAGGGGAGAAGTTCAGGAGAGGCTGTTCTTAGAGAAGGGAGGTGGGAAATCACAGCTGCCTTTGTGCTCCTTGAGTGTGGTCCAAAAACCTCTCAGCTGGTTGTCCTGGGCTTCCAACAAACACCTCCAGTCAGCGGCCTGCTCGTCTCCAGGGTTCTCAGGAGTCACTTGCAGTAAAGGAGGACAGGGGTATGGCCACAAAATAGGGTGTAGTAGTCACCAGAGAATCTTAGAACATAAAACCTTGGTGGTTGTGTCTGAGTCTCCTGGAGCGTGAGGAGATCACGGCGTGCCTCCGCTGAGATCTGCTCCAGTGAGCTGCGCCTTGTGAACTCACGTTCAGTTTTGCTGCTAACTTGTAATAAAAGCTGCCACTTGGTCTGAGGATTTCACCTGGTGGGTGAGAAGCCCCTGGCTGGTGCAGCAGTGACGTTTCCCCGTGCCCCACCGCAGGCCTACACCAGCCAGTTCGTGTCGCTGGTGATGTTTGCCCTGATGATGTGCGATGACCGGATCTCCATGCAGGAGCGGCGCAAGGAGATCATGCGGGGGCTGAAGGGGCTGCCAGGTAGGAGCCCGGGCAGAGCTGGGCCCTGCAGGGGCTGGGGGGTCGGGAGGGCAGCAGGGCTGTCACAGTTCCTCATGCGGCCACCTTCCCTCCGGTGTCTCCAGGCCACCAGCCTGGGCCAGTAAAACTCCGAGCCCAGGGGTTTTACAGGTCACTGCTGGCTGTGTGAGTGAGGGGTGAGGGGGGTGAGCAGTGTGAGGCACACACATGAGCACACTCAGTCTGGACTCTTCCCCTTCCCTCTAGACTTGATTAAAGAAGTGCTGAGCATGGACGATGAGATCCAGAAGCTGGCCACAGAGCTGTACCATCAGAAGTCTGTCCTCATCATGGGACGGGGCTACCACTATGCCACGTGTCTGGAGGGAGCCTTGGTGAGATTTCTTTATTTAAAGCTGGCTCAATCACAGCCAGCAGCAGGGCTGTGTTTCAGACCTCTGCACAGGGAGCAGCATCTGGCTGCAAGTGCAGAGCAAATGCAGCCATGGCTCTGGTGTGTTGGCCAACGCTGGGTTAAACGGAGGGCCCTGGCACAGGGTGCCCAGAGCAGCTGTGGCTGCCCCTGGATCCCTGGGAGTGTCCCAGGCCAGGTTGGACAGGGATTGGAGCAGCCTGGGACAGTGGGAGGTGTCCCTGCCCATGGCAGGGGTGGCACTGGGTGGGCTTTAAGGTCCCTTCCAACCCAACCGTGCCATTGTTACAAGTAACTGAAAGTCACTGTGACATTGCTGAGGCTGCTGCTGGAAGATTCCCACGTCACAGGCTGCAGTGGGCTGGAAGGGTGCGTTGTCCATCTTCACACTGGGAATGCTTCACTGGACAAACTGGGCACCCTCATAAATTGAAAACTGAGCGTGTACTTTCCAAAGCCATACACTGCAGTTGTTACATTTGAGGAGATTCCTGTTGTCAGTGCTGCCCCCACTGCCATGCAGCCGTGTCCTCTTTGCCCAGCCAGGCTGGCAGGATGGCTGTGGTGGCTGGTGGCAACTCATGAGGGCTGTGGTGGTTTGGTGGTACAGCTGGAAGTGTTGGTGGCCTGAACAGCCCAGCCCAGGGGCTCTGCTTGGATCTTTGATTTGTTTGGATCTGAGGAGAGCCAGAACTGAGTTTGACAGAGTGCAAGAATTCACAGAGATGGTTAAAAAAAAAAGTAGAAGGTTGCTCAAAGCTTTCTGAATTTTTCCCCCCTCTAGAAAATAAAAGAAATCACCTACATGCACTCGGAGGGGATCCTGGCTGGGGAGCTGAAGCACGGCCCGCTGGCCCTGGTGGACAAGCTCATGCCTGTGATCATGATCATCATGAGAGACCACACCTATGCCAAGTGCCAGAACGCTCTCCAGCAGGTCATTGCACGGCAGGTAAGGGCCTGGCAAGGTCTGCAGTGCCTCTGAGGTGATGCTTTTAATAGGAGAGAGCAGTTCACACACCCAGCCTGTTCACTTCAGTGGCATTGCCCACGTGTGAGTTCAGTAAGTACTGTGGGCATTTCAAGAGCAATTTTTGCAACAATTGCAGAAGCCTGGCTTGCTCTGTTTAACCCTTTAATACCCCACAAGGCTGCCCAGGGGATGAGAAGCTGTTTGGTTCTAAATTAAGTAATAAATTTTGCCACTGGCACTCTGCAGAGAAGCGAGGAAAGAACCTTTCAGAACCTTTCCTTCAGCGTTCCCCTCTGTTGCAGGGACGACCTGTGGTGATTTGTGACAAGGAGGACATCGAGACCATTAAGAACAACAAAAGAACAATCAAAGTTCCCCACTCAGTGGACTGCCTGCAGGGGATCCTGAGCGTGATCCCCCTCCAGCTGCTGGCCTTCCACCTCGCCGTGCTCAGGGGCTACGATGTGAGTACAGCATTCCTTCCTCCTGCCCTGCGGGGTGCTGCCGTGTGCTGGGCGATGCTGCAGGGCTCGGGGGTGTCCGTGTGGCTGCTTGAGCTGCTGCAGTGACCAGGTCCAAGGCCAGTCCTGGCCAGTGCAGAGCTGGAGGAGGCCCAGTACACGCGGCCGAGTCTGGTGCGGCTGAGCTGGGACGTGTGCCTGTGGTCTGGCAGGAGCTCCCAGGTTCTGGAGGGCTGGCAGGGAGCTGAAAGGAAGGTGACAATGCTCAGAAGGGTGTTTGGCAAAGAGTTTGGTGTTAGGTGTTTGATCTTAATACAGACACTGGCCTCTACCTGTTATCAGTGACCTCTTATTATTTGAGCACTGGAACTACGTGGACTAAAGGGACTCCCTCCTTAGTTTTGACAGAGGAGTTGTAACAATTGAGGTTGTGGACTTTCTTCTGCACTGGTTGTCCTGAATTAACACGAGAGTATGTTGAACTGTGTTCTGTTGAAACACAGAACAGACATTCCACACGTTACAAAGTTATACACAAACAAACAAAGTGTGTAAATACTCACAAGCCTGTTCTTTCTCCTCCCTCTCTGCAGGTTGATTTTCCAAGAAATCTGGCCAAGTCCGTAACTGTAGAGTGAAAGATCATCTGAATCATAGGGGCAAAGGGGAATTAAATGAAAGACTTTTTTTGGTACCAAAATAACTTGATTTTAAAGCCCCCTAGGTAAATCTTATTTTGCTAAATCATTGTTTGTGTATAAGAGCACCATAATTCCATTACATTAGTGATTGTCCAATTGATTCCACATGCTATGTCAATAGCTCTGGGTTTTTTTGAACAACAGACTTCCATGAAAGATGTTAAATGATTTTCCTTAAAGATTGCTGAGTCTTCTAGGTAAGGGGCCCTCCACTTTACTTTGAGCTGATGTCATTGTCTCTTACCCCATGTGGCTCATTCCAGTCATTGATGAGAAACCACTGAAGGAATTAATCAGTCACCTGTCATGCTCTCAGGCAGTGAAGCAGGACACCAGAATACACACCTGGAACGAGAGCTGGTACTGGTCATGCTTGTGCAGGTGTTTTACCAGTGAAGGAAACTGCAGACAAGCCTTTGGGGTCAGTTCCTGCCTCGGGTACAAAAGGGAATTCAGCTGAGCCGTCACAGCCTCCTCGCTCCTGGGCCCGTGGTGAACGTGCCCGGCAGAGAACGCTGCTCCAGAGGGATTTTATCTATGCCAAAAACATAGCAAGTGACAATCTCGTGGCCACGGTGGCCACGGCTGCTGGGACCCCAGCGCGGCCAGTGGGACCCGCCCTGGCTGGGACTGGGAGCGCTGGCCAGCGGGGCTGAGGGCAGAGAGGAGGGACCAGGGCTCACTCTGAGCTGTGGCTCTTGCTGCTGCTGCTTGGTCGGGGTGTTTTTAAAACAAGTGGAAGTTCTCCCGTGCTGAGGGATTTCCCCTGGAAGTGAGGGGCACTGGGGCACTGTGGACACACCCGAGTGCCCCAGCTCCGTGCAGGGGTTTTTGCTGCAGGTCACTCTGGTCTGGGTGTGTTTCTGCCTTGTGTCTCCCCAGCAGAGAGGGCTCTAAAGCTCCTTCCTGAAGCTTTTTTAGCCAAAGTCCCCTGATGACAGCGAGGGCTCAGGTTTATTTAGCAGCAGTTCTTGTGTGACTCGTGTCAAATTCAGCTGGTGTAAAATTGAAGGGGATAAAAAGGCTCCATAAACACGACAGAAATAAATACCTTGGTAATATTTCTATAACAAGCTTGAAGAGAATCAGAAATGACTCAGAAAATATACCTTCAGGACTCAAAACCTGGCTTTGTCAGAATCATCGAAGGGCAGTTATTATGTATTTCCTAATGCAAAAAGGTGAATTTCCTCTCATCTTGCTGGGTTTTGAATTAGCTTTACACAGGCACCGTAAAAACATGCTACCAGGTGTAAAGTGGTGCTGGTGAATATTCCAGGTCATTTACTGCCCCTGAAAAATGGCTTTAGCAAATGCAGTGCCTGGGGACTGCCCAGTGCCCTGCAAACCCCAGTTCCCCTGGCACAAGGGGCCAGTGCTGAGCCACGACCCAGGCTGGTCCATGGCTGCTCCCAGCAAGGTGTTCCCAAAGACTCTGTAGCAATTCTGCTTTGTACAAACCCACAGGGGCTGTTTCACTTCAGTTCAGTGTCAGCTCAAGGCTCAGTTTCATGATGAGAATGAAATGCTGTGTGCCTGGAAACAGCTTCTCAAAGCCAGTGTTTGTGTTTATGAATCTGTCACGTTAAGATGGTTAATTTATGAACACATTGTGCTGCCAGTGTCTGTTTAAGAACAAAGTAGTAAATGCTACATTTTAGTTCAGCAAATGCTGTGTGTGAGGCACTGCCCTGGGACAGCTGTGCCTCTGCCTAAACATGACCAGGAGCCCTCCCTGCTTCATTGGAGGATGATAATTGTCCTTAAGGAAAAAACAAGGCACGTTCAGTGCTAACAGGTGGAAGACAGCTCCTCCTGCTCCTCCTCCTGCTCCCACCAGCTTGCTTAAGAGAAAATGTTCAGGGCTGGATCCAGGCCGGGCTCCCCCTGGATCCCCCTGGCACAGGGATGTGCAGTGTCCCCATCCTTTGTTCTCAGAACAGGATCTCATGTGAAACAACCCCACAAGGGAATTATTTAATGCCCTTTTCTCTGCCTGCAGCCAGTGTTGCTTTTACCCTGCCTTGCACAGAGGGCTGCTCGTGGTGGGGGGCAGACACCCTGTGAACATGAGCTGCTGTCCAGCAGAAGTGTGTTAGTGCAGGCTGTTACACACTTGTGAAAGTCGTGTACAAAGAGGACCAAAGAACAGGAGTCTGAGTCTGAGATGGAAATGTCGGGTCTGCCACGGCCGTGCCGGAGCCTGGGGCTCGTGCTGAGCTCTCTGGGTCTGTGCTGTGCCAGACCAGTCCTTGTTCCTTGTAGCTGAAGGCACTGATGGGTCAGGGGAACAGGTAGTGCCCACCCCCCCTCCTGCCAGCAAACTGCCTGGAGTGTCAAACTCTGTCTGCCAAATCTGAGGGCGCGGAGCTGCCGCAGGGAGGCTGATGGGTGTTGGAGGCTCAGTCTCAAGGGATGCTCTGGAGCACACCTGTATGAAGAATTTCTCTGCTGAGCGTGGCAGGGAACATGTTAAAGCATCTCGTTGTTGTTGTTGCCATGCAGTGTGAAGTGAGAATGTACAAAGGACTCTTTTTAGCTTTCCTTACCTCATTTTGTCCACGTGTTGCATTTCGATGAACAGACGATGTTTCTCTTTTCCGTAGAAAACTCTTAGGATGTCTCGTGGTATTTATTAACAGCCAGTCTTCTGCTCTCCCAAATGAATGTTTTGCTTACTGAGCCAGTAAAACTCTCTCCCTCCTCACTGAGGTGTTGAAAAATTCAGTAGCCCTGTCTCTAAAATTGAGCCACAGGTAAATGCAGATAAAGGCCTTTGCCCTCTGGAATAGCAGCTCCTATTCCTGCCTGCTTTGGTCACAGTTTACTTTGGTGTAAGTAACTCTGCTCCTCACCTGCAGAGACTCAAAGGGAAGCCCTGAGGTCTTGGGGGGTTTTGATTGCCAAAGACCAGAGAGCTCCCAGCTCAGCACATGTTTCTGCCCAGCAGTTCTCAGACAGATTCTACACACGTGGAAATTGAGCTGCACATGGAATATGCTTCAGCCAGAAAAGTTCTTTTTATTCCTCCCGGCCCTGCTGCAGAAGGGCTGTGGACAGTTTTTTCCCAAATTTGTCATAGTCAGCACTGTCTGTGCACGTTCTCTCCAAGAGCCCCCAGCAGTGCCTGGGTGGCTGTCCCTGGGCAGGGCCATCTCCTGTGGCCCTTCTGTCCAAAAAGCTGCCTGGACACCCTGTGTTGGGTCAGGCTCAGCCCCCTGTGCTGGGAGAGCCAAAAGCTTCACCCAGAGCCTTTCCCAGCTGCCTGGGATGGAGCTCGTGGGCCTCCCACAGAGCCTTCAGTCTGGAGCCTTAAGCCCAGCCCAGACTCAGCTGCTGAGTGGAGCATCCACAGGCACAAGTCAGACCCACACCAGTGCAGAACTGGGCCTTTCCCCTCCTGGCTGTCCCTAGGAGTCCTTGGTGCCACAAGCAGGTGCCTGGTGGCCGTGCTGGATGGAGGGAGGGACTGCAATGTCAGTGTTTAGCTGTGGCTAATTTTGGATCCTACCTGAATGTACCAAACTTGCCTCAAAGCATGGAGTCCCTCCTCTTCATCAGAAACAGGAAGAAGAAGAAACAGAAGTATTTGAAGTTGAAAAAAAAAAAAAGGAAAGAAAACTATTTGCCTTCAATTTAGTTTCTGTAAATAGACATTTGAGTGGCAAACCCACATTTCCTCCCTTGTAGATTCTCTGCCTCTGCTGTACATATCCAGCTGGCTTGGGTTGTGGGGACCAGACTGTACCGTGTTTCCTGTCGTGTGCTGTATGCAGAAGATGTCTTACTTTTGTCTGTAGTGTTTTATAATTTGGGTTTTGTCTCTTTGCTTACTTTTTTTGTATCTCACCCTTTGAATAAAATCAAGTGCCCTACATTAAACAAACGGAATTACTGGTCTTCAGTTAAATGCATTAAGAACAGTTGTAACCCCTGTGGAAGTTAAGGGCTGGATGTACAAAGCAGAAAACCTCAGGGCTTAACTCGCCCCTCTCCTGACCAGCCAGGCTCTTTTCAGGTCAGAGGTTCAGCCTGTATTTCATTTTTCCTATTTCACCTGCCCTTTCCTGACTGATTTTTTCTACTCTACAAGAAAGCCGATGCAATCCCCTTAAGGCAGAACTGTTTCTGCAACCTTCTGTGCCTTAATTCTTATTTAATTTCCCCTTTTCTGTCACTGAGAAGGTCGCAGTCAGCACAGCCCATACCTGACCCGTGCTTGGTGAGTGTTACCCGCATCCCACAACTTCTGAAAATTCCTGGTTTCTTTTCGCAGGAGAGCCCTGCGTGGGTGAGGCTGAGCTGGGACCGTGAGGGTCGTGGCAGAGCAGCCACGGGGGCCGGGGGCTTGGGCAGGGCTCAGACACACCCGGGGGGCTTTGGAAGGGAATCCCGCAGTGACAGAGCGCTGGAATCCCGCAGTGACAGAAGGCTTTGGAAGGGAATCCCCCCCCTCCTCCAGCCGGGCCGTTCCTGGATTCGTTTCCTCGGGGATCTTCGCCTCTCCAGGGGCGCAGCTCCAACTCCAGCGTTCATTTCCTCGGGCACAGGGAGCAGCTCAAAGACCTTTCCCGTACAAGAAGCAGCCCTGAAGGCTGGGGGGCTGGGCAGGGCCGGGGGCACGACCCCCAGGGCTGTGCCTGGAGCTGTAACCGGAGAACCGGAGCCCCGCTCCGCAGCAGGGCCGGGGGAGCCCCCGGGAGCCGCGGGAGCTCCGCAGACAGAGGGGCCCCTGCGGCGCCTCGGAGCCGCGCCGGGGACCCGCATTCCTGCTGGCGTTCCTTGGAGCAGCTCCTGTCCCCGGGCTCGGCCCGGCCCTGGGACTGCTGGCAGTGAAAATCCTGCCCTGCCCGAGGGGCTCCAGGCCCGGGTCCCGCCCGGAGGGTGACCCCAGCCTGCCCCGAGACAGCACCGAGCCTGGGCCCGGAGCCATCCCCCGCTGGGAGCCAGGGCGAGTGCAGAGCTGCACAAAGCTGGGAATGATGCACGCAGGAGAAATTCCCGCTGAGCCAAACCGCGAGGCGGGACAGGTTTCTGTGAGCCGGGGAAGGCGTGTGACAGCCCTTGCTGACAGAGGGTGGCAGTTCTCATCTCCCCCTCCACCTGAGCCTGGCACTGCCACGTCCCCTCCCTCGGGCCCCAGGAAGGCTTGGACAGAGCCTGAAGTGTTGGATGAATCCAGTGCCTCTGTGGATGAATGAAGCGGCTCGAGGATGTCCCTGCAGGACCCCGGCCAAGCCAGGCGGGGGCTGAGGGGGTCCAGAGGCACCTGCCTGCAGTGGAGCAGCTGGATTAGGGAGGAATTTGTGCTGTATGGACACAGGAGCTGGGACAGGGGTCAGCAGGGTCTGAAGTCATCTGCCTCTCATCCTCCTCCGGGTGCTGCCAGCCAGGAACAAGGGCTTGTCACAGCCCCGAGGTTCGTCCCAGGCTTTGCTGGCTCAGCTGAGAGAGGCAGCAATGGGCTCAGGGAGAAGCTGCAGGCTGGGTCTCACCTGGGTGAAGCCCAGCACAGTGAAAGGGGAAGGAGGCAGACATTTGGGGGCAATCACCTCTCCCAGAAAAGGATATCTGGCTTTTCCCATCCTGGAAAGGTCACTGCTCAGCCACCAGCTGCTGCTTTGTGCAGTGCAAGGTGCCACTGAGGGCAGGTGAGACAAAGCAAGAGCTCAACCCTGCTCCTAAATCCTGTGCACTTTGCAATCTGCCCCATCTCTCCAAGCAGTGCTCTGGATGTCACACCCCTCCCGCTGTGTTACCACGTGTCCAAGTCCCCTCAAATCCGGGGGTTTTCATTCCCCACTCTGCGGTGATGCTGGAGCGACACCACGAGCAGCCAGAGACCCCATCCCAGGGCTGCTGTTTCCATGGCTCCTGTCCCTTTTGCAGGGGATCATTCCCTGTCCCAGGGCTGTTGTTTTTATGGCTCCTGTCCCTTTTGCAGGGGATCATTCCCTGTCCCAGGGCTGTTGTTTTTATGGCTCCTGTCCCTTTTGCAGGTCGATCGCATCGCTGCCTCCAGAGACTGAGCACCAGCACTGCCCCTGGAGCTGCTGCAGCACCCGAGGGCCTCGAGGAGCAGGAGCCAGGGTGAGCGGGGACAGCCAGACTCTGCCCTGGGGTGGCACCGTCCCTGGGGTGACACCATTCCAGGGGTGACACCATCCCTGATATGACACCATCCCAAGGGTGACACCTTTCCAGGGGTGACACCAGCCCAAAGGTGACATTGGCACTGAGGGGATGCCATCCCAAGGGTGGCACTATCCCAAGGATGACACCATCCCAAGGGTGACACCTTTCCAGGGGTGACACCAGCCCAAAGGTGACATTGGCACTGAGGGGATGCCATCCCAAGGGTGGCACTATCCCAAGGATGACACCATCCCAAGGGTGACACCAGCCCTGGTCCCACCGAGGCCCCAGTCTCAGTCCCCTCTGCTGCACAGCCCAGCCCAGCCCCTAAATGTGAGTGATCAGCACTGAGCAAAGGCCAGAGCCACCCCTGGGTGGGTGACACACTCAGAGGTCACTCTGCTTGCTGCTTGTGTTTTGCACTGAAGTTCTTGTCATGTTTGTAGGTTTTAAACAATAAAAGTCTCCAAAGATTGTCTTGATTTTTAGAGCAAATGCCAAAAGTAGAGTGTTCTGCTTTAGAAATGCCAGTTTGTTCTTGCATGGCTCCTTCCCTTCTTTGCTTCTGCAGCCCAGGGAACAAAGCCAAGTTCACGACTCCTCCCTTCTCCCTTCTTTCCCTGGTCAGTGACAGTTCTGAGGGCTCGGACTCAGATTTCCCCCTCGTGTCTCCTTCAGACAGAGCCCGAGGGCCGGGCCTTGGGTGCTGGTGGTGGCTTTGTCACAAGAGCCTGGCCGGGCAGTGCTGCGCTTTGTTCAACACACCAGACCCGTGGGGACAAGGACAGTCAGTCAAAATACCCCAATCCAACCCCAAAACCCGCTGAGATGTCCACAGCACGCTGCTGGGAGGGGAGAAATGCAGCAGCTCCCGCAGGGTGAGATCAGGAAACTCCAAGCCCTGAGAGGAGCAGAGGGTCGGTGCCCACCCCGGGGGAGCCCAGCGCGAGTCAGCTCCTCTGCTGGGAGCGCTTTAACAACGCCACGGAGCGGGGATGTTCCAGGCTGCGCCAGCCCCGGCCGGGCTCACACAGCAAGGCCGGGAAAAGCTTTGATGCCTTCGCACAAAAGCGAAGTCCCGGCAGCGCAGAGCGTGTCCCAGGGCGGCCCGGCCCCTCCTGCTGCATCCCCCGTCCTGCCGGGCCAGAGACCCCCGAGCCCCTCCGGCAGCCCCCTGCCCCCTCCCTGCGGCGCGGGCAGCGGCTCTGGGATGCCGCGTTCGAGCATCACAAACTGCAGCTCGGGGCACACGGAGCATCCCACAGCTCATCCCCTCCCTGCTGCAGAGAGGGAGGAGGAGGGGAAAAACCCAACCCAAACCAACATCCTGAGGTTCCAGTGCAGTGATTTATCACCGAACTGGCTGCGGACAGGCACACAGACAGACAGACAGACAGCCAGACAGCCCCAGTGCAGCTGATGCTGCCTCGCTGTCTCCCCGCGGACCTCACTGCGATTAAATCATGTTCCAACAACAGCAGAGAGGCAGGGAAAAAGCGGTCAGGAATTTTTGGACAGGAAATAGATGGGAAGAGGAGGGGAAGGGATTAAATGCGGGTGGCAAATGGAGTGTGAGGGACACGAGCAGCGCACTGCTCTGTCCTCTCCTGCAGCCCCAGGGGCAGGAACCCCCACGGGCTCCTGTCCCCAGGGTGCTGGCACCCCCCTGCCCGAGGTCTGTGCAGGCTCAGCTGAGCCGAGCTGAGCCCGGAAGGAGTTGGCATCACTTGAATCCAAAGGCATTTTCTCCGAGCACAGCGGGGACCAGGAAAGGAACGTCTCAGAGAATTCCCTGCCAGGCACACGGACACTGCCGGCTGCAGCCACCCCAAATGACTCAAACCCCTTCTCTGCTGGTTTAGCTCAGAATTATTCAAGAGGATTGCACTGAACTCATTTAGCTCCTGCAGTGGTTTGTCTGCAGCAGGGATGAACCAAGGACCAGGGCCAGGGCCAGGGCCAGGGCCACTCGTGGTGGCAGCAGAGCTCCCGAGCAGGAGGAGCCCATCACTGCAGGACCACGGCTGTCCCCAGCTGTCACTGGGATAACTGGAGAGGAAACACGCAGGGAAACCATCCCACAGCCTCCAGCCATGGGCACCCATCGGATCAGGCCTCTGGAGAAGGGATCCATGAGGCTGTCTGTAAATGTGACTCTGCCAAGATGCTTTAGATGTCTGCAGCAGAGCATAAAGTAACATTTGTCAGCTTGAAAAATACATTGGACCTTAAAAAGGCCTCTGGTAAAAAGAAAGAAAAAAAAAGGGGGCAGAGAGGAGGGAAAAAAAAATGGTTTATTTTTCACTCTTAGCCAGACCACAGCTTGCAGTAAATATTCTTTTCAGATAAATAATTTGCTGTTGTTGTTTTCAGACAAATACAACAAATAAAGCTCCCTTGTTTAAAGCCTAGATCTGAATTACTTTGTAGGGAAATGAAAACATTTCCTCTGGGGACTCAGCATCCTCCTCCCCTAAGTACTGCAGCCAACATGGGGAGGTGAAGATCTCCCCGAAAAAGGCCAGGGGCTCTGCCCTGCACACCCCTGGTGGTGCCACCAGTGTCCCTCATGTCCTCTGTGTCCCTCGTGTCCCCTGTGTCCCTCATGTCCCTCGTCTCCCTCGTGTCCTGCCCCTCGCCCACCCCTGGAGCCAGTGGGAAGTTTCCTCCCTCCCTGGCAATCCCACCAGTGATTTCTGTGATTTCCCCTGCTCAGACTGGTTCCAGAGCTGGGGGAGCTCAGAGGTGTCAGAATTCCTTCTGCAAACCCAGATTTGGATTCACTGTGAATTATTTATGGTGCTCTCTGACCTCTGCCTGCTAACCCTGAATAATCAAAGACCCCTCAAGCCAACAGGATCCCTACCTGCAGTTCCCCATGGAGATCTGTGTTCATCCTACTGAATCAATGGATTCTCTGGCTGTTTTCCAGCAGTTTGTGCCTTCTTTTTTCTCCCTCACATTCGGGCCTGTTTCCTATTTATTTAATTTTCTGCTGTGGGAATGTAGAAATGTGCCCCAGTGGGTGAGGCCGTGCCTGGGTGGTCCCACCCTTGGCAGCCAAGCTGCTGCAGAGAGGAGTCCTTTGGAAAGTGAGGGCCAAACCCTGCAGTCCTTGTTCCATAAAACATCCCCAGGATGCCCCAGCGCCTCCAGCACCAGCAGCTGTCTCCAGACAGCTCCCTCTGCTCCTTGGGGCAGGGACAGACCCCCCTCACAGCCAGAGCCTGTCCTGGAGAGGGGCAAATCAACCAAACAGGAAAATCTGGGCTGGAAAATGGCACAGAGGGGACCAGGACCCCTCTGGCTGATGCCACCAGGCACTGAGGGGGTTCAACCCAGCACAGCTGCAGGAACCTGGGGGATGATGCTGCACCACAACAGCCAGGGCCACCCCTGCCATGGGCAGGGACACCTTCCACTGTCCCAGGGACAAAACTGCTGAACACTTTCCCTGGGTTTTCTTTGCCTCTGAAGGCTGAGGGTGTCCCAGGTACCCTGGGTTCACCCATTGCCACAGTCAGGAATTTCTCTGCCTTATCTGGGTCAATGCAAATTTCCCCAGTCTCCCAAAAAGCATCTTACAAGATTCTCCTACAGCTGCAAAGGAGAGAACAAGGGCTTGCTGTCATGTCTGGAGGAGGAGCTGCTGTCACAGGAGTGTCTCAGAGCACTCAGGACACGAGTCACAGCTCTGCCAACAACTCCCTCTCTCACCCTTGACAGGTTATTTGCTTCCCCATCCTTCTTTAATGAAAAAACAGACTTATTTTATTTTATTTTTGCTGGATTGTCTCAGGCTGGGGGAGCAGCCTGGACCAAGCCACCCCGACCCCTCCCCAGACAGGGACAGGCAGAGGCAGACAAGTGACGATGACTTCAGAATTTGACCTTCTGAGCTGGGCTGTTTAAAAAAACAAACAAGAAGCTGTCTGATGCTGCTGCAGTTATTTCAATACGTTTTCAGCAACTGGAAACCTCTCCAGTTTCCAGGACAGACTGTGGGACAGGGGCTGGGATCACTTTTACTTTCAGCATTGCACACCCCCAGACTCATCCTACCCCAAAAAAGTTAACAAGTTCACACCAAAACAGAAGCTCCCGAGCTCTGTCCCGTGGGATCAGCTCTGGCAGTCCGTGCAATGCTGCCCCTGCAGCCCGGGCTGCCTCCCTCGCCTGCCCTGCCCTAGACACAGCTAAAACCACCCCCCATTCATGCCCAGTGTTGTTTTTCCACATCTGCTGTTGCTGTGGTTACAGAGCAGGGAGGGTGAGGCCCTGCATATGGGGAGGGCACTTCCAGGTGTTTCATCCTTGCATCCTTTTATTTAAGGTATTCAGGGGATCACAAGAGCCCACACATTAAACAAAACCTGGGAATCCATCCCAGCCTCCTCCTCAGGCCCTTCAGTCGGGAGCATCTGCAATGTACAGGAATTTTCATTCTGTCTGAACCCGGGCACTGCAGAGTCCAAAACCCTCCCTTTCCCAGAGGGCTTTTCCCAGCTTCTCTTTCAAACAGCTCCAGATTTGTCCCCACAGGTCACAGCCCTGGCAGGATGGGACATCCCACGGGAACGCTGGCAGGCAGAGCTCGCCAAGGCCAGCGGTGCTCACGTTTCTCATGTCACCAGGAACAGACTGAAGGAATGCAGACATTCCCTGTTCCTGCCTGGCTTTTCCTTTCCCAGAGACTTTCCATTGAGTAAGAAATACCTGGAGGAGGGATCCTGACACCCCTGCTCCCTGGTGAGCCCATGCTGACTGCAGGGTCTCACAGGCAGCAGGGGAGAAGCTCAAAGCATCTTCTGGAGGCAGCTGGAGGCTCACCCACCCAGAGGGGATGCCAGGCAGGATTTGAGATGGGAATGGAAAGTGGAATTTAGAAATCCCCGGCTTTCCTGCGAGTGGGAGTTACCTCACTGCGAGGTTCAGTTTTCCACTCCCTGTGGCATTTTTGCACGCTCTGGTTTCTCCAGCCCTGTCAATTCCTCCAGCTCTGGAAAAGGCCCCACGATTTAATGTCTGTGAAGAGCCACAGAATTCCCTGCTCAGGCTGCAGCTCTGGCCACATCCAGCACAAGCCAGGATGTCCCCTGGGTGGAGGGGACAAGTGCTTCATCACCAGGGACACCTCACTTTGGGGGACAGCTGCACTGACCTCGTGGCATGAGAAAACATTTTCCCTCGTGCTCTGCTCCTCCCCAAGATACTTTTTCCTTCCCACATTACCAGGAAGGACCCTTCAAAACATTTAAGTATTAAAAAATACTTAAATAATCTAAAAGTTCTGGCAATGTGCTACAGACTTTCAGCCACTGTCTGCATCCAGGATGATTTATTTTATAGCTCGTGTTATTTTTACAAGTTATTTTATAGCTGTTTCTGAAATAAAAAGATGCATTGCCCTCTCCAGCAGCACCACAGCAGAGAGGAGGCTGTGTCTGAGCCCCCCTGGTGTTTCCATCAGCCCCACACAAACCCTTCTCTATGACTCAGATGGGGCTTTCTCTGCCAAATTTAGGGAGAAAAAGCAATTTCTTTCCCTGCCAAGTGAGGAGCTCCTCAGCTTTGGAGGAACAAGCAGGGTTCACCTGCAGGGAGAGCCCTGGGAACAGCCCCAGCCACCACCAGGGCCGGGGGCTGCTCCCCGTGCTGGGGTTGTGTGTCCGGCACAGCCGCTGCCCGCAGCACCCAGCCCAGCACGGAGCAGCCTCAGCACAGAAAGAGGAGAAGTCCCTGCAAATGGCCCAGCCAGGACTCACCGTTCCAGCCAGAGGCTGAACTTCTCCATGCTCTGATAATCTTCTCTGTGGAATATCAGAACAACCACCTCAAAATCCAGATGAGCTGGGGTAGTTAGGCTTGGCTATTCCTGGTGGTGGCTGTGCCCTGTCAGAGGCGCCTCTGGTGAAGGGTCCTGAGCCAGTTGTGTGAAATGGGAGATTCTGGGAGGAATTGACAGTTTAGGCTCTGTCACATCCCAAAGAAAACAGTTTTTGTGTCAGAAGTGCTCTGGGCTGTAGGGAAGAAAATCACCAAGTTCGAGTTCCCCAGGATGATGAAAAACCAGTTTATGAGAATTTTTTGCCCAGGATCTGCTTTGCCTCAGCAAGGAATTGTTCAGAGCCCAGCAGAGATTTGTGTAGTTCTTTAATAATAACATCAAGGTCAGCAAGAGTAATGACTGAATTTAACAAATGACACATGCAACAAACAGAGGGAGTAAAACATCACTGCACAGCCCTGGCTGAACTGACAGCACGAAATTCAACATCTAAACAGGGACCGTTCTCCTCCTCCCCTGCATCAGCACCACAAACAAGGCAATGTTCCCCAGTCCTGCCAGAGCCCTCAGGGCCAGACGTGCCCCCTCCCCAGAATAAACAGTGACAGAAGATGCCTTCACACACCAGGGAGCAGAGAGAGAATTCAGGTGAGCACAGAGTTCACGTGGGCGAGCGCTTCCAAGCACAGCCAGCAACACCTGGTAACACTGGGCAAGTGAAATAAAATAAACCAGAGTCTGAGCCTTTGTCCAAGGCAGCTGCTCAGCCCTTGGAGGCTGCCAGGCACTGACAGAAAGTTTTGAATGAACGAGAAACAAGGGGAGGAATCAAGGAGCAAAGGAAACAACGGATGGTTCGTTCGGTGCCATCAGCCCCTGGGCACTGCTGCTCCTGCCAGCCCGCACTGGGCACGTGCAGCTGGTGAGAGCTGCTGGGCTCCCCGAGGTGGCTGTGGCATCACTCAGCTCCTTTTGGTCTGGAATGAACATTTCATTAAAGGTTGGCTGGTGTGGACTAGGAAAGGTTTATAGACAGAGAGTACATAGGGCACCACAGAGCAGTGCAGGGTGCTCCAGCTAGTTCGACCTCATTTACACAGCATTAATTGTCAGTGGAAGCTGGTTTGAGTTCAGGACCAAGTTTTCACTCTTCCATTATGTTCCTAAATCAATCTTTAGGGTGCAGCATAAAGGGAGTGTGGCTTTTAAAGGCACATGAGGTACTTTTGGGAGCCATTTCTGCAGCCAGATTTAGGTTGATCCTAAATCACAGAATCCTGGAATGGTTTGGGTTGGAAGGGACCATCCTGTCCCAGCCCTGCCATGGGCAGGGACACCTTCCACTGTCCCAGGTGCTCCAAACCCTGTCCAGCCTGGCCTTGGGCACTTCCAGGGATGGAGCAGCCCCAGCTTCTCTGGGGCCTCACCACCCTCACAGGGAAGAATTCCTTCCTAAGCACAAACCAGGCACAAAATTCACCCCCAGACCTGCTCTAATTTTTCTGGGAACGTTAGGAAGGGTCACCAAAGCCGATCCTCTGCAGAGTCGTGTAGGTTTTTATCAGGAGCTCCAGCCAGATCCCACCCAGATCCACGTGCCAAAACCCCTTTGCCTGAAGCTGCAGTGCCCCAATTAATGCCATGTGAAACAGGTGCTCGTCACTACAGGAAATATTTGTACATTTATAAAAAAAAGCAGTACAACCATAAAGAAAAAATACAACAAGCACAGCTTGATACGGTAACATGCCATGAAATGTCATTGGCTTTATAATAATTTACTACAACTTGAAAAATGTTCTTTTATCCACAAGGGATAGGAAATGCTTCCATCTAACATATGGTAAGCATGCAGCAACAATATGTACAACAAAAAATTTGGAGCTTGTTTTTCATTCTTAAACTGGATGATTACAAAGGGAGCATTTGAAAATCCTGACTATTTTTAGCCTGATCTAGGCATTATTTTGCTGCTTTAAATCTGCAGGGTTTTTTTTTTCCCTTAGTTTGGGGAGAACGAGAATTTCTATGTACATCTGCAGAGAAGTCATGGAGAATACACTGCTTTTATTTTTTCCCCCAGCAGTAGCTTTACTGGTTAATTAACCAATTAACCAACTTATTGGCTAACTGACACTTAAAAAAATAAAATTCTCAATGCTGTATTGTTGAAAATCAGTTTCCTTCCCAAACGTTTTTGAAATGCTGAGGATGCGTTGGGGACATGGAACCTGTGTTACACCACTCCAGTTTTCACACCTTCCATTGTGGAACCAAACCAAACCCAACCAAACCNAGGAGCTCTTTGCCTGAGCAGATCCCTTCCATCCATGAGGGAGCCCATCCCAATTTCAGTGAGGGTGTTAAAGCTTCCCCTCCCACCTGTCAGCATCATCCTGTGGAACCAACCTTGGCCTGGAGCTGACACAACTGGAGAGAGGGAGCAGCACAGGGGGAATTTGCTCTGGGTCGGGGACTGCTCCGTGCTGCCTGCAGACAGAACAGTGGGGACCAAAGGGCCTTGGGGAGCACAGCCTTGTCCTGGGATTCAGTCCCAGGGCCTCAGGACTGATGGATTTATCTCACCTAAGAGCTGACCCTGATCTAGCAGAGGGAGGGAGAGACACAGAGCCTCGTGCCAAGGGCTCCTGCTGTCCTTACCCAAAGGGGCCCAGGGCAGGTCTCCACTGAGTCTCTTTCCGCTGTTCCCTTTCCTCCTTGAGATTTTTTTTTCTTTTTTTTTTTCCTTTGTTTTGCTAAAAAAGCTAGAATTGATATTTCCAAAAGCACTGAAGGAAGTACTTGGCAAAGCATTTCTTTATCTGGTAAAAAACAATGAGATGAGAACCCTTTGCTATTCATAGAACTGCAGCTACAAAGGTGGTTTCTTTCCTGTGAGACTTCCAGAGAGTTTGGTGAGAACTGGTCCCGAGGGGAAGTCAGGGAGCTCCGGCCGAAGGGCTGAGGGATCTCCCCTGGCTCTCGCCCTGGGCTGCAGCAGGTGCTCAGGGTGGCTGTAGGATACAGGAGCGCAGGAGGTGCTCTGGGGTGTGCTGGGGGTCCCCTGGAGGTGAGGAGGAAGCAGGAGAAATGCAGCCAGTGCATTTCTTGGCAGACTGATTCCCATCTGGCCTGTCCCAGGGGGGCTGCCTTAGTCAACAACTGCTAATAGGAGTGATGCTGGTGAGAGCTGACAAGAGTGAGTAAGCACACTGGCTCCTCTTCACTCCGAGCTGGGGAGGCATCTGCTACTTATTTAGGAAAGGAAAACAAAACAAAAAAACCCCCCAAAATCCAAGTGGAAACGTTTTTAAGGCGAAATAATTCAATTTACAGAAAAACAGGGATGCATCAGTGGCAACCGTTTCAAACTGACGGCAACAAGGAGCCCAAGAAGACTGGATTTAGGGAACTCGAGACACCGAACCTCTGGTTTACATCTGGAGTCTTTCCCTTTTAAGTGGGAACCAGCATTAAATCACCCTGCAGGACTGTGGAGTGATGGACTAGATGGACAGAATTGCCTAAACCAATGCAAAGACTCTTCTGTTGACCACACCTTTCCCAAATTCCTCAATGGTTATGACCTCCCCTGTCCCACTGGGAACACTGAAGGCTGACCTGTCCTCAGTTATCCCTTATCCTCAGGGATGGGGTTCCTTCGCCCGTGCAATCCGTTCTCCCAGTGACACTGTTTCCATTCACCTGCACTTCCACAAACCAGCATCCTCCCATCCACACTCCCTTCTCCTTTCCAGACCCTCGGAGGTGACACCACCTTCCCGTCGGCGGCTCCTGCTCCGCGGGCACAGCCGCCTGTCTCCGATTCTCCGCAGCTTTCTGGGCTCCTGCGGGGCTGCTCCGTCACCGCTCCCGCGGCTGCCGCTGAGGGCGGCCACTGGCCGGGGGCGGCACCGGCAGGAGTCCTCTGCAGCCCCTCCCCGGAGAGAATCCGCTTTGCAGAGAACTTCCTCTGCAGAGAACTTCCTTTGCAGAGAACTTCCTTTGCAGAGTTTCCTTTGCAGAGAACTTCCTTTGCAGAGAATTTCCTTTGCAGAGAACTTCCTTTGCAGAGAGTTTCCTTTGCAGAGAACTTCCTTTGCAGAGAGTTTTCTTTGCAGAGAATTTCCTTTGCAGAGAATTTCCTTTGCAGAGAACTTTGCAGAGAACTTCCTTTGCAGAGTTTCCCTTGCTCTAGTTACCCGTTCCTTTTTCCCAGTGAATCCTGGGGTCACCGTGGTGAGGCCCAGGGAGGTGTCGGGGACCGAGAGGTGGCACAGCCTTGCTGGGGTGGCACAGCCTTGCTGGGGTGGCAGCGGAGCTCTCCGCCCCGTCCCTGCAGTCTCTTG
>VWZW01007569.1:186638-232514 GCA_013397115.1 Edolisoma coerulescens
CGGGGGGGGCGCGGGCGGGTACGAGTTGTTGAGGGGGTATTTGGGGGGGGTCTCCGTGTTCTTCACCCGCGTGAAGTTGATGCAGCGGCCCTGGAACAGAGGAGCACAGGAGGGGGGGTCACTGGGAGCCATTCTCAGCATCGCGGGAGGGGCTGCACCTCGCAGACCCCCCCGTGCCACCCCTGCCATGCCAGGGGCACCTCCCACTGCCCACTGCCCAGCCCCGGTGTCCCGCCTGGCCTTGGGCACTGCCGGGGATCCAGGGGCAGCCCCGGCTGCTCTGGGCACCCCGGGCCAGGGCCTGCCCGCCCTCTGAGTACAGAATTTCCTCCTGACGCCTCACACAAACCCGCCCTGATCAGCCTGAGGCCGTTCCCCCTCTCCTGTCCCTCATTCCCGTGTCTCAGCTGGAGTCAGAGCACCACCCCTGGTTCCTGCCTCTGCAGATGCCTCTTCCCACACCTCAGTCTTAAACTTCCAGCAGCACAAAACCTGAGATTTGCCCCTTTGGAGCCTCTCTCTCCTTCAAACACCTGGATTTGTGTCCCCTTCCAACCTTTTACCAACCAGACAAAAGGGAGGGTTTGTGTAACTAAGACAGTTTCTTGCTCAGAATTTTTCCTGAAATGCATCCACTCCTCGTCAGGATCTCTTGATATCCCAGTGCTCCTGAGAAGCCAATAAACTGCTTTTCTTGCTCTTTGGTGCTAAGCTACAGTTTGTTGTACAGTTTTAAACAAAACCTTTGCCCTCTGAGCTATTCTTTTTTTTCTCCTTCTTCTAAGTTCCACCTGCAAAAGATCCCACTGTAAATACTCAAATGTCAGAATCAGCATTACTGTATTATGGATTCATTCCTTTAGATATGAAATCATCCAAAAAGGCACTAGAGGATTTCTGAATCCATTCTTTATTTTTGGATTGGTGAGCATGAGCTTATTTTCTGTTTTACTCTTTCCTCTCCCAAAGTAAATGTTTTTCCTGGTGAAAAAATGCCAAATGGAGCACTGAGCCCCTGCAGGCTGGAGCAGATTTGCTGGGGTAACAACATGAGCCATTTGTAATCCCCCGCCCAGCTCTGCATCCCCTCCCTGCTGTCCCCAGCCTGTGCAGGGAGGATTTGGCAGGGATGGGAGGAGCTGGTGTGCAAGGGACACGGAGGTGCACAGACAGCTCCTCTCCCAGAGCTCTGCCAGCCCTGGATGTGCAGAAACATCTGCCTGAGCCCGGTCAGCAGAGGGAAAAGGATTCCTGGCCGAGGGAGGCTGTGGAGCAGCCCCAGCTGAGCTCAGCCTGGCTCGGACAAGCAAGGTCCTTGAAGGGAAACAAAGCTTTCACAGCGCCTTGAGCTGCACCGGGTTGAGGATGGCCCGGCCAGCTCTGGGCAGGGGCGGCTGAGCCCTGCCGTGCCCTCCGCGGGGATCCAGGGCCATGAACACGCAGTGGCAGCGCCCTCGCCGGGGATCAGTGCTGTCCCTCGTCCCCACAGCAGGACATCACACACGGGGAGTGCCCGGCTCCCCCACGGAGCTCCCTCACCCTCGGTTCCCCTCGCAGGGGACGAAGTGTCCCCCAAACGGAGCCCGGGGTGGGCAGGGCACAGCCCGCACCCGGCCCCAGCCCACGGCCCCCGTTCGCTCCCTCGAGCTCCTGCCTCACCTCTAACGTTGTTTTAATGCACTCTGCTGAGATTTTCAGTAAATACTGTGGGACAGGCCTGCTGAGTGAGGGAAAGTCTGAACCTGAGATTAACCAGTTCCACTCAGAAAAAACCCCGTAAGAATGTTTTCCTTGTTCCAGTGCCACATCTCCTGCCACGCAGCTCTAGTTGCTTCAAACTGTTATTTCCATTGGTTTTGTTTTCTTTATGTATGTTGAGAATAAAATAAACCCGAACAAAAAGCAGCAGTCAGAAATCTCAGCCAGAGAACAAATAGCTGCAGTTGTTTTTGTGTGGAGAGATGCTCTGTCTGGATGCTCCAAGAGTGAGGTTATGGAGCTGCTGATCCAAATGGAACCGAGCACTGCCCTGAGAGCATTCAGGAGGATGCACTGAGGCTCAGAAATCCTTGGGTTTGGGGCTGGGGCAGGGCTTGAGGACTGAAAGCCCTCTAATGCTCACAGATGCAGAGACAACCCGGGAGCAGATGTGACAGCCAGAGCTGGCCCAGAGCTGGCCCAGCAGCCACGGATCATCAGATCCCTCTGCCCCACTCCCCTGTGCTCTCCATGGCTCTAACTCAGAGTTCAAAGCTCCTTCACCCTGGATGGGGTTTGCCCTTCCCTCAGCTCACCCTGGATGGGGTTTGCCCTTCCCTCAGCTCACCCGGAGCTTTTCCTTTGGTTCTCCACATCTGGCTGAGGCAGGAACGCTGCCAGGGCTGGGGGGGAAGGGTGGGATGTGAGCGAGGGGGCCACGAGGCCGCTGAGTGCTCAGGAGAGCGAGGGGAGCGCTTGTGCCGGGACAGGGATCTGGCAGGAGAGGGACACGGAGCAGCAGCTGCCTCTGCCAAGCCATGGCATTTCCTAGGAACTCCACAGCCGTGTCCAAGCCACTTCCCACCCCCTCCTGCCTCTCCTCCTGCTTTTATCTGGGTCTGCAAACTGACAGGGAGATGGGCTGTGCCGCAGAGCGCTGCACCAGCACCTGCCCAGCCAGACGTGACGGGTCCAGCAGTGCCCAGCTGAATCCAGCCCCGGGAATGGACCCTTTGGCAGTGCCTAGCTGAATCCAGCCCCGGGAATGGACCCTTTGGCAGTGCCCAGCTGAATCCAGCCCTGGGAATGGACCTTTTGGCAATGCCCAGCTGAATCCAGCCCCAGGAATGGACCCTTTGGCAGTGCCCAGCTGAATCCAGCCCCGGGAAGGACGGACCCTTCTCCTGGGACACAGCAGCATTTCTCTTTTCTCTGACCAGCTCGCTCTCCAGCCCCCATCCCAGCAGGACTCGGAGCAGGAGGAAGCTTTTTCCCCAGTTCCATTCCAGCCCTGCTCTCTGTGGTTCCAGCTGCTCGGGGAGAAGCTCACACACGGCACAGCCAAGAGGGAGTTCAGGACAGGGGAGGGGTCCCAGGGCAGTGCCTGCCCTCCCCAGGACCCAGGAGATCTCTCTTTAACAGAGGAGGATGGAGAGCATTTTTCTGAAGCAAAGATGAAAAATGCTTCTGTTTCTCTTGGTTTCCTATCAAGCTGGAATTAATACCTGGAAAAATATCAACATTTTAAGATCATAAAACACTGGGACTGGCTTCTTTTGCCTGGTTTAAAGAGAGGCCCTGGAAAAGATATGATCCTTAATGTTGTTTTGTATGGGTCGTTAGTAATTCAGACTTTCCATAAACAAAATCCTGGTTTACCCTGTTGTTATGAGGAGGAGAAAGAAATAAAAAGAAATACAGAAATAGAGAAAAGAGAAAGAAAGAGAAGAAGGAAAAGTGAGAGAGGGGCAGGAAAAGGAAATTTAATAAACAACTTGTGATTTGATACCTAATTCTCACTCAGAACTTGCAGGAGGTGCTGGCCAAATGAGGAACCTTCCCAGCAGCCTTCTGTCATTTGGGGTCAGCGCTGGTTCTGGGGCTCACAGGGGGTTTTGCTGCTCTGAGCCCCTGCCAAGGTAACCCCCAATTCCCAGGCGGATTCTGTGACAAGGCAGGATCCTGTGAGCTTGAAATATCCCTGGTGCAAACCTGAGCTGGCAGCCTGCTGCCTTTTAAATCCCACGGAGGGGTCTGGAGACAGTTTTAGGAAGCTGTTAAACTCTGTTCAGGGCTTTGTTGGGCAGCCTGGGCTCAGCCTGAGCGTGCCTGGTACTGCCAGGGTCCTGCAGCAAAGCTCGGTGATGAGCCGGCTGCCTCGGCGCCTCTCACTCGCCAAAGGAGCATTTGGTCTGTCCCATTCCGTGCTACAACATCACCACCCCACAACCATTCCCATCCGTGTCATTCCCAAAGCCAGAGCCTGGATCTCAGCCTTGCTCACAGCACCTGCCATTCCCAAGGCAGTCCTGCCACCCTGGCCACTCAATAAATAAAAAATTGGAGACTTGAGCTACTTTCTCCCCAGTTAGGAGGAAGACTAGCGTGGATGAGCATGGGTCACTCCAACGGGGTTCTCAGGACCCGGTCTCTTTTGCAGAGGCAGCACTGAGAACTGTGGGCTCTTATGGTTTACCTTAAAAGATTTTGTGAAAAGCACTGCAGGGTGAGAAAGCTGGGAGCAAGATCCAGTCTTCGGTCAGGTCTCAGAACTACAAACCATCCTAGATCTGACTCCAGGAACAGACTGGTACAAAATGGGGTTTCCTTCTGAAGCCAGTGAGGAGGTGGGATTTACCCCAAAGGAGAAGGATAAACATCAAAACCAGTGACAAGTGACATCACACTGAACTCCAGCTTTACTGGGGCAGTTTCCTCCACTGCAGACAAATGTCCTGCCTAAACTCAGCAGGAAAAATCAGCAGGAAACCCACCTGGCTTCCTTCGATGCCTTGACAGGGTTTGATCTATCTGGATGTTAAAGCAATGGTTTATATTTGTATTTATACAATCCTATTCTCTTCAAGCAACCCAAAAGCCAGACTTATTGAAGAAAAGAGGAAACTAAGCATAATGAAGAACATAAAATAATTAAATAAATAAGAGCTTATTTAGAGCACATACATATATGTGTAATGTCCATAGCTATGCATGTGGGACTCTGCATCTCAGGGCTCACAGCACGGAGTGGTTCTGCCAGTCCAGCCTCCAGTGAAATCTCACTCGTGAGTTTACTCATCACTTCTCATCTGTGCCCAGCTCTCCAGACCCACCATGACCCTGACAACATCCTGGTAACACCCCCTGCTCTGCCAGCTGCTGGGGCTTGACACCTCTGACCACAGCACGAAGGACTGACCCAGCTGGGGGAACTACTGAAGAGGAAACAATCAGAGCAAATCCTCCCAAAAGAAGTGGAACAAGATGATACAGGCTGCTCCCTTGCCAAACTCAAGCGTGGGAATGAGCTTAATGGTCCCAGACTCTGCTCGTGCCAGAGTTCAGGAGCGTGGCTCTCCCAGGGATGAGTGGGCATGGGAATGTCAGCAGCAGCCCTGATGGCTTTTGCAGGAGCTGCTTTTGGCTCCTTCCCACTGTGGGACGGGTGTCGTTTCCAGGAAGAGCCGGTCGCTCTTCCCGCTGCCTTGCTGGAAAGGGGTGGTTCAGCCGGGAGAAACGCTGGGTGGCACATCAGAGACACACCTCAGGCAGGCTGGAACCTTTCATCTGGGGGCTGAACAGCAAAACCTACGGGGTGTGAGGAGGAGAGAGAAAAACTCAAGTGAAAAACGAAGTGCATTCTTTTGGCAGCAGCAACTGGAACAGCTCACCGAGGGCAGTGGTAACCACCCCTCTGGAGAGGAAGAGTGAGCCTCAGCCTCCAGGAACCAGCGACCTGAGCAGGATCTCCCTGCCTGCAGCCTGGGCAAAGAGGACAGGGCAGGATCCAGGACAGGATTTTCCACGATGTGAACGTGAGAACACAGCTTGATGGCTGCTTTCACCTTCCGTGCCTCAGGACAGTCACCCTGAGCAGTGCTAATGGTTCGAGGAAGGGGGAATTACTGTCCACTGACTGTTGTCCTACAGCGTTGGGTGAGGAATAACTCCTGCAGTGTTGGGTGAGGAATAATTCCCATCCCCACCGTCCCTGGTGCTGGCCTTGCCTTGGCTGCTGAATCAGTATTAAGGGCAGAACTTTTAATTCTGTCTGGGATAAATCCTGCCCTGGATCAGGTTTGACTGCACCCTTCAGGAGCTGCCTCAGGGGCTCAAGGGCCAGCTCTGCTTCGTTCCCCCAGCCCCGAGCACT
This sequence comes from Edolisoma coerulescens, assembly GCA_013397115.1. Taxonomy (NCBI): domain Eukaryota; kingdom Metazoa; phylum Chordata; class Aves; order Passeriformes; family Campephagidae; genus Edolisoma; species Edolisoma coerulescens. Next base: position 192,490 of record VWZW01007569.1, read on the forward strand.
TTGCAGGCTGAGGAGCAGATCCCAGGCTTCTGGCTTTGGAGCTGTTAGTTCCAGGAAAAAAAGCTGATGTTTAGGTTAACTTTTCCATGGCTGTTAATGGAAAACCACACTGCAACAGAATGTGTGGAAAGGTTACGGTTTTGTTCTCAGGCTCTGCTGCCTGTCAGGAGGGATCTGTGAGCTGGGATGTAAGGATGGGTTAAACAGCAGCTCCTTGTTAGAGCCTGGGTGGCTTTGGGTCTGCAGGGACAGGAATCATCACATGGCCATGTGTAGGGGTGACCTGGGGGGCTGCACAGCTGGTTTTACTCTCAGGGCTGAAAAGGGACCGTGTCTGGTGTTCAAACCAGGGGGATTTGAAATCCTATCTCCTGGTTTCTGCTCTTTGTTTAGGAGGAGGTTTCCATTCATGACACTGACATCAGACAATTACCTTATATCTGAATTTCTTTGTCTCTAAAATAGGCTCCTAATTCAAAATAAGGCAGGAGCCAGGGGATTTTCCAGGGTGACAGATTTTGCTTGTGTGCTTTGTGATGTTCCTCATTAATCAGTAAGACCTGGCCATCCCCATATCACCCTTCACTGTGGCTACTCCAGAATAAAACACATTTCATGGTTTCAGAGAACTCTCTTCACAGAGCCCTGGGATGGGCTGCAAAGACCTTAAGGCCCAGTCCAACCCCTGCCATGGGCAGGGACACCTCCCCCTGTCCCAGGGTGCTCCAAGCCCTTTCCAGCCTGGCCTTGGGCAGTTCCAGGGATCCAGGGGCAGCCACAGCTTCTCTGGGAAACCTGTCCCAGGGCCTCCCCACCCTCACAGGGAAGAATTTCCTCCTAATTTCCTCTTTGGACGCTGCATGGGAGCTGTGCATGGGAAAATGAACTAGCAAGAAAAACTGTTCCTTGTGGTTAGGGGAGGATTTGAACTACATTAACAGAATATTCCAGCTGCTCTCACAGATCCCCTGGTTAGAGTTCAGATGAATTAGTACCACCACAGTGTCCCAGTGGTTCTCCCTGTAGCTGCCCATGTTTTCTCTCCTCCCTTGCCTCGGGTAAGGTGGAATTCCTGGTGTGATTTCCACCTGCACAGCTGCTGGCACGATGGGTTTGGTTTGAGCTGGCACCTGGAGCACAGGAACACACCAGCACAGTGAGCGGGCCCGGGGGGTGTGGCAGCACTGTCCCAGTCTTTTCAGCTCAGATTTAATTTCCCTGGGTTTCAGCTCTGTGTGGGAAGTGAGAGACAGCGAGTTATTCCCCAGACTGGTCTTTGCAAGTACACAGCATTCTCCAGCAGGCAGGGGAAGTCAAGGAAAGGAGACTGGATTTGCTAAGGGTTTGAATTTGCCAGAAATAAAGAGACACCCAGATTGCTCAGGTGGTGCAGCAGCCAGTGCTAATCCCTCTCTGAAACATCCCATTATTGCAGCAGATTAAAGGTCATTCAAAGACATAAGAAAGGACAGAGAAGAAGGAAATTTTACTGTGCAGTTAGCAGAGCTCTCCTTCCCCATGGTGCTTTTCCATGGTGGAGGTTCAGGGAGTTTGGCTGTAAATGTCTGATTTCTTACTCTGACTGCTCTGTTTATAGAAAGACCAATTTTTATGTCAGCACATGCACACACACATTTTCCTTTCCTAGTGAAGAGAACAATTGTGATTATTTTAATGGGGACATTTTCATGGCTTCACCCTCTCATCACAACCAGCCACAATCTGCACCAGAGCCCTGGCACTGGGATCCACCGTGCTGTGATTCCACCAGAAAACTTCCAAAGAAAGCTCTTCTCCCTCAATCTTCATTAATTTCTGTAGGCTACATCTTTACACATAATTACACAAGGCTTTGTTACACTTTTCCTCTATTTGTACCCTTCTATATCTATACTCACCTATTCAAGCACAGAACAAAACCACAATTAATGCAATGCAATAACAAATTAAAACACAGTTTGCTCCCTGATTGAAGAGTTCCTGGCCTAGTCTGAGCTTGAAACACATTTTGATAATCTCATAAATTCCTCACAGGACATTTATCAAGGAAGAGCAACTGGCACTTCAGGGAAACACAAATTGTTTGGGTCCTGTGAGCAGTTTGCACAAATAAGCGTTCCTGTATTCCACTATAAAAGTGATAAAGTTCTCTAAAAAATGTATATATTTTCACATCATCTCTGATGATGTTTCCAATGTAAAAATAACCTCATTAACGCTGACAAGAATGCAAACCTAGTCTCTTGAAAATGTGAGAAGACCACAGGAATCCCATGTGATCTCACTTCCTTGCCTTATTGGAACCATCTGTATCTGCTGGTAACCTCAGACCCTCTATCCCCAGGTCTGACTCCAAAAACCAGAATTTCATCATCTTTTTGTGCATCTCAGCCTCTCTGGGTGCACTTCCAAACAGGTCCTGAGCATCCCTGTCCCTTCCTTTTGCTCTGGGCTCGGAGATGAGTTGTTAAAAGCCTCTGGCACACCAGACCAAGGTTTGCTCCCTGGTTTGCTCCTGCTGGGGCAGCCAGGGGCTGGTGGGGGCTGCAGGAGCAATACCTGCGCCCTGCTGCTGACAGGGAGCTTTGCAGGAGGCTGGGGTCCCGCTCTGGGCAGGGGTCCCTTCCCCTGGGGCCGTTATCCCTGGAGAGGGCTCAGCTCTGCCCCCGAGCCCACCCAGCCCCGCACCCCACGCCCCCTGCCCAGCTGGGCTGCACCTGCTGCCCTGAGGGAACGAGGCACGGCCAAGGCATCCCCACCTCCGTGAGAGGGCACGAAGGGGCAAGAGGCACAGACAAGGGACTGTCTGAGGTCACAGGGAGCAGGAGAGGACCGGAATCCTCAGTGCCACAGCATCTCTGCCACGTGCATGAGCTGCCTTAGTCACTGCCCTGGCAGCAGCGTCTGTCCCAGCCTGATGTGAGCCCTGGGGCAGGGGACACCTTTCCTGACAGTTCCACGGATCCCTGGAAGCTGCGTGGGCTGCAGCAGATAAACAGCAGCAATTACTCAGCGCAGGGCTTGAGGTGGAATCTGTTTTGTTCTATGCAAGGAATCCTCTGAGCAGCTCAGCTCATGTGCTGGCGGGGGATAAAGTCACTGATTATAGCAAGGCATTGCTTATATATGAAAATGATGTAACCGTGGGATTCAGTCCAGCTCCTTTCCAGGCTCCAAAGCAAACAGAGATGCCTTTCAGTTATTTTTCATCTGGCTTCACTTTTTTATCTTGATCAGTGGGTGAATTAAGGAGCCCATTTGCCAGCACTGGGTCTGAAATCTGCTTCCCTTTCTTCAGGAAAGAGAGGAGAAAGAAGGAGGCACAAACTGCTATCAGAACAGCTCCTCCTGGCAGCTTTCAGGAATATCATATGGTCAAAGGCTCCTGTGTGCAAACTCAAGCTCCTCTTTACTGGCCCTTCCTGTTGCCTGCAAGGGTTTGAGTATTTATGCAGCCTGAGAAGGTTCCACGCTTCATCTGGTGGCTCCCTTTGAGGCTGCTGCTTCCTGTGGGATGCTCTGCTAACCCCTGCTTCTCTGATTCCCAGGGCATGCCCACGGCTGGCAGCTTGTCCAGGGCTGGCACTGTGGACCTGCTGGGTTGTTGCTGGATAACTCAGAGGTGTTTATTCAGCTTGTGGAATCCCAGAGCAGCTGCACTGAAATGGAGCTGATCAGTCTGGGATGGCTCTGGGCGCCTGCCAGGGAGACAAAGCAGAGCCCAGCATTGCTGGGAGCACCTGGGATGGGAGGGATGGGAGGGATGGGTGACCTGCAGCATCGGGATGAAGCTGGGCAGTCAGGGAAAAGCTGGAAAGCTGCAGCTGCCCTGCCCTGAGCAGCAAGACCTCAAAGCTGCAGCTGCTGGAGCTTCCTGGAGCCCCTGCCCAGCGAGGCTGGGTTTGAACTGGGCAGCAGGGCTGGAGTTCCAAACCTGAGTCCCCACACCACGGCCTGGAGCTGCCAGGAGCAGCTCTGAGGGGCCCCTTTGCTGCCAGGCTGGGGTGGGCACTCCTCCAGCTCTGCTTCCCAACAGAACAGGACCAAACCCAGACCTGCCCCTGGACACTGGCAGAGCCCGGGCTCATCGCTGGGCACTCTGCAGCCTGGAGAGGAGCACGTCTGTCCTTGTGCCACTGGTCCTGGAGCACGTGGAATCACAGGGAGAGGCCACAGGAATGCACACATGGGCTCACCCCTGCCAAACCCCCTCTCACAGCTCTGCCCTGGCAAAGCCTGCACTGGGAACACCGGGCTGGGTGAGATCCAGGTGTCTGTGTGTCCATGTGCAAGGCTGCCTGGCTGGGACTGTCCTCCCTCAGCATCTCCTGCTCCAGGAACATCTGAACCTGCTGGGTGCAGCCTCCTGCCCCTCAGCATCTCCTGCTCCAGGAGGATTCTGGCCACACAACTCTTTGCACAGGTAGGAATTTCCCATCATTCCAGTGCAACGCCTGATCCTTTTCTTCTGCAGTGCGGCCCTACAGATACAGGTTTCATTTAAAAAAAGATTTTCTGTGGAATTGCCCCTTTTCCTTGGTGTTTTTTTCCCTTGCAAGGAGAGCAGACTGCTCGTGGTGCCCCAGGACTGCTCTGAGGGCACTGATAGCTGCAGCCAGCACCAGCAGATGTTTCTGTGCTGCCATTCCCATCAGCTCAGCAGTGACCTTCCCCCTGGATTTCCAAGCCCACCAAAGCAGGAACATGTTTTACAAGATAATATTTGATGTTTGCTGACCTGGGAGAAACCACGAGCCCTGAGGCAGCCTGAGTCAGGCAGCCTTTGTATCCTAAGGCTGGACATGCATTTGAATTTCTCTTAGAGGAACAGTAGCACAGAGGAGAACAAAGGGATCTGGCAGGGATCCAGTAGGGCTGAGAGTCTCCTTGTTCTGTGAGGTGCAAATTTTGCAACTATTTTTGCAACCTTTTGCTTTTCCTTTTGCCTAATTTGGCTCCCAAGGCACAGCTGCAGTTTTTGGCACTTCAGTTAACAGCAATATTGCCTCATCCCTTCTTGGTCCCTTGAACTGAAGCCTCTGCTTTTGTAAAGCCAACCTTCCTAATGCCCAGTAAAATCCCTTTCTAGGAGAAAGTGAAGTAGGGCAGACTAAAACTGGCATCCAAATCATGGGAATGTCTGTATCAGGATGGGAGATGACTCAGAAATCGTGCAGCTGAACTGAGGATGCTTCTCCTCAGTCTAAATCTGAAGTAGGGAAACAAAACCCACACATCTTTGCTGAAGAGGAAAGGGGAAAACCTGAACTAATTCTGCCATTTCAGCTGTGTAAACCAGTGAAAGCCATTTTGGTGTTTTACAGTGAGGTCTCAGACTGGTTTTGCCTGTGCTGTTGGGGGGCCTCACCTGGGAGTTGTGTCACTGCTGTGAAGGGACAAACCCAAGCTGCTCACTCACAGCTGGCAGTGATCACCAGCGGGGGGTTTGAGGCTCTCTAACACACCATTATTCACAGAAGCCAAACACTCAGGCTCACAGCGTTGTTGACACAGAGGAAAACCCTGCACAAGGGCCTGGAGGTGCTTCATGTCTACCCAGGGAAGTGCCCAGACAAAGGAGTCACCCGGAGAGGAACAGGTATTTTAGCAGCTCTAAGCCTGGGTGCATTTTTAGCCGGCTCCTCTTTCACACTAAAGTAGATTGTGCCCAGGTCAGAGATCCTTTATAGCACAAACCAATCATGAGGGGCTGGACTGACTCCAAAGCTGGGCCACGTCACCCCTGGGTGGGCTGATTCTGCTGGTGCTCGTGCTCCAGGACGGGAGGGTGACTCCAAGGATGTGTCACTGCAAAGGCTGGAGCCTCTGCCAGCTGCACCAGGAGAAATTGCTGCCAACTGTGAGGGTTGCAGTGCTCTGGATTCTCCCCAGCATAAATGGAAGTGGCATCTGTCATGTAAACAATTTTAGCTTGTTGAGTCAAAAAACTGATTCACAGAATAGGCATTTTGCAGGCCCTGGGTTCTGAGGGAGAATTGCCAGGCACCAGCAATCTCTATGTTCCCCACTTTCCTCCCAGAGATCAGAATCAGTGAAGACATTTTAGCAAATCTTCCCTGGGAAGGAATAAAGTATTAAACCTTTTAAATCCCAGAAAGGTCCTGTATTCAAAAAAATGCCCACAGGGAACCAAATGCTACAGGCCCATGATTCTCCACCAGAGAATTACAGTGTTGTTTCATGTGCAGTTGAGTTTCTCGAAGCCTCCACAGTGCTGCAGTTATTTACACTTTGGGACAAATATATTCCTGAAACAGTTCCAAGCTCTTCATGTCAGGGGTGTGTGACTGACTGCATAAGACATTAATCTAACTGACATTTTCCACCAAGAGGGGAATTTAATGAATGAAAATCACAGAATCACAGAATATCCTGATACCCAACCTAAACCTCCCCCGACACTGCTCCAGCCTTCCCTGGGGTGCTGTCAAAACGTGCAGGAATATCCCTTACTCTTCACTAGAATTCCTCCTGGAACTGGTGGAGAGCAGCTCCGTGCTCTAAGAGCAGACCGAGCTGGGCTCTTCGGGGGTATTTCTGTCCCTGCGCCTGGACAGTTTAGGCTTGAAACCACATCAGCCAGACCCCACGAACTGTTGGCAAACAAAGCTGACAGATGTGACCCAGAGTTTGCTTCTAAGCTGCCAGGAGTGTCTGCCTTGAGCCCCACAAGAAAGGCAGTCAGAGGCTGTTCCCTGCTGGGAGGAAGGGTTTGGAGGCACTGGTACCTTGTCTCCTGGCTGGGGACGCATCACGGACACGCGGTCGTATCCTTTCCGCAGCAGGACCCAGAGGGCATCCAGCTTCCCCTGCAATGAAAGGACACAGGGTGTTTGTTATGCTCTGGGCTAAGTGCAGTGCAGGGACCAGCACCTGGACCCAACAGGTTTTACCCCATCATTTCCAGTGCCTGTGGAAGACGCTGGAGAAGGATGTTTTCTCTCACAGACACTTGCTGTGAACTCGCTTGAAGTGCAAAGGCAGAGCACTCAGATGTCTGACAGATAACAGTGTCTGACCTTTCCAGAGGTAATGTGTGATTCAGACACCTTCTGGGCTCAGAGAGAGACTGATACCGACTCAGCTCCAGGCACCACAGCCAGCAAAATTCTAAATCAGTGCAGGAGGTGAGCAGTGAACTCATGCGATGCCTTCCTCTCCAGCTCTAGGTGACCACTGTGACATGTGAGAAAGAAATCTCCTTTATGTCTCAAAACAGTCTGCTGGGGAGAACTGAGTGAAACCCCATCTCTGTGCACTGCCAGGAGAGCTGAGCCCTGGTGTGATGGCCAGGTCATCTCTCCTGGCAGCCACCAAGGGAGGGCTCACCCAGGCTCCCCAGGCCCTCCCGGTGTGGCAGCTCACACTCGCACCTTTTCCAGGCAGGAACACTTCTCTTTCCAAGCCCTGCAGCCCCATGCTGAGCTCAGAGGCAGCAGCTGTCCCCTCGCTGGGTGGTCTCACACCCCACACACCCAGACACGCACGTGAGCGCAGGCACAGACCTGGGTGAGGTCTGCTCAAAACCCAACGTGTTGAAAACCTCTTGTAGGCAGAGTCTGGCTGATGTGTGGTCGGACCCTCCCTGCCGTTCCCTGCAGTGCAGCCCAAGCATTCATCCCTGACTGGAATTCAGCAGCCAAGCCTGAGGGTACTCCCCAGATGAGCTGAAAGAGGCCAGAAGGAGCAGCCCAGGGCTCTGCAATGCAGAAATATTTACCAAATCACCTGCTCTGAAACATTCATCTGCTGCTGAAGGATTCCTGCTCTATCCCCAGTCCAACAGTCCAAAGGGTTTCCTTTCCTAAATGGACTCAGCTCCTGGGAGAGCTGCAGGAGGGTTTGCACGAGGGCACACCTTGGCTGCCTCAGTGCAAGGCTACAGACAGGTCTCGAGTCAAGGTTATTTGATCACACTCTCTTCACACTCACTTCATTTGACCCCTGGTCTGTGAAGAACTCAGCACCCTGAGACTTGTAGGAATTTCTGGAGAGGGTTAACAGCAGACAGTATTTATTAATGTTTCCCTGAGTGTTGTTCCAAATGCTCCGAGTGCTGTGATATTAGAGCAGGAACAGGAGCAAAACCCCCACTAGCAAACTTCACTGTACCTGCAGAGGTAAGCTGCTCTGAGAATGTGCAAAGCTGTCCCTTAGTACAGAACTGTTTTCTGCAGATAAGAGCATCAAACCCAAAGACCGACTCCTGACTGGATCCAGAACTCCTGTCTGATCACTCTTTCCTGGAAATAAAGACTACAAAACTCTTGTGCTAGCAGAAATGCCTTGTGTAACTATCGTGGGACAGGATTAATCAATGGAAATGTGAGCTGGATGTTGCAGAGGTGGTGGGGAAAGAGTGAGGATCCTCATTCAGAGTAAGGCAGCGGATTTTCCTGAGGGCCTGCTCTGGCTGTGTGAACTCCAGGGTCTGAGGGCCAGACTTGACACTCAAGGTACTTGAGAAGTCCTTTGTGACCCCAGGTCTCTGATGTCAAACTAAAGACTCCCTTTCATGGGGGCAGAGTCCTTCTCTTCCCTTTCCAAGGAACCATCAGGGCCATAATCCTCTCTGGGATCTCTGTTCCTCAACCAGAGTGTTCAGCCAATGGTTCAAAGCTTATTTGGGAATTGGAAGGACACATGGGTGGAGGCAGACACGTAGAATGACTGCATAGAACTTGTTTCCATAGGATATGGGGAAAAGACTTACTAAGGTGAGAGCCAGGAAAGTCTGTTATTCTCAAAGGAAGAAGCAAGAAACTTCTCTGTCAGATTCTTCTGCATTTGGACAGCAGAACTCCTTAGACCTGGGGGGACCCTTCCCTTCTATTCCAATCCATCTTTCCTCTACAGCAGAGCTGCTTGAAGCTCTTGATCTCCTGTCCACTCTGACAACTTAAGAAATAAGTACCTTTTTCCTCCATTTCTCCTTTAGGAAACCAGAGGCAAAGCGACAACTTTCCACGGAACAAAAAAAAATTCCTTTTTACTCTGCAGTCCCAATTTCCAAGAGCCTACCAAGATTTCTTGGGAAAAGCCAAGAGCTCCATCTTTGGGAGCCTCAGGGTCTGCCTGAGACATCTGGGTGGAAGAGAGGGAGTGTGCATCATGGAAAGGATGATGGTTGAAGAAATGAAATGGCAGCGCTTTCACTTGGAAACAGAAACCCTCCTGTGCTCTCCATGGATGGGCCGTGTCTCCGTGTCTGGAACTCCTCCGCAGTTGAAGCACGAGGTCACTTGGAGAAAAAAGAAAGGTCTGAAGGCAAATTAAACCTTGAGTCCTACTAGATCTGAAGCCCAGAGAGAAGAAACAGTCGGCGCAGATGACAAATGAAGGAGGGCACAGTTCCAGCCATGGAATTTCCTCTGAATTCAGGGCTAATTCAGCACTGCATTGACCCTGAGTTACCTCGGTGCTCCTCAGCCCTGCTGGTGTCAGGCAGAGGCACTTTTGGAGCTGTCTGTAAACCCAAGCTGCACCTGGGCCTGTCTGGCCAGGCTGCTGTGCCTTGGCAGCTTTGTGAACAGAGACAGGAGGGACAAAGGCTGGAGAACCGCCAGGGACACGTGGCCCAGGAAATGCTGGAGTGGCCTCCACGTGGGATTCACCTGAGGTTTCCTTTGGAGAGCACCACTTGTTGGTTCAGCCTTAGGTTGTAGCCAGGTGGGGTCAGTCTCTTGTTCCAGGTAACAAGGGACAGGATGAGGGGAAATGGCCTCAGGTTGTGCCTGGGGAGGTTTAGGTTGTATGGTGGGAAAAATTTCTTCACTGCCAGGGTTGAAAAGGCCTGGCCCAGGCTGCCCAGGGCAGTGGTGGAGCCCCCATTCCTGGGAATATTCAAAAAACGTGTGGATGTGGCACTCAGGGACGTGGTTTCATGGTGAACGTGGTGGTGGTGCTGGATGGACGGCCAGACTTGAGGATCTTGGAGAGCTCTTCCAACCTTGATGATTCCCTGGCTCTCTGATTCACTTGCATCTACGTTTTGTGCTGCCCCTCCCTGTCAGATGAACCGAGGGTTTGGCGAGTTTCTTAAGAAGTTTTCAGATTTGTCATTCCCCTTGGATTATCTGCACTGACTTTTCAAACAGTTGAAATGACATTTTAAAAGCAGGATAATCCAGTTGGCACCGTGCTGAGAAGTAACAGCAGCAAATCAGAATAACAACAATAATAACCCCAATCTATTAAGTGTCAGTAGCCACATTTGGTAGCAAATAAATCTCTGGAGCATTTAAAAAAAACAATCTATTGACTCTCAGCTGTCTACCTACTTATAGACATGACTCTGGGGAGATTGAAAAATAGAGGGGAGAAGAACTCCATCATAAAAGGCAGAACATTCTAAGTAGGGGCTGGTACTCGTGCAGTGTGGAGAAGAGGAGGCCTGTGGCCAGCAAGATGACTGGTCCTAAAATGTGAATTTCCTGGCTCTGTATCAGATTCAGGCACCCTTGGTTCACTGTTCCTGAAGTTTAATTCCTTGCCCTTCTCCTTTACCCATGATTTTTTAAAGCAGCTTGTTACAGGCATGTTTATCAGCTTCCCAAAGGGGTGCTTAACCAGCCCAGTGGAGGGGGTGGAAATTTAACATCTGCTTTAACCACAGCACACCCGGAGCACAGGGATGAGGGAAAAATCAAGCTGAGCATCAGGAGACATTTCCTTGGGTGAGGTCTGGGGGTCTGTGAAATGTTCCCCCCAAAAGTGGTGGGAGCCTCTCTGCTATTTCAAAACCCAGACTGGGCAGAGCAGGATGGATCCCAGCCAGTGCTGCCCTGGCTGAGGGTCCAGCCCCAGGCAGCTCGCGGGCTGTTCCCACCTTCCCTGCCTGCCACGGCTCCGGGAGAGCTTCCCTGCAAATCCATCTCCTGTGCTCACACCTCCAGGACTCGACTTTCTGCCAAGACTGCTGATGAATTTTGCCAATTTTGCTGATTCCTTACTGCCCAGGGAGAGCAACAGCAGGACTCTGCTCCACAGGAATGATCCTTCCTGGGTTTGGTGAGTGCTGATGATTGTCCACGAGGAAAGTGTTGGAGACAGTTATCCTGTCTCCATACACTTTTTGGGTGCAGCTCAGTGAGGGGTGTGGTGGCAATTAATAATTAGGTAAATTCTGGTCCAGGCTGCTAAACACTATCCAGATGTGGAACACTACAAAGTTTTGGGAGTATCTGAATACAGGTTTTTGGATTGGAACTGTCCCTGTTTTGTATACAATTGGAATGGTAGATAAGAGAGACATTTCTAAAGGAATTAAGAATATATATCACCCATGAGACTCTGTTAATATTTGTAGGCACCCTTATAACTGAATTCTTGTTGTTATGAAGCAAAAGCTGTTCCAGAGTCAGCACTGAGCCTCAGCCCTACATACATTGAATCTTCTCTCCAAGCCTCTCTTGAGCTTTGGAGAATTTCCATCCTGGACACAGATCCGCAACAAACCTGATTCCTCTTTTCAGAGCTGATTTCCCATCATGCAGAATAAATCCTGAAAATTCACTGAAAGTCTCCTGGAGCTGTGATCCAACAGCATCAACTCGGGAAGGAGAGAAACTCAGCAGAATCTTCTGTGGGAAAGGACCCAGCTCTCAAGGAACAAGCTCAGGTAGCTGCACCCTCCTGGTTCCAGCTGCCTGAGCAAGTATTTGGGGCTCTCTGTCCCAAAATCAGTGCTTCTGTCAGCTCAGTTGCAAAAACCGACCGCGCTGTGTCTTGGCTGGATGAGGTCACTTCCAGGAGCAAGGAGAACTCCCAGGTGGGCCTGGCGTGCTCTCCAAGCGCGCTGAGGCACAATGACAGCGCGGCTCGTTCAGGAACACAGGGCAGCCCCCAGGGGCCGGGGTGGGCTGCACTCCCCACTCGGAGCTGGGACTGCTGCCCCCAGCCTGTCCCACCGTGGGAAGGAAGAACCTTCACCGACACACGCTGAAGTCATCACAACACAACAGCAAATGAATTGTTGGGAGGCTCTGTTTATGAGATGATAATCTTCCAGCGGGAAAAGAGACAAGGTGCTGGACCAGACTTTCAAGGAGGTGGAGCAGGTGACACAGGGATACATCCAGGTGGGTTTGGAATGTCTCCAGAGTGGGAGACTCCAGGCCCTCCCTGGGCAGCTGTTCCAGGGCTCTGCCCCCCTCCATGGACAGAAGTTCTTCCTCCTGTTGAGTTGAAAATCTTGTGGTTTAGGTTATGTCCTTGTCCTGTCACTGGGCACCAGTGGAAAGAGTCTGGCACCATCCTCTGACACCCCTTTGAGATATTTATATGCATTTATGAGAGCCCCTCCAGCCTTCTCCAGACTGAACAGGTCCAGCTCCCACAGTCTTTCCTCACACGAGAGATGTTTGAATCCCTTAATCATTTTTGGAGAAGATCCTATTTACTCCCTACATCTCAGGGAATGTGCAGTGTGGACCTCTGCACTCTGTGAGCACTTCCCAGAAGCTGCCACGCCCCAGGAAGAGATCAGGATCCTGTTCTGGTCTAAGAAAGCAACACCACTCCCAAACCTGACCAACCAGGTGGGAAACTCCCATTGCCCCACGAGGCTCCTTCCCACAGCACCTCCCCAGGCACACGTTCAGGGGGCTCCCTCAGGCACAGCCACTCCAGCAGCACTTGGGATCAGGGGGTTGTGAACAGATCTGAGCCTTGGATGTGAACACACATCGTGACAAAAGATCTCCTGCACAGATCCCAGGCAGCAGCAGGACTCACCTTGATGGGGGAGTACCACTTGCGAGGGGACGAGGGCCGGCGCATGTTGCTCCCGAGGTTCCTGGGCTCAGGGAACTCATATTCCTGCTCTGGCATCTTGACCCTGGCGTTCTTGGCCTTCTCTAACTTAGCACCTTCCTCCGTGGAGCCCTTCTCTCCCCAGCGCACCTGGAAGGAGGGATCGGGCCCTGTCACCTGCTGCAGTCACACCCCTGCTGCAAGAACAGAGCCCTGCCTGTGCTTTCCCAGTGCCAGATCCAAGCTGAACAGCAATGCACAGGCTGTGAGGTTTGTTTCTAGACTGCAGCCCAAAGTTTGAACTTGTCCTTCGTGGTGGTTTATGAGAAATGTGAGAGTGGGGAAGGTTTTCAGAAAAACTAAAACCATTTCATTGTAATTTGTGTGGCAGCACTGCCCCGGATCCCAGGCATGGACCAGGACGTTGCTGTACTGGAGGACAAAGATGGTCCCAAACTTCAGAAATCTATGTTTGGCTCTCAGATATTCCCATACAAAAATGATCTGGACTCAGATGTACCAAAAAAGCCTAAAGAAGTTTGTGCCTGTCTCCTGAGTTCCCTCCTGGGCAGATTGCAGGGGGGTGTCACAGCCCAGTGCCCAGCCCAGATCTGACCCCTGAGCGGGGATTTCCTCACCTCCATCCGTTTGATGCCACCCACGCCTCGCCCCCCATAGTAAGAGGCATCGACTGTTGGCCACTTCTTCTTTGGGAGACCATCATCATCTTCCTCCTGCAAAACAGCAGCAAGGGGTGGCACTGTCAGGGAGAAGAGCAGGGGTGGAAAGGAAAAAACAGACCCTGCATTGTCCTCTGAGCCTGCAGGGCAGGCAAGGTTCTGGTCTCTCACTGTTTTCCAGAGGATGTACTCTCATGAAAGGACAATGTTTCATGTTACAAACACCACCACTTGAGAGGTACAGTCCAGCTCCAGCAAGGATGAGATTTTGGTATTTTTCACCTCTGCCACCCCTTCCCTTCACCTGGGACTGGGGAGAGGCAGCTGCTGCTCGTGGCCCCTTGTGCTGCAGGGACCCTCCAGGGCCCAGGCAAATCTCCACATTGGAGTTCAGGCCTCACAGGGTGCAGGGAAAGAGCAAGAGAATGAGTACATTTTCTCCTGAGTGATGGCAAACTCGGGGTACCTTCGGAAACAACCCCAGTGGGAATGCCCAGGTTTATTGAGAGGAGCTGGCCAAGAAGAATAGGATGGAAAAGTCTCATGGAAAAGTCACAGGAATGGAATTAGCTCCTGTAATGAACCTGTGCCTCAGCTGGGGCAGCTGCCCATGGAAGTCCTTGTGGCTTCAGGGAGTCCTGTGGCTGTGCCAGAGAAAGTCAGGCCCTGTGTGAAAAATGAGATTTAAATTCTGTGTCCTGCCCTTGCTCATCCCCAGCCACAGAGCCAAACGTGCTCAGCACCTCGTGGTGACATTCAGATATGGGCAAATGAACAGATCAAGAACATTTCCTTAGGTTTATTTAAAATGAGTCTGCTAAAGCTCTAGCGAGAGTCAAGGTATTTTAAATTCTCTGTTGCACTTTGTAAGGTCAGAGTGGATGTGGAACTCTTATAGTGCCTTTCCCTTTAACTTCTACAGTTCAGGCTGTGAACTGGCAAAGCAGAAAAGCAGAGTTCATCAAAAACGTGAAGTATTTCCTGTGAAAAACGTGGAGAGAAAAGAAAAATGGTCCCTCTCTCTTTTTTCTTCTTCTTTCTTTAATTTTTCACAGGGATTTGGCTAAACTCCAAAACTTAGGAGCTTTCCAAAATTGGGAAAGCCAAAAATACTTTGAAATTGAAACTCCCCATCAGGAAAACTGAAAAACTGTGCGGGAGAAAAAAAATCCAAGAAAAACTACGGTTTTCACGGCAACCAAAAGCATTTCACTTTATCAAAACACACAGAAATTGGGCTGCAAAATGTGTCCTGATCTAAGGGAAGGGTGAACAATTGGTCACAACTACCAGGTTCTTCTCTTCAGAGCTGACCTCTCTCTCTGGCCCCGGGCAGAGCTCTTTGCTGCAACCCAAGAACTCAATATCTCTGCATGAAGTTTTCCATGAGGACTTTTTTTTGTTAAAAAGAAGAAAAAAAAAATTGGAAGCGAAGCCATCTAAATATTTTCCTTCAGCAATTCTCTTTCTCTCTCTTCAGTTTAGCACAGACTGGACTTCTCACAACAGGAAATACCAAGGTTTAGGAAATCTTCCCCACAAGCCCTTAAAAGCCCTGCGAGTCCCTTGGCTGCGAGTCTGGAGCCAGGACAACAGCACACGCACAGAAAGGCAACACGGATGCTTGAAAAACAAAGGAGTCACAAGTTTTCTGCAGAATGAGTCTGTTTACATGTTTGGAAGGGCAGGGGAGGTTTTGCAATACAAGCAGAAAGCCCCCACCAGTGATGTCCTGCGCTCTTGGCCAACGTGCTCACCACACACGTGAGGAGCTGCAGGAACTGGAAACGGGGGGTCAGGGCAGGGAGGCAGCAGGGAAATGGGAAGGAAGAGGCACCTGGTCCCCACCATCCCCACATCCAGCACCCCAATTTGTGAGCCAGGGCTGAATTCTCATTTCCTGCCAGCTTCACCCATATTTTTCTACACGTGGCCACGCGGGGGTTTGTACCTGAGGAGCTCCAGATCTGACCCAGCTGCAGCCTCAAAAACAGCCCCGGAAAATTCAAGTGCATTTAAGGATGCTGGAAATTGACTGTACAGCACTTGGCAACTTTCCACCCCCAAAATCTGCTTTAGATGGAGCTAGAGTTTCTTTTAACAAACAAGAAGAAGCAGGACAGAGCTGCATTTCACAGTCAGGGATCCAGAGTCATAAGTGCTGGATTGCAGAAAACAAAGATCTGTGTTTATCTCACAGGCCAGGCCAGGCTCTGGATACTTTGACCCTGACCTGAGGGAACCTCATCTGTGGGTAACACAAGGATAATTCAGGCTCCACAAGGGACATCTGAACCACTCAGGGTAAGAATTCAAACTAAATTTGGCCAGATATTAAAAAAAAAGTTTGGACAATTTACCCCTCTCCCCACCCTTATAATTATTTTCCCAGTTGTCTCTGCAATGCCTGAATTTTGTCAGAATTCAGCATTTATAGAGAGCTCTGCCTGCACCAAGGGCTGAGCCACGACACAACAATCATTCCTCTGTGAGAGATGTTATCATCGAATTCTACAACAGAGAGAACACAGAGGCAAATCCAGCTGCCCTCAAGGCTCCTTTCTACCCCTTCTCCCAACACTGGAGTAATTTCCAAATCCCATGGCCACTCCTCTGCTGCTTTGTGACACTTTGAGGATGCCTTGCTCTGTTCTCAGGGAACGTTTCCTCCTGCTGTGGAAGGTTTTGCTTGGTACCTCTAAAGGCTCCCCAGAATCTTATCTTCTCCAGCCTGAACAACTTCAGCTTCATACAAGCTCATCCTTGAGGCACAAACGTTTATCAAACCAGCCTTTGGTGGCCTTGATCACCACAGAAACTCCCCATGTATCTGTGGCCCAGATCCTTTGAGGTCCTGCCTGAAGTGAAGTCCTCCCAGAGCAAAGCACTGCATGGGCACAGATGAGAGGGAGGCCTGGGGTTGGGGAAAGAAGGATTTGAGCTGTTCCCACTCCAGAGCTCAGACACCGAGCTGCAGGAAGGTGTAGGTCCTACAAGGTCATGGCAATCAACACCAGTGCTCCCAGTGCACCACGATGGGATCAAACCCACCTCCCACAGCTCTGCACTGCACGGGGCCTGCCTGGATATTCCACGTGAAATTGGCTACGAAATTCCACACCCTCATGGTGTAGTACCTGCACCTCGTCTATTGCCAGTGACAGCCCCATCTTTATTCCTTTAAATGCCTGCCTCTTGAAAGGTTCCTTTACTCCTCCTCCCATATCTCCACAACTCGCTGTAAAAGGGAAGGAGCAGCATTGGCACGCCACTGGGACCTGGCTTCATTTCAGGAATAGCAGAATAAATTTCCTGCCTTGGTGTCTACAAAAAATTCCTATCAGATCCTTTCTCTGGAGCTCGCTTTGCTATCTCCCCAGCAAGGCTTTCCAGAAGGAGCAAGGAAAACAATTTGGAAAAGAATAATGATCAGCAATAACTGAACAACCTGGCCTAGTGGAAGGTGTCCCCTGCCCATGGCAGGGGGGTGGAACAAAATGATCTCTAAGGACCCTCCCAACCCAAACCATTCTGTGATTCCATGATGCTCAGTGAGGGTTCAAGCAGCTCTCCAAGCAGCTGAATCTCCTTTAGTCATTCTCTGGCCTCAGGAATGTTGTGGGAGAGATCAGATCCCAACCATCAGTGTGGATCCAGCTGAACAGGGCTTTCATCCCTCGGCTGAACAGCAGCTGCTGTCCCTCCTGTCCTCGCTGCCTCCCAGGACAGTGATAATGACCTTCAGGGTCTGGTGCCAGGGCTGCTGAATGGCCCTTTCTGTCCAGCACCTCCCTGGGTGTGTTTGCTGTGCTGTGTGTGGGCAAGAGGACAACAGACATCAGAATTATCCCATTACAGGCTGGTTGGTGGCTTGGCTCCGGTGCCACTTCAGGGATGTCCGTGGATGTTGGGTGACAGAGCAGCAGGAAAGAAAGGGACTGGGTGATGAGGAAAGGGCAAGCTCCGGGCATCTGGGTGATCTCCTGCCTGGCTTTGCCAGACTCCGGGGGGCTTTGTGTCCCTGGATCCCTGCTGTGGGAGCAAGTGGTGCCTGCACAGATCCAGCTGTGGGTTTTAGGCTCTGCTTCCAGGGCAGGGCAGCACTGAGGGCAGTGTGTGTCTCTTGGGATGCTTGGAGGGGCTCCAGTTAAGGACCCTCTGACTGCAGCCAGTCTGTCCAGGGCTGACAGCAGCAGAATTCTGGCCTGGGCCAGGGAGTGGATAGGGAATTGTTGGAAGCTGCAGAGCCCTGCAGCTGGGGTTTTTTGGTGTATTTTGAGGATGGGTTGCTAGAGTAGAACCAGCTTCAGCCTTGTGCTGAGTTTCTGCTCTGAGCTGGGCAGAGCTGTTCCAATAAACCCAGCCTAAAGGTGATGGGGCACAGGAGTAAAAGCAGCTGTGTCTTCCTCCAGCAGGGCTAGAAAAAGCCTTCCTATTCACTGGAGGTAGAAGAATGTGGTTTTGATCCATCTTCAGTGACTAATCACAGGCCAGAAAGGTGCTCCTGGCTCCTCCAGGCACTCACCTCTTCCGCTTGGCATTAACTCAATCCTTCCTGGCCTAAGTGAAACCATCTGTCCTTCCTTGGGCTTCACCCTCAGCATCCCGAGCTCCCCGAGCAGCACAGCAGGAGCTGACAACATTTGCAATTTCTGAATGAATTAATTGGGAGTTTCTGGCCAATAATGATTTCCTTCACCAACAGTGAAGTGTCTCCAACATGTCTCAAAGGGCCTCTGAAACAGAGTTCAATAAAACCCTTGGCGGGTCCGACAGCAAAGGCTGCTTCCCCCTCGTTGTTCCAGTGTAATGCATTCTCCTTCCTCCTGTGGGCCTCAGCTCCCAAACCTGCTGATGCAAGAATTCCTTGACTTTTTTTTTGGCCAAGACTTTCGTGAGAAGAAAAAAATCCAACTGTAACCCTGCTGCCGAAGGGACCAGCAATCCCTCCTGCTGGAGAGGAGCAGCTGCTGGTTTCCTGCAGGGGAGAGGGATATCTGCAACACCCAAAATACCTGGGTTGTAGAAAATCAACCCCATCCTCTACTTGTTTAGAGCAAAGTAGAAAATGTGGAGGCTTCAACCTTCTGAGAACGCATCACACTACTGCCAGCCCCGCTCTGTGGACCAGCCTCTCTAGGAGTAAATGCACCAACAAAAGGCATCTTGTCAGAGCTTCTGCTATTTTTTCACTAGTGGGAAGCTCTTCTGTCTGGGAAAAAACAGTGCAAGTCACAGCTTCAAGCCTTACTGATTTCTGAGCACTGCCCTGATGCTGTTCTAAAATAGCATAAACTACATTTTCCTTTTTAAAAAAACCTTTGGCTGCTAAATGTGCTCGTTGGCTCTGGGATAACTGAGCTTAGGGGATGTGCTCTGGTGGGAAGCACAGGTGAAATGATACCATTAGAGCAGCTAGCACACTGTAAGGATGGATCCCTGGAAGTGTCCAAGGCCAGGCTGGATGGGGCTTGGAGCACCCTGGGATAGTGGGAGGAGTCCCTGCCCATGGCAGGGGGTGGAATGGGAGGGGCTGTAAGGTCCCTTCCAACCCAAACCAATCCATGATCGTTGTAACCAAACCCTGCCATCCCAAGGTCCCCAAAGAGAACAACACCCGAAAGAATGTTCAGATCCCCTCTTGGACTGACGAGGCGGCACGTAAAGCACAGGTCCTACTGAATGCCAATTTTCAATACTGTGCAGGGCCCTCTCAGGGTCCAACCAGAGCCTGGACAAGTTGAATTTCAAGCTGCATCTGTGATTTTGCAGTAACTGCTCTGCTTTTGCAGCACTTACTGGGTTGACAAAAGACTTCCTTATAGGTGACGCACGTCTTCCCTCTTAGGGGATGTAATTTCCCCCTGCAGTTCTTGGCCAGGGAGCCAGCATTCCAGAATGATGTATTTTAATTAATTTCAGCAATTGCATCCCTTGGCTTGGAGGCATGTGTGATGCAGAACAAAGCATGTGCAGTTTGAGGTTAATATTTTCCTTTTCATTCAGAGGACAGAAGCTGACAAAGCTGGTGGGTTTTCACACAGCCCAAACAAAAGTCTGCTTAGGGAAACGGGCCAGGTGCCTGCAGAGAGAGGCACAGGGAGCACTGGATCCAAATGCAAACCCCCCTTGGGTCTGGGAAAGGTCTGGTTTGGAGTTTGCTTCAGGCCTGTTTTGAAGGGGACAAGTGCCCCAAGGGGGAGGTTCCAGGGCTGGCCTTGGGTCCCGCTGCCCTGGACAGTGCAGGGAGAACCAAGGCCAGATCCCTGCTCCTTGCAGAGGCCTGAGCTTTCCTGAGCCTTGGCTCAGCCCACACTCCCTGGGCCAGGCTCCATGGAGAGCAGGGAGCACCATTTCACAAGCCTTTCCACTTCACGCTGAAGCAGGCAATGAATTTGTCTCCAGAAGCAGAAAGTGAGGCAAACTACCCAAGCAAATCACTCTGAGCACAGCCCTAAGTCTCATTTTACTTGCATATTTAAGAGGAACTGATCCAAACCCCAGTGAAGTCAATGGAAAAACCTCCCGTTGCCATCAGAATGCCCTGCACAGAGCCCAGGGACTGCAGTGAAATCCCACGTGGAAAACACTGGGAGCAAAGCAGAGACTGAGTGCTGAAAGCAGGAGCACAGAGAAAGAGGCAGATGGAAACCTGGGCACGTTTCTGGGCACAGTTTTAAATAATGGTGGCAGAGCTTTAACCATTTGTGGTGGCAGAGCTTTAACCATTTGTGACAAGATTCATCTAAAACTTGTGAGCAGAGTTAAGATGGAAGCTTTAATGTTGATTTACCACTTGTTGATTACTCTCCATTAAAACTTCCCTGGCTTGTGCAGCTCCGCTGATGTCAAGAGGATTTTGCTGGGGTTTTACATCTGCTCTGAATGTGCCTCAGACAGTGCAAGGACCACGAGCTTCCTTTTCTCACAGCAACTGTGCTCCGAGGGCTCAGCACTGGGAGCTCCTGCCAGGAGTGCTTATATATCCCAAACCACCAAAATCATTACTGTGCCATTCCAGGAAGGCAGCTAAGCACATGTTTAGGTTCCACTAACTTGAGAGTTAAACACAGGCTTAAAGGTTGTCCCTTGTGTGAATCACAGCCTCACTCTGCAGTGCTGTTCTGACCACGTGAGGCATTGTCTGAGCTGTCCTCCTTCCCTACCTGCCCAGTGGAGGCACTGAACTCACAGATTTAATCACCTTTTGTGAAGAGACTGAACAAAACCTTGTCCTAAACACCGAGGAGACAAGGGGTCAGTGTCACTCACCTCGCTGTCTTCTACAGGAGGTGGGGGAGGCTCTTTGATGATCTGGAAGGATTAAAGAGAAAGAGAATCGTAAATTCACACTTTGTTCTTTAGCACAACTCAGATGTCACCAAAAAAAAAAAAATTCAAAGGAGAAAACAGCAGGATGTGCTGCTGGAACACCTCTGTCACAACACTCTGATCACAGGGTGCCTGTGGGTGCCACTGTCACCGATGGGGAGCAGGAGGTGTCCCAGAGCCCTGCCACGGAGACATTCCTAATGACAGCTCCACACTCACATTGCTCATTAGGTGACCCCTGCCCTGTGTGAGGCAACAGAAAATTCAAAGTCTTCTATCCCTGATTCTCCTAATCCCAGTAGCTGCCACAGTCAGTGCTGGCTCTGAGCATTGAGGCGTCGCCTGAACAACCACACTAAAATCAGCATCTCCTCCTCCTGCCCTCTGCACACATGTACAAATCCTGCCTCAAATAATGCACAGTCTGGACAAAGGCTGGAAAGCAAAACCAACGTGAAGCAAAATGCCCTGGGGACATTGCAAAGCAGTGATAACCCCCAGCCTGTCTCCCAGACCATTCTTGCTTTTTCATTCCAGAAGGCTGTGCCACCTCATGCTCTTCACATTCATGCTTTTCACATTAGCAGGTTAATATAGTTCACTGTCATAAACTTCAAAAAATACAAATATATATATATATATAGGGCTCACTGAGGATTGTAATAAAGCAAGCAGGGTGAGGTTTTAGCCTGGTCCAGGATATTCTCCATAGAAACCATTTCAGTTTATGTGGGTGTGAGGCCATTATTTCATGCAGAAAGTTTGCATCCCAAGCTCGGCAGGCAGTTGGCTGCTACCAGAGCCCTGCATCCAAGAGCAACAGAGAGGTTTCCAAGGGGAGGGCAGCGACACCAGGCACGTCAAACCCTGTCCCTCACACCCGGAGCAGAGCCCCTGCACAGCCCAGGCATGGCAGTGCCATGCCCCAGGACGGGTTTGCTCCAGGGGTTTCAGTCCCTCTGGACGAGGCAGCTCTTTCTGTGCACACCAGGCCATGAGTCAGAGGCTGTCTGAGCACCAGTGGAGGTGACACTGAGTGTCCTGAGCTCTGCTCAGAGCTGGGTGTCAGGGGCAGAGGCTGCCCTGGCAGGGGGACAAGTGTGGGCTTCAAAATCACCCTGCAAAAAAAAAAAATACAGTCTCAAACAGCAACGGCTTGGCTGTTTAAATGCAGAAAGGGAAAATTGCAATCACATTAAAGGCCCTGAAGATATAAATATTTACAGCAATTCCTCTCACTCATGTTTTTCCTCCTGTGGTGAGCTCACTGTTTTTATTTTCCTCTGCGAAGCCCGAGTCATGCAATGTGGCCATTAATGAGGAGCATGTGCCTCTGGCTGGGGAGGAGACAGGGCTGCAGCATTTGTGTCCCAGCCCAGGGCAGTGATGAGTGCTGGGCTCCACCTTTACCTGCTCCTGGGCCACAGGGCTTCTGTTTTGGTGGCCTTCAGCACCTCTGGGAGCCCCAGCTAAAGAGACTTTGTGCATTCAAGCAGCACTGGATGTGGGCATGCACAGGAGCCCAGAGCTCTCGTGGAAACACTCAATCACTCATGAGGAGGAGTGTGGTGGAGCCTTGCTCATGCCCCGTTCTGGCACAGCAGGACTCGGGTCAGGTGTGGCTGATGGACCCCGTTTGGGAGGAAGGAGGGGGGATGGCCCTGAGGAGCTTGAGCTGAGCAGCAGAGCTGGGGAGAGAATGGCACAGCACCCATCTCCCTGCCCATCCCGGGATTCCCAGCTTGGGCGGGATAGAAATGATGAAAACTTTGAAAATGACAAAAAATGATGAAAAGTAGATGAGAAGTGGATGGTATGGCCCAGGGACCGCCCGGGGACGTTTGGAGTCCCCATCCCTGGAGGTGTCCAAGGAAGGCCTGGGTGTGGCACTCAGTGCTCTGGGCTGGGGACCAGGTGGAGATCAGGCACAGGCTGGACTCGGTGATCTCAGAGGTCTTCTACAACCTGAATAATTCTGGGATTCTGTTAAACGTGGATGAAAAGTTGTCTGCATGCCAG
This sequence comes from Edolisoma coerulescens, assembly GCA_013397115.1. Classification (NCBI taxonomy): domain Eukaryota; kingdom Metazoa; phylum Chordata; class Aves; order Passeriformes; family Campephagidae; genus Edolisoma; species Edolisoma coerulescens. The sequence goes on from VWZW01007569.1 coordinate 215,295, forward strand.
TGCTACTCTGTGGAAAGGAAATCCTAGGTATCAGCACCATCAGAGGAGTAAGATGGAGACAGCACCATCTCTTCTGTGTCTCTTGGCACACTAAACACTGACAGAGTGTGCAACGCACCAAAAGACACAGGAGACTTTTCAGATTCATTTTGGTCAGTGTGAAGGGTGGCATTTGTCAATACACCTTCTTTAGAACCAAACCCCTGAACACAAACCCATCAGACACTGAGAAACTTCAGATATCTGATCCCAAATGTACCTGCTGGAAGTGGCCTGGTTCCCTCCTGAAGCATCCCCTGTTCTGGTGGAACATCGTGGGTTCCAGTGGAGTTTCTCTTATTTGCATTGGCACAAAACATCAGGATAAGCCATCCAGATTTGGTCCAGCAAAGTATCCAAACACAGCTTCTTAGCCAGTATCGCTGGCAGCTCTAGAGATTGCACACTTGGCAGTGAGGAGATGGCTGTTTTCCCTACATTTGCACTCCTCCCCATAACTTATGCACACACGTACACACAAACTGACTGACTGCTGTAAACAGATCAAGTGTTTTCTATCACAGGCCAAGAGGGGGGAAAAGAAAGACATTCCTTCCATTTTTGAGTGCTTTGCACTTCTAAGAGCAACTGAACTCCCCGTAAATTGGCAGCATGGATTGGTTCATTTGGACAAGTCTGGAGATGGGGGAGTTCAGTCTCCTGTCCCTTTGAGCCTCTACAATCTTTCACAGTTCAAGTCTTACAAAAAAATCTGACTAGCTGCCCAGGTCTTCAAACAGCACAAATCTTTTCCTTCTCCCCTTTGGACTCTTACAGTTACAGCTCTGTGTGCATGAAATCCTTACTCTGGGGCACCGAGACCCTCATTTGGGGGCACTGAAACTCTTGTTTTAGGGCACTTGAGACCCCTCATTTTGGGGCACTGAGACCCTCGTTTTGGGGGCACTGANTTTGGGGCACCTGAGACCCTTACTTTGGGGCCCTGAAGGCAGTGAAGGCAATGGGGCCTCGGTGCCATCCCACAGCAGTGGGCACAGCAAGACCCTTGTTTCGGGGCACTCGAGACCCTCGTTTTGGGACACTGAGACCCTCATTTTGGGACACTTGAGACCCTTGTTTTGGGGCACCTGAGGCCCTCGTTTTGGGACACTGAGACCCTCATTTGGGGGCACTTGAGACCCTTACTCTGTGGTCCTGAAGGCAGTGAAGGCGATGGGGCCTCGGTGCCATCCCACAGCAGTGGGCACAGCAAGAGCCCAGGGGCAGTGCCGAGGGCCCGGGGCCCAAAGGCCCCACAGCCGCTCGCTTGGCACGGACAGAAACGACCCAAGGACAAGAGTGAAACTGCCATGGCAGGGACCCTGTGAGGACACAGCCCACGTGGCCACCTCGTTCTGCCCTGGCCGCACTCTGGCCTGGCCAGATGACGCCAGGACCTGCTGCAGGGCTCGGATGGGAGCGGGCCAGGCCCGGCCCAGCGCTCCGGCGAGTTTGGCTTGGCGGGGCCGCAGTGTTTGTCCACGTGTGCTGCAAGTGTTTGGATAACCCCCAGCCAGCCCTGGGCGTGCTGTGCAGCTGGGTCTCCTGTCCCTGTGCTTGGGAGAAGGAGAACACCATGGTTCAGCCCCAGGTTTGCTCTCCAGGTGAGGAACACCTGAAGGGTTCCACACCATCACCGTGCCACAAAAACCTGGCAGGGCTTTTTTCCAAGGGTAAAGGCCCTTGGGATGGAGAGGTGGCCGCTGGCTTTCCTTGGCACAGGAAGGAACTTTGAGAGCAGGTGTCAGCACTTCCACACACTCAGCAGTGAAAATTCAGGACAGTGAAGTAATTCTTTGCCTTTCACCACAGATCCCAACATGTGTGTGAAGGACAGGTCTCTGTTAGCTGAGCCACTCCGTGTCACAGATCCATGGAGCAGCAGCTGTTTCTGATGGAGGACGCAGTGGCAAAGCAGAAGAATGCTATTAGCCACCTCCTGGAAGGTTAAAAGCATTGGGAAGGATGAATTTTCTGTTGCCCTGAAATTTCTATAGCCACTCAGGCATAAGAAAGCACATGTTGAATCCAAATTTTGCATATTCCAGGAATGTGTCTAGGATGTTTTCCGTCTTGGGAGCCCAGAAATCTCCACCAGCTCTCAGTGTCCAGCAATCACACAGTAACTGTCCCTGGAGTTTTAGATGATAAATAGGGGCAATATGTTTCTTGTCAGAGGAGCCTGTCTGCTTTAGGATGGGACAGATCATCATTTAAAATGAAGCAAACAGTACAAAATAAGAAATAGAGGACTTTGCCTCTAATTAGGACTACAGTTTGGAAGCATGCAGTTAACTGGGCAGATTATTTTTGTCCTTAATTACCTTCACTCTTCTGGAAAACACAATATATATTCTTGCTATCTTAATAAACAAGCATTTTTACATTCACATTAAATGTGATCCATCTGACTAATTTCCTATTTTTTTTCCTTACATATTTATAGTTTTGACCTCTCAGTCCTGTGACAGTTTCATAGTTGAGGTATGAGTTGGGTAAAGGAACATTTCCTTTTTATTTCTGTCATATCTTCTGTGTCTTCTCAGTACCCATTAAATCCTTGGAGATCTGGTCTGCACTTCAAAGCTAACAGAAGCAGGGGCCTGTCCCAATTTCTTCACCTGCAATATAATACAATCTTCTTCCTGCTTTCTCTCTCTTTCCTGGGTTGTCTCCATAACGTTCCAGATGATTCATGATCCTGTGCTCCCTTCTCCCCAGATCAGCATCCCTGCAGAAGAGCCGTGCCTCGTGTGCTCCTGGGAGCGGGCGGGACTCGGAATCCACGGACCTTTGTAAGGAATCTCCATCCAGCCAACAGGGACCCTGCCATTTTATGGCTCCTCAGGGCTGCTGCAGAGCCTATGCATTTCCTCCCCTTCTCTTCCACCAGTTTAGCCATGTGGTTTTAATCTATATTTTCTGTATTTTCTCCATCCAGCTTTTTGTTTCCAAAACTTCTGGTCAGCTGCAGTACAGACTGAGAGCCAAACAGATTGCTGGGTTCTTCCATGCTTGCTTCCAGAAAACAGCTTTAAAGTTGAAACTGGTGTTAGATGCCTAAATACCAGCACCTCATTTATCTGCCAGCCACACCCCTGCATTTAAAATCATTGTAGTATGAAAATGAGCGAGGTGGAGCATATTTTCTACGTGGGCAAATAACCCAGCCCAGCCTCTCAGGCCACCCTGGATGGCTGCAGAGGGGAGGTAAAGACTCAGACCTGGGAGGAGGTGTGATGTGTGAGCATGTGGGGAAAAGGCTCAGGCTCAGCTGCCCCAGGCACAGAATTCCACTCCCAGCCCTGGGGTGCCCTCGCTGAGCTCCAGCCCGAGGCTTGGGCAGGCTGGGTGGGGCCACCCCTTCAGATATTCCAGGGCAAACCTTCCGTGCAGGTCCTGCTCTGGGGCAAAGCGTGGCCCAAGCACAGCTCCCTCATCCTGCCAGGGTCAGTGTCTGTGCAGGACATGGGGACACGGGCACAGGGAGACCGTCCCAGCACAGGGAGACCATCCCAGCTATCAGATTAATTCTGCCTTCACTGTACATCCAAACACTTTAAGCAGCTCCATTTCCAAGCCAATCTAACAACATGCCTGCAAAGTCCTCCTTAAGACAGTTCTGGAGGTTTATTATCTCTTTGGCTTACATCTGCATTAAAACCTATTTGATTCACATCAACATTAAGCCTGAGGCTCATGTTGGCCTCCTACCCAGAACAATTTCCCCCTTGGACACCTGAACAGCCTCTTGCACACACAGCTCCTGCTGTGGATGTCTGGACTGCTCCAGGTCGCACTGTGCTCAGAAAGAGGATGAATGACAAGAGAAGCAGTAACTGGGGGAAGCCAGGAGCTGGGATCTGCTGCTTTGCAGATCTGCTCAGCTCAGGAAAGGTGAGGTCACTGTTAGAGGTGTCTGTGTCCCTGCCATCATTCTTGTTATGAGCACAGCGTTGGGGAGTTCAGCATGGCAGAATCGTTTCTTTGTTTTCTGTTATTAAATAAACCTCCTACAACCTTTGGAGAGGTTAGTGCCTGCCTCCCATGCTTTTGTAATATCCTCCACAGGTATCCAGGGAAACTTTGCCTGTGCTGGTATCAAGCACAGCAAAGAGTTATTATTGTTCTGATCTACTGAGCAACAATTGCCTCTACTGTAAACCGAGTGGTAAATTCCAGACTTCATCCCAGAATACTTCTGAGACCAATAAACTTGGATACATTTGGAAACAGCATTCCTTTATGGGTGCATGCCAAGGAGATACTAGGTTCCAGATAAACCTCCAGAGTGAGTCTATTGACTCCAGTCCGTTTACTCCAGGGACGAAGCTGGCTCGGTGTCTTTCCTGAAGAACTGCTGGCTAGTAATGACTCCTATTTAATTAAAAAGCATGCCAAGAGGAATTTCAGGGTTTAGAAATGTGCTTGTCGCTCAGAAACAAATTTATACTTGGTAAGAGAAGAGCTTGTTGTGTTTTTTTCCTTTTTCCCCTGGACACATCCACAATTATCTCTGAAACGTCCCTGGACTGGAATCCACGGCGATGTCTCCGGGTCTGTGGTTTGGTTATTCGAGGTTGGAGCTCTGGTCTGTTGTGCAAGGCAGTTCCTCTGCCCTTAATTCACTTCTGACAGCACTGCATTCCTCCCCATGCCACTTCCAAACCAGTCACTAACTGCTCGGCTCCCTTTCCCCATCCCCTGACAGGCTGGGCACTCCTCCACGGATTTATCTTTAATTGCACAGAATTTTTGGGTGAGAAATGCACAGTGAGGTGTCCTGGCTGCTGATCCTCTGCCAAACACACCGGATGCCCTCCTGGAGAGGTGGAAGAGATTTCATACAGGCTCTTGGAAGAAAATCTTTCCAACAGCTACAGGGAAGTGTTTGACTACATTGGAAAAATATCAGCGAGATAGTCCCCACTCGCAGACCTTGCTAGGAGGGAATGTGGGAGGTAACGGAGGAGAGCGAGGAAAAGCTTTTATCTACAACAAATGTTTTAAGTAGAGAATTTAAATCTGGAAAATATTAAGCTTATAAAGTTTCATGTGGACCAGAGACTCCCTCTCTCTGCTGCACCCACCTTGCTTATCTGGACTGTTTTTCACACTCAGGGCTGCTACATGACCACTGTCCTCACATGATTCCACTGCAGCAGAGCCACAGAACCCTCACAATGACAGCTCCATATCCCCTCCATGGCCTGCTGCTTTTATTTATGCCTTTTTCTCATCAGCTTCATCTTTCTGCTCTAACAGAACCTTAAACCAGCAGCATCACTGAGAGCATTTTCCCTCTATCCCCTCAGTTCTCCTCCAGATGCCAGTGCAAACGTCTGCACAGGGCACATCTCCACTGACTTCCATGCAGATGTGCCAACAAAAAGTTGGCCCAGCTCCTCTGGGAACGTGCCATCTAGTTTAGACAAATAACTCTGAGCAACCTACCACGCTGCTAATCCTTTGGCCAATTTTAGAACCATTTTTTTTTTATTGTTCTGAAAGTCCAAATAAATATTTTTTCCATTCTGGTTTTCATCTTGGGACAGAGGTGCCAAACTACTGTGAAGAGAAGCGTTTTATCCCCATTTTCAGCCAGGAACAGAAATAGACAACTCAGATTTTTCCTGCAAGATTTCCATCCTTGTTCTGGATAATACATCTCAGCACAGAGACCCATCCTCCAGCGAGTGGCTCCTGCAGTCTGTGGCTCCAAAGCTCTCTGCTCTGCATTGTAGGTTTGGTACAACATGGTGCAAATTTACACCACGGGGTCTGTGATTTAAAATCAGGAATAATGATGGTGACCCAGAAACTGGAGCCAGTTTGGGCAGCCTTAAAAGCAGCTTCTGAAACGTTACATGCAGCCAGTCACCAAACCCAGCCTCCAATTCTGCTGACATCTGTGCGTCCCTAATTCTTGTTCTATATTTGCAGCACAGACGAGATCCAAAACAAGAGCAGAGCTTCCCTGCATTGTGTGTTCCACAGTGATGAGCCCTTGCCCTGATCCCCACCAGGAAAGGCAGTGCCAGGGCTCAGCAGGGATGCTGGGGGTGTGACAGGTCTGTGCACACAAACAGCAGAGTCACGGGAGATGACAGCTTGTCTCGAGTCCTGTGATTTCCTTCTTGCCTCCCTTGACCTCTTCCTTCTCCCCTGTTTTCTCCTGATTTCTCTCTGCCCTTTTAAAGTATCAACTCTGTGATTGTGCTGTTGAACTTTTGTGAAAGGGCCTGGAGGAAAGACAACTCTCAGTGAAGCACAGTTGTACTTCCGCTGACACTGGGATACCTCAAAGTGCTTTTCAGACATGGTGATCCAGGAAACAAAGCTCATCTTGCAAAAATTTGCTCACTTAGAAATGTATTTTCCTTGCACCTGAGGCAGAACCAGGACTCCAGAGTGGGTTGATCAGTCCTGCCCTTCCACAGGAGCCCTCCAGCACGGGCATGCTGACACCAGGGTTAGAAAATCCAGAACAGGCATTCCTCCCTAAGCAGGCATGGCAAGGAACACGTTTCTGCAAACTATTTCCATTTTGTAACCAAAACACAAGACTAAAATGCTTCTGACAAGGGTTGGATGCTGGCAACACTGCTGTTCCGTGGGTCTAATCCCAGGCTGGGCAGGTGAAACAGAAGCCCAAAGCAGAGGCAGTGGTGGCAGAAATGCTGCCCCGTTCTGGGATCAGTCCTGTGGAAAACTCTGCCTCCCTCCCCCTCATTTCTTACTTTCAGGCAGCACTGAAATGCTGCTTTGTGCTGATGACTTCTGTCACTTACCACAGTGCAGCAGAGGGGCCAGAACCACCAGAGCAGAGCCAAGGCCAGCAGGAGGAAGAGGATCAACAAGGCGATGGCCAGGATGGTCCCGTCGGACTGCAGGAGAAGCACAGAGAGCGTGTGACACCTGTGACACAGAACTGTCCTCACACAGGTCCTCCCTGTGCCCCCTGCCCCCAGCTGTGTCCCAAAGGCCCTTCTCCATTTATTGCCACATTAATGATAATGATTATTAATGTCCTGCTCCGTTTAATTTTCAGATAAGATGCAGCATTCCTCTCTCCTCACAAATCCAACAGTGACACCTGCTCTCCCCCAACACCTCACTGCAGAGAGGCCAAGACCTCTTGTTCACTTCACAGGTTCTGCATCAGGTTTCTGACCCTCACAGTTACATAAAACACAGATTAAAATTAATGTAACATTCCTCAGATTATTTAAGTGAAGACTTAGAAAAAGATTTTAAGGAGAGTTCACAACACAATCATGGAATCATGGGGTGGGTTGGGTTGGAAGGGACCTTGAAGCCCATCCAGTGCCATCCCCTGCCATGGGCAGGGACACCTTCCACTATCTCAGGGTGCTCCAAGCCGGCCTTGGACACTTCCAGGGGTGGGGCAGCCACAATATTGGCAATGTTTCACTGCAGTTCAAGCTACTTCTTTGCAGCTCTTCCCCTCCTGCAGCACAAACTTGACAGCGCTGTTGGTGTTACAGCTGACTCCAAACAGAAAACTTGCAGTGAGATCTCCAGGGGCCCATGACCCAGGTCCTCCTGCTCCTCTCAGCTGTGCTGACTCAGAGCAGTTCTGCCATGAGCTTTCCAAGAGGTCTGAACATCCATCACAAGGACACACAGGGAGTTTCCCCATCACTAACTCCAGAAGATCCCCTCCTCTCCAGCTGGGACACTTCTCCCAGTTAAAGCACATTTGCAGTTCTCCAGTATTGATCAGCACTGCAAACTGCTGCTCAAGCCCCAAATGTGCATCACTTCTTGCTGCTCAGATGTAACCCCAACCACATGTCCCTGTCTCCCCGAGGTGTGCCAGCCTCCCCGTACCACCCTTCTCCAGGATCCTGCTATTCCCAGACCAGCAAGGCCTGACCTAAGCCTCTTTGAAAGGTTCTTGCTGCAAGAGCCAGACGTTTAACCCCCCCCACCCAAAGTCAAGGCCACGGTGCCAGACTGAGGACACGACCAGGAACAGACTGACCTGGCGGGTGCAAGGAATGGGTGCCTGCTTAAATCACTGCAACCCAAGGGCCAGATGACCTCCCATCATTCCAGAAGGGGAGAGTCATGGAAGAACAACCAGGTTGAGAGCATTTTCCAGACTCTCTGCTGGTGCAGAAAGAATTTCTGGAGAACTTGGATCAAGGCAACCTGATCTTTGACACTTGGAAGCAAGAGAAGGCAATCCACACAGGAGAAGAATTCACCCAAGGCATGTCTGGAAATGGAACTTGGACCCCAACACACACAAAAAGCTCATTTGAGAAGACAGAGCTGTACATTTGGGGCTGTTGCTCCAGACAAACAGCATAAAGGCACATCCATCATCTGCAAAATGCAACCTGCTGGTATTCAATGCTTTAGAAAATGTGATCTCAACTCTTTACTGCCATGAAATTGCAGAATAAATCAGGCTTTTTATGTCAAATCGTTACCTGCCCCCTTAGCCCCATATTAAAACAAATATTTTCTCATTAAGAGTATTCTAAATCAATTTGCAAAAATGCAAAACAAATTAAAGTGGCTTTTAAACTGTTTTCTGGGGATTTTTTTGTTTGTTTTTAAAAATAGAATTTGTTTTTACTTTCCTGACCCCAAGAACAACCTGTAAAGACCCATTTTTGATACCCCAACACATCTGTTCCTCTGCAATGCAGCTGGTCTGGCCAGCTGGGGTTTTGTGTATCACAGCACCAAACCAGTCCAGAGGACTGGGCAGGGCTGGAGGTGCCAGATCTTCCCAGTCTCACTCAGAGCTGAGCTGTCACTCTGTGTAATGTCTATGGTTTTACACACCCAGAACTGTGCTGAGATGGAAGCTGCCACTTAGCCAAGCTGAATGATAAACAGGAACAAAAATCTGCCTGCTCAAAGAGTCTGCAAGAATTCCACTGCCATTTGGAAATCTCTCTCCCAGTCTTATAGAGCTGGTGAAAAAGGGCTGAAGCATTTCAAATGTCTGCTTTCATTCTATTTTTTTAAATCAGAATTTGGAAGAACAATGCAAACTCTCATGGAAACACTGAACCATGGAATAATGCAATGAGTGTGTTTAATACTTATTGAATACAGGCTGGCAATTCAGACCAAGAAAACAACTTTCATTTTAAAAAGAGGATTTTTACAGTAAACTAGAAGTTTTTTCATAAGAAAAGATCAATGGAGAAAAACCTGGCTAGCCCCTGAATACATACAGTTACCTATGATGGGTGCTGCTGTCACAGGGATTCACCTTACACAGATAAATGTGGGGCTGGTACCCACAGTGAGAGCAACAACCTAAAACTCCTCAGCTCCTGACCAGCTGACAAAAGCCAGACAGCAAAGGTACTCCCAGAGCTTGTGCCAAATTACTGTAGAACTTTGGCACTTTGCTTCCTGAGAACTGTTGGAGACATGGACAGTGCCTGGAGCTGTTCTTCTGAAACACCTTGTTATCTTACCAAGAAACAGTAATAGAAAAAACAGTGGGCTCCTTCCATGGCCTCTCAAGGTACTCCACATCTGAAGTGTTAAAACCCTCCCATGCAGGCTCTGAAACAAATAAACTGTGGAGAAAGAGAGGCAGCTGTGCCTTGAAGACTCCTTTGCCCTGCCAGAGTCCAGCAAGGCCAAGAAAAGGCTGCAAGTACTGCTGGCAGTGGGAGTACAGTGGAAAAGAACCTCTGGAAGATGTTGTACAATACAGAGATGGCAGGAAATCTGGAGCAGGACATGTTAGAGGCATTTCCCCACATATAGGGGATACAGATCTATACACAGAGAGAATCTCAGAATCACAGAGTGGTTTGGGTTGGGAGGGACCTTAAAGCCCACCCAGTGCCACCCCTGCCATGGGCAGGGACACCTCCCCCGGAGCAGGTTGCTCCAAACCCCACCCAGCCTCCCCTCAGCTATGGAACTGTCAGGGACGTGAGAGGCCAGGCTGGGACTGGGGGAATTGCTTGGCCAGGAGACACCAGCCTGGCCCCGCTCCTGGACTGCAGGTTCTCCTCGAGAAAGGAGGGAAGGGATGGCAGAGCCTGAGCCAGAAACTGCCCTGGGGTGTTTCCTGCCAACCACTGACCCACAAAAAGCCTGGGGTATGTCCCACAAGGGAACGACTCCCTGGAGGCACAGACCGGTCCGGGGAAGAGCCGACCCCAAAGCTTGGTCTGAGCGAGGTGCACGTTCCTTTAGCAGTCTGGGCAGAGGGATGGCCCCTCCACGGCTGTGCCACAGAGGAAATGACTCAGCCTCAGCATTCCTTTGCTGTTCCCTGCTGAGATTGCTGCCCAAGACCAGGCTCCCAAAATTCTGCCCCGGGAAGTGTGGACGCAATCATGAGGCAAGACAAAGCTAAGGCAGAACCTGTGGTACTAAGCCCCTCTTTCATCTTACACATCCTCGATGCTTCTAACACAGAAACAAAAGTAAATCCATTCATAGAAAAACATAAATCAGTTCATTGGAATTTCAATGGAACTATGGCCTATTCCTGAGGGTTTTCCAAAAAATGCTGCTACACAGCAGACGGGCATTTTTTGTTGCGTTTGGGTTTGTTTTGTTTTTTTCTAATCTTATTTTTGTTTAAGATTTTATTTCCTAGTTTCTCAATTTATTGTGCCGGCCTTTTCTGCACACAGCAACAGAAACTGACGTCTACCATTTATCACATACAGGAATTTTTTAATATAACAGAAACAATGTGGCCTAATTTCTAAAAGGAAATGAAAACTCGATGCTCTGCAGGGTCAGCCTCTGGTCTGTGCCTGTGTGGAGCTGCTTGAGCAGGAGCCAAGCTCGGCAGGGGATGTGAGCACGAAGCACCTGCTTGAGGTCACCCAGCAAAGGTGTTCTCAGCTCCTCTCCCCTGTTTTCTGTGCTGGGACATGAAATGCCCCTCTGGCGATGATCTGTTTCCCTCCTCTCCTTCCAGAGCTGAAAAGAGATGACAGCTGCACACACTTTTCCAGCATCCCACCCGTTATTTGCTCCACAGCCCAGTGCGACACCAGAGCAGCCTCCCGTCCCCACGGGCTGGGCAAAGCCAGCGCCAGCCTCTGCCCCGAGGAGCTCCCGCCCCGAGCAGGGCAGGCACCCGCGGTGGGGAGGAGGAGCGATCACTGCGCCCTCTGCCACCAGGGAAAACCTTCGGTCGGGGAAAACAATTCTCTAACCCTCGATTGCTGTGTTTATCCTTAGGAAACTCACTGAACTTTTCCCTCAGGCCCCTGGGCTGAGCAGAGTAGGCTCCTCACAGGCAGCTCCCCGCGACTCTGATGGGGTAGGAACCTGCCAGCATGACCTGGACACATACAACAGCTTTGGGATAAGTTTCCTTCTGAAACTCAGTTTAAATTGAAATCACATTTTCAACAGAAAAACATTTCAATAAAATAAAACATTTTGTCTCAGAATGCTCTGTTTCAACCTCATTATTAAGTGGGGTTTCACCCTTGGAGGTGCACATGAGTGCAGAGATCCTGGACTGCATTTCCTCTTCAACCTCAGCACTGTCACAGGAGCACAGGCTGCACAGCCACAAACTATTCTGGTGTTTTCAAATCAAAGCTTTTCAAAACTTCCATCCTGTCCTGCCCCCACCTCCAATTTATTGGTCTCTTCTGTGACTCCCTGTTTCCCAACCCATAGGAACATGGGTTTTGCAATATGACAACCACACTTCAGGGTGTTACAAACCAGCCCATGGAGCAATATTAGAGTGAAATAATCTCTGCACGTTTAACTCTTTGGGTGACCTGTGGCAGCAAAAACATTCCCTGCCTACAATACCTGCAGCATTTAAGAGCAATTTCTTGTAGAAGCAAACCCGAAATCTCATGCCCTGGAGCTCCCACTGAGCAATGCCTCAGTTTGTAACAAACACCCAGGTCAAGGGCCCAGGAAAGTCTCATTAAATGGATTCTGCAGCTCCAAAAAGCCTCTACTGACACCCCAGGGAGTGCCTTTGGCTGCCTGCACACCCAGGGGCACTGATCACTGGCACAGCCCTAATTGTGCCCCCCAGAACAAAGTCACAATTGAAAGCCCCACGCTGACTTACATTGCATTGACACCGAATTACACTTCTTTTGAATTGAAAACAAAAAACAACCCAACAAAAACAAGCCTGCAGTGAAAGGTCATTGGTTTTTACTACCAGGCTGCAGTTCTTGCTTGATTTCCTCACTTTCTCCAGATTTAAAGGTCAAATCCATCCACTATTGATTAACACAAAGGTGCAAATTCCTTCAGCCTTTCAAACTGCCCCAGGAAGAAAGCTGGGATGCCCAGCTGGAGTGAGGCTGTGCCAGTCCTCACCTCCTTTTGGCAGCTGCAAAACCTCTCCAGGTTAAAAGACCAAAGTTTCAGCTGACTCGGAGGCTTCCACACCCTTTCAGCTGGAATTGTCAGACGAGAGGGGCTGTTTCTATCCGAAATTGTGAGTCTGCCCCACACCTGACACCTGAGCCAACATCCCAAGCCATTTATTGACCTGGTGACATTCCCTGCTCCCAGCCAAGAGCTGCCCAGGAAGAGCTGGGTTATGCTGTCCCTGCAGTTTTCACCTCCCTTCCAGTTTTGGGTCTGAGAGCTACCAGTGCAAGAGGTCATGAGTGGTTTTTCCTCTTCTGGGAGCATTTTAGAAAATGAACAAAGACTTATTTCAATTCCCATCCTGGCTTCCCTCCGAGATGCTCCTTCTGCACTGCAGAACTTGGCCCTGACTTCCTGCCCCCAAACACAGCCTTGGCAATTCTTTCCTCTCTTGTACATTCCCTGTCCTGACCTCGCCTGGTGTGCAGTGCCTGGGCACACCTGCACATGCAGAACACAGCATTTAACAATTCCTCTCTCTTCCAGTTCTTCAAACTCCTAACACAGCAACAGGAGTAATTCCTTTTCTAAGAGCTCTGCAACTCCAACAGCACCACTTGCTAATTCTTCCAGCAGGGAGTCAAAGTCCATCTGACTTTTCTGACTGTTCATTTTTGGTCTTTGCTTGCCAGGAAAGCAGCTGCCTGCTTCAGCCATGCTCTTAATTGAATTTTTGCTTCCCTGGATTAACTCCAGAGAGTCCTTGAAAATGGACAGTTGATAGAAAATGACAGGTATTGCTTACAGGGAAATGGGATTTGTGCAGATTATTTACACGTTGCATAGGAAGGTTTTGTTGTGGAGCTGCACCAGAATATAAATGGCAAAGCTTTTCAGGCCACAGAGCTGCTGGCTTTGTTCCTTCTCCCACTAAACACCCATTGCTGGGGAGCAAATGGGGCTGGGGTTCAGGGCACTGGCACCAAGGTGAGCGTGGCACTGCTGCCATCAGGGAAGCTTTCGGAGAGGGAGCTCCAGACCTCCCTCCAAACCTGACCATTCCAGGAACACAGCACAGAGGGGAACCCAAAGCACTGACTGCTGGTTTGCACACTGGGAAGTTTTGTTTCCCTGTGTGTTACCATCACTCCATTTCCCAGCTCTCACTCTCCCACCTGAGCTGCAGATGGTCCAACAGACCCAGCTCCCAGGTCTGAGGTCAATTAAACATTTTGAATAGGGGTATTTGCAGGACTGCAGCCCTTGTAACCTTAATTAAAGAGGGCATTGTAGGCTCAGTAAACAGTTTTATCTTTAAAAAGGATTTGGAAACATAAAACACTGCTACAAAGACAAAATATGTGCTTGCCCAGGAGGAATGTCCTCGATTAGTGATGCCTGAGATACAATTTGCAAAACAGCCACTGAATGTCTCTGCATCCAGCTCTAGATGCAGGATCTGGGTTTGAGTTCTGGCTGCTCAGCTGCACTGCAAATCCAGGTTCCCAGTCTGGAGTCATTGGAGTGACAGGCAGTGCCATGAAGCACAGGCATCTTCAAAAGTTTCCTTACAGCTATTAAAAACCAGAACAGAAACAGGTATTTCATCTTCTATAACCTACAAATAATAATTCTATCCCCAGGAGAAAGCATATGAGGAAGGAATAATTCTTCTCTAAGAATTGTTTCCCAAGTCCTGCCCCATGTGAGTAAAACAGAGCAAACCCCCACGTGCTGACAGCAGGCAAATACATTTTTGCCAGTAATCAATGAACTAGAACTAAAACTTGACTAATAAAAGAAATTCCCTTCTTTTAAGCCATAAGGAAACCTTTGTCAGTTTTGGAATACAACCTCTCATGTAAGCTCTGAAAACTCTCCATACAATCTTGTCCTTGTTGAGCAAGGATCAAGTTCAAGTGACACAAAAGCCTTTTCTCAGCTGGTGCCTCAGCCTTTGTGGGCCACAGAACTCTTCTGGAAACTGATGCTGCACATCTTGGCCTCTCTCTTGTTCTGCACAGAAACTCAGTGGCCTTTGCTGCACAGGGATAAAAGCAGGCTGGGGACACTGCTCTGGCTTCCCAAAAACTGCTTCAGGTCAGTTCACAGGAAAATTAAAGCAGGGCCTCACCCATGGCCTGTACAGTGACAGGTCTGCCCCCAGATGAATATATCTGAATACACTGAAGCATGAATGACTGCTGGGAATTCCAAATTAATTCCAAATGAATTCCTTCACTTCCCCCTCCAGCACGACTCATTTCATGCCCTGCCCTCAATAGCCAGGACTCAGCAGAAGCAGCATCTTCAGCATTACTGGGAATTGCAAATTTCATCATCCCAGTTCCAGCAGAGCCTGAGTGCAGCAACTCCCCACTGACAACAGGGGCTGCAGCCACAAACCCCCCACTCCAGGGGAGAACCCAGCACATTTCTGGCTCCCTGCTGGTTTCCCTGCAGAGGGGCCAATCACAACTGCTGGAATTGCTGTAGAGGGGTCAGGCCAGGTAAGGAAGGCAGCAGAGCTGCTCCTTGTTCCCTGGGCAGTGGCCAGGCAGACACAGCCACCTCCAGGGCACTGCCAGCCCAGCTCTGGTCCCTGTCCCACCACAGAGCCTGAGGCATTTACTGAAGGCTGAAGAGCTTGGCCACATTGTGGCACACAAGACACACAAAATGTCCCATTGCTACATCTTCAAACTCACCTTAAAGGGGGGAACACGTCCCTCACACCCGGCTTACCCAACTGGCAGCCCTACTGCTGATGTAACACACACCTCTTGTTGAGTCCCACCTTCCCACAGAAGCATTTTAGGAATCAGAACTTACACAGTGCGTGCTGGAGATGATGACGGAGCTGGAGATGAAGCTCAGACCATCGTTCATACTCACTTGAAGAGCTGCTTCCCTGAAAACAAACAAGAAACAAGTCAGGGAAGCTCATCCACAGCCCTGTCTGATACCATCCCGGGCCCTGGGCTGCTGGGGAGAAAGCCTCCTGTGCAGATCATTCCCACTGGTGGTGCCCTGGCCCCTGTGCTCCAGTGCACGATGATCATGATGGGAACAAGAGAATGTCAGCCTGGGATCCAAACAGGAACAGCAGAGCACAGGGAGGTGACCCAGACCCACCTCCCTCCAGGCAGAGGGAATGTTGGGGTAGGAAAAACGTACATGCCAACTTCTCTGAGCACAGGTGCTGGGCACAGCAGGTAGGTGTCCTCCACCACGAAAGGCTTCTCATCTGGAAAAGAGAAACAGTGGGAGTTACTGCCAAATCAGTGCTACAGGCCTCAAAGAGCAAGTTTAAATAACGGTTTTCCTCACTCTCGCTACATAAACAAGACGGGGGATGAGGAGCTACCTCACATGTCTGAGCCACAGCACAGCTGAAGGTGTGGGGCTTTTTGGGAGGTCAGAGTACAGGATCACTCTGTGCAGGAGCCCAGCTGGAATTGCAACAGGTTATATAGAAGTGGAGATATCCAAGTTAAGAAAATTGTACGTTATGGAAAATTTGGCATTTCAAGGCAGAAACATCTCCCCTGGGCTGCTGAGATGAGTTTGCTCACGTGGGTGGTGGGAAATGATGCTCAGGGCACTGGCAGCAGAGCACTCCTGATCCTGCTCTGTTCTCAGCTCTCACAAGCAGGGTCTCACAGCACATTTTGCTGCATTTATGAGTCATAAAGAGGTGCCGGCTACAAGAATCTATCCCATCATGCAGGAGCAGGACTCACCAAGCCAAGCATCCCTTCCCAGACATTCCTAGAAGAGGTTTCTGCTGGGCACAAAGCTTTAGAAAGCAGTAGTATTGCTCTGGTAATTCCTGTCACACATTAGAGTCCCTGTCTCATAATGGTGTATTTCTTTGCTTTGGAAGCAATATAAAAGGATATTTCCTTGGGCAGGTTAGGAACTGTTTATTTTTTACACTCCATTAAAAAAAGAAAAAAAGAAATGGCAATGAACAGTTCTAACCTTCCCTGAAGTTCTCCTTGCAGCACATCCAGGCCCTCAGTTCTGCAATGGAGTTACCAAAGCAAGCAGCATTTCCCACTCTGCACAAGGCAGATGTGCAGTGGTGGCACATCTGGTCCCACAGTGCTGTTCTCACCCTGATTTATGACGATATCATTAACTCCCATGAATTTATGACATTGTCCCAGCGCACACGTGCCAAGAAAATGAAGATCAGTGTCTTGTTTTCTCCTTTGCTAGCTCTGGCAGCCAAGGCCAAAGGCTTCTCCGTGCCAGCATTCACTGAAACAAAAGCTGCTTCATCTTGCAAGGCCTTTTCCTTAGATCTCGTTAGGTTTTTGTTTCTCTTTCTCTCCCTTCCCACTCCCAACTCCCATCAGTCCGTGCCTCTCTAGAAAGTTCATCAGCCCTGGCGTGCCCTGGGGGAGCTCCTGGCTGGCCAGGCCGGCTGCAGGCAGAGATTCGTTTCTTTGCAGAGTTTTTGTGTTTCACCGCAAATATGAGCGACTGTTTCCCCCTGCTCTAACAAAAGAGGATCCATTTGGTTTGCACAACTCTGGCCCATCTGACTCCCTGCTGGAAAACTGACACGGGGAAAGCAAACAGAACAACCCTTCTCATCTGCTCTCGCACCAGAGCTGCGGGAGGCATCGGCGAGAGCGGCGCTGCGCTGGCCTGCAGGACAGACCGGCTGTGTCCCAGTGCTGCAGGACAGACCGGCTGTGTCCCAGCGCTGCAGGACAGAGCGGCTGTGTCCCAGCACTGCAGGACAGAGCGGCTGTGTCCCAGCGCTGCAGGACAGAGCGGCTGTGCCCCAGTGCTGCAGGACAGAGCGGCTGTGTCCCAGCGCTGCAGGACAGAGCGGCTGTG
>VWZW01007569.1:232764-260459 GCA_013397115.1 Edolisoma coerulescens
GCTGTGTCCCAGTGCTGCAGGACAGACCGGCTGCAGGACAGACCTGCTGTGTCCCAGCGCTGCAGGACAGACCAGCTGTGTCCCAGTGCTGCAGGACAGACCGGCTGCAGGACAGACCGGCTGTGTCCCAGTGCTGCAGGAGAACGGCTGAACACTCCCCAGCTCCAGATCTCGTGCCAGAGCCTGGGTTCTGTGGTCTGGACCACTGTCAGCAGTGGTGAAGGGCTGGGAAGGGAGGGCTCACTGCTGAGTTTGCTGCCCTGGACGTCATTTCGGCTCCTCTCGGGGCTGGCCAGGGAATGGTGCAGGAATCCCTTTGCCTCCTTGGACAGTTCTGCAGAAGGGATGCCCAGGCCTTGATCCCTCCCAGACACCAACCACGGGCAGGGCTTAGATACCTCCAGAAAACAGCTCAGTGCCTCGCTTCCGAGTCAGCATTCCACCACAGTAACGGGCACAACTTCCTCCCTGCCTGTGCCTCCCTGCTTCAAGCAAAATAAGGTCTTGCTGTACAAACCCCCCAGATGACCCAAAGTGGCCAGTCCTGAGGCCTGAGCTGTTCAGAGCAGGAATGGACGAGGGTCAAACCTCCCACAAAAACACATCTGGGTTCTGTGGGTGCCCTTTCAACCAGGTACCTGATACTGCTCAGACTCCTGCAATGCTATACCCAGTGTTCCTACACCTGAACAGCTAAATGTGGCCTGGAAAATCTATTATTCCCAGCAACAGTGAATAATTTCTAATGCCATTAGCAGGGTGTAACCTTCTGGCAAGTCAGGACTTGGAATATTTCCCAGCCGTAATAATAAAAGCTTCAATATATGCAGGATGCTTTAACACAAAAGAGCAAACCTCAAAAAAAAAAAAAAAAAAAAAAAAAAAAAAAAGGAGCTACAAGAACCCAAGGAAAGTGACTAAACAGACAGCAGCACTTTCTTGTAGCCATATAACCGTGCCAGAATGAACAGCCTTCCCTCTGGTTAATGGTTCATGCAAGGACCCACTGGTTCCCTGAAATCTAACTGCAAGGATCCCCTTGCAGAAGGGTTTAGGAAAGCCCAGCATTTCCAAACTGCCACTGCAACACTGCCAGTGCTGACTGCAGGACTCACAGGATCAGCAGGATTTTGGTCCAGAAAAGGCTGCAAAAGCTGTTTGCCAAACTTCCCCTATATCACACATTAACAATTTCCTTCTGCTCTGCCTGTACTTATGATCTGCATTCAGCTGAAGTACATCTCAGAGATGCTTTGTCCTGGTCTCCCGTTCCTGCAGGAGGGAAGGCTCCAGTCCAGCCTGGCTGGGGTGGAGATTGCTGCTCTAAGAGGGCTCTGCACCTCATCCCACCTGAGAGGGCAGCTCCGAGTCATCCTGAGCACTTCCATTGTCCCTTTGTCGCCTCAGATGAGCCAAAACACCTCCCTAATTCTCTGCCCCACCTACCAAAGCTGGGTCTCTGTTCCCCCTGGCCGACTCCTCCTCTCATGCCACTCTTGTGACAACTCTGCAAGCAAAGTTTGTGTTTCAAACCCATTTTGTGGGAGACGGGAATGCAGGAAGACACTGGAACAGTCTCTGAGCTACAGAAACTGCCTACGAGAAAGACCCATAAATAAGAGATGTTTTGTTAATGCTGTAATGAAAACCACGTTGAGATCAGCTGTAATTGCTCTGCTTTGTGCAGGGACACACGAGCTCTGAGTGCCAAAGCCTTCCACAGCTGAGTGAGGGGATGGGGAACAGATAAGCACAGAGCAGTGATATCACACTCCCAGCAGCCTCTGGATGGAGGGCAGGGATTTGCTCTGAGGGGTTCATGTGCTGAGCAAACAACTGTTCAAGGAGGCTACAAGAGAAGCTGGCAGAGCACCCCAATGTTGATTTGCTCAGGGAGCTGCACCATCCCAGGGTCCCTCGGGCAGGAGCCCTGGGCCAGCACAGCCCCAGCCCCAGGGTTGTCACCATCACTGGTGTCACACAGAGACCACCCTGGTGCCCAGCAGCACCTGGAGCACTGGGGGAGCCTGGCAGAGCTCCCACCCTGCACACGGGGGCTGCTCCTCACTCAGCACACATCCCCACCGCAGGGAACTCTGCTGGAGGCAAAGGCACGGGGAGCCTGGGTTAAAAGTTCTGACACTGCAATTTGTTGGAGGCCGGGGCAGCATTTGAGGGAAGCACCTTTTCTTCCTTCTTCATGTTCTTTGACAAGCAGTGACTTCAACCACCCTTCGAAATCAGAGGCCTCGGAAGGGTTAGAGACACAGATTGCGTCCCTCATAAAGGTCACACCCCAGGACACCCGAGGGAGCTGGTACAGAGAGGGACATTCTCTAGCACCAGAGTGGAAGGAGAACAGCTGCTATTAGAAAATAAAAAGATTCAGAGGTGGGTTACAGTGACATATGGAGGGAAATCAGGGGTTAGAGAGTGGAACTGCAAAGCAAAACATTCCTGTGCTAAGAGTGGCAAGGCTGCAAGAAAGCAAAGAGGATATCACAAGAAAAGTGCTGTGCTGCCAGGAGGAATGAGAGATGGGGAAATGGAGCAATCTGTTAGGCTTTAAAAACAGGAGACAATTTTTAGGAGACATTTGTTGGGCAGCCTGGGGATGCAGTCCCCATCATCCCACTCTCTGCTGATACCTGGCACTGTCCTGCTCCCAGTGTCTTTGAACAAAGAAAATCCAGGCCAGTTTGTGCAAAGGAGGGTGTTTGGCCAAGCATCCAGAGCACTCACTGAGTGCAGCAGAGCCAGCCCCAGCTCTGCTGCGGTGCCTGCTCCTTCACCAACCTTTCATCTCTCTACTCAGCTGTGAATTGCGTAGGACAGGGCTCAGCCTCTCTGCCCAGAGCTATCTTTGCTGGCTCCTGCACAATCTGGGCAGACACAGACATTTTAGCACCACAGAGCAGCCATAAGTCACTGCACTGGATAATTACTTTTAACTCTGTGCAGGCTGAACCCAATTCTCCCAGGTCCTGCTGCTGGCAGGAACACCCTACTGCTGAACATGCATCTGATTACAGCTCTGCTCAGCCAAATATTCCTCATGGTTTCTACAGATGTTCCTTTTTTTATCCCATAACTATGAACATTATGAGTCGATGCTCTCTTCACCTGCCACTTTTCCCTGCCAATAATCCCAATAAAACCCCATTAGCTCATGCCTTTAACCTCAGCATGTCCTAGCCGTGCTCACTACATCTCATCTGGGATAATTTAAGGTTTCAGGAACTGTTGGCTTAGTGTTATCTTTAAAAATACCTCCCTCCCTGATACAATCGGAGGCAGAGAGGTTTCAAGCAAACAAAGGCAGCTGAGCCATCCAACCTCCATGAGGTTTCCATAAAATCCTGGTTCAGCTCTCTCAGGGCTGTCTGAGCTGGGAGCAGCAGGCAGGGGCTGCAGGCTCTGGGATCTCCCACCGAGCAACTCAACCCCGACAGAGCTGTGCCAGCTCCCACCTGGAGAGACCTGGCCTAGGGAACTGCTGAGCTCCCTCAGTCAGGGAGGGGCTGAACCCAGAATTTGGGTTTGTGGCCTTTTCCTGCCGCGTCGCAGCTGCAGACAAGCCCAGGCTGTGCCGAGCACCCGCAGGGGCCTTGCTGCAGTGCCAGGGACAGTGAGCTCACTTCTCACCTCTGCATCCATTCAGGACACCAGGAATGCATCAGGTCAGAGGGCAGGAAATGTATTTGCCCTTTATCCTCATTTTCCACACCCATTTTGTGGACACAGGAAGGCAGCTTCAAATTCAAACAGCCCAGGGGCTGCACCAGGATAAGCTGATCTCTCCTGAAAGCTACGATGGGATTGTGATGACAGACACCATAAGAGATGACTGGGCTAGACCAGCACAGAGGGAGGAAGGATCCCTCCTCCTCCCCCCTCAGCAGCAGGTCACAGTGTTTGGGATGAGGGCACCCTCACACGGGTTCCCTGTGTTTGTGTCTCCGCAGACAGGACCCTGAGCAGTGGGAAGCTGGTGGGTGGCATTCCCAGCTCTGGGAAGGCCTTCCAGGAACAAGTGCCCTGCTCCAGAGCCCTCCAGAGCCTTCTGCTCCTCACGTCCTCAGCACTGACCACATCTGAATTAAGCAAATGTGAACCACGGCCAGCCAAGCTTTCTGCTCGGTGACTCAGGAGTTGGCAAGCCCAGAATCTGCCTGTTGGAGGAGGCACTGTACGAGCACAACTGTCCCACACCTGCCCCAGGGCTCACTGACATCCCACACAGGGCAGGCAGCCTCAGCAAACTCCCCCTGCTCCAAGGAACGAGTTACACAGATGCTCAGAACACACTGAGCCATCAGATTTCCACTTTTTGGAGCTAATTAATGCATTTATCTTACACTGAACAGGGTCAGGACTGCCTCCAAAATAATCAGGCATTTTCTGAATAAATCTCGTGTTAGGAAGGATGAATTCTGCTGTCACTGCTGCTGTTAGCTGTGAGTTATCTGGTTCCCCATAAGGGTCAGAGGAAAGCAGTGGGGTCCTCAGTCCTGCCAGCTCAGTGGCTCTCAGTGCCCATCACAAACAGCTCAGACTCTCGGGAGACCATTTGCTTCTCCTACCTCTGTTCTGCTGGGGGAACTGTAGAGGGAACTTTCCAAGCTCCCCCAGCAGCTCAGCGGTGCCTGAGCCACTGCTCCAGCACAGCCTCCAGCAGCAGGGAGTGCAGAGCTGCACGAGCAGCCCCACTGAGCACCCCAAAGCACAGGCAAGGAGGGAAACACCCCTGATCCCCCTGCTCACAGCCCAGCAGGACACTGAGGGATGCTCTTTGCAGCAAGGTTCTTGCCTTCTGCATTTTCACCCCGCTGAAGCTCATCTGCTCACACACGGGCCGTCAGTCACAGCACACGGTGCCACCAGCCATCTGCCTCTTAAAAAGTGATCCCTTCTGCATTCTGCAAATTAAAAGCTCCTCATCCCATAGTTATTGCTTTCACAATCAATGTATTTGAAGATCCAAATGCCTGCCAGCGCAGAGTCAGAAAGGAAAACAAAACAAACCCGAGGAGCTTACTGAGGGTGACGGTGTCGTTGATCCTGAAGCTGCAGAGCACCCGGTCGACGTTGCGGGCGTGGCGAAAGCCATTTCCCCTCACCACAACCTGGAAGGACTCTGCAAAAACAGACACTGGGTTATTATTGATGCAGAGCCAGGCAGGGAATGGTCATTTAGGCACATCTCACAGGTTTTCAACTGCTAAAATTGGCAGTTCAACAATTTAGTTTAAAAGCTGTTAAAAATGTAACTTCCACACTCTCCCCACCCAGTTGCAACTTGAATTTTTCGAAGCAGGAAACAATTCATCACAGACACACTTTTAACTGGCCAGCAGTGGAAACGTGAAGCTTCAAGGACACTGAGCCTTCCCCTCTCCGAGTGTCCATTTTAAATGGCAGAAAGTTTTGGGTGAAGAAAGGCAGAAGTATCTTTCCATGGAAAGGCAAAAAAATCTCCTAGTGACAGATAATTGGGAGAAGCTTAGGTGTTTCTTTCTCAGGTAACTGCAAAGGAAGCAGCCCCCACAACTCCTGTGGCTCTCTGGGAGAGACACTCAGCTCATCCCCACTGGAGTTTGGCTGGGGAATGTGATTTGAACACGAAATTCTCCAAGACAACCCAGGAGCAACCTCAGTGTGTCAGGGACACCACCCTGGATTTAAAATCCCCAGGAACAACAGGGAACCTTGTTTTTGCAGGTTTAGATCTTTCCCCTTGCATTTTACAGTCCCCATCTTCTCTCCTCCCCGTGAGGACCCGCACACTGTGCTTGTCAAGAAAAGCAGATTTGCTCTGGAATCTGGGCTCCCTTCCAGGTCCCACTCGTTTACAGCCAAGCTGCAAATCATCCCAGCACATCCAGGGAAGCTGCTCCAGGCCCACTGAGTGCTGTGGGAGAGCTTTTGGGAAGAGCACAAGAGCTCTGTTCTGGTGAATATTCAAGAGAAATCACAGAAGTCTCGGGCTCTGGGGGATGAGGGTTCAGGTACAAAGAACAGAATATCAGCGATACCAGCAGGACCATGGGACCCTGGCTCTGCTGGGGCTGACCTGAACAGCCCAGTGCCCTCTGCACAGCCAAATCATCCAAAACCTGCCATTTCACCATGATGCCACTGCTGAAATTCATCCCTGCAGTGTCCAGGACACGTCAGCAGTGCAAGAGAGGCCTCAGGTAACACAGAGCCCTCAGGTTTGCTCCTTGCAAACAAAAAAAAGGAAAAAATTGCCACCATTCCTCAAGGATGTGCAGAGAAACATGAAAACACGAGGTGCCCCAGCTGTACCTGCAAACATTGATTTTAAGGCCACCAGTGCACATAATTTGTATAGCCAATGGCACTTTTCATCAGTCTCAAAGCCCCAAGTGATTAAATTACTGCAGGCCAAGAGCAAGGGACTATGCCCAGACTCTGAGACGAGGCCCTGAACTGAGGATCCAAATAACTGCTGGCATTTTCCAAGGATTGCTCCTCTTGTGAAGTCCTGGCCAAATTCTGATGCAAACAGTTTTTATAAACCCCTCTGCATCTCCTCTGCTCTGCTGGGCACAGCTGTTCCTACCCCTGTCTTCCCATTAAGGCTCAATGAATGGCAGTGAGAAGATCAAAGCACTTAGAAAGTGTTAAAGATGGTTGTAAATGACGATTATAAGTCATCTTCTGGCCCGTAACATTCCATAAGCATCACTATTTATCACTTGAATAAGTATGTAAATATATTTTTAAGTTCAGTAAATCTACTTCAAGTCTGGCCCAGCCCGAGCAAGACAGATTTGACAGAAGAACATTTATGCAAAACTTCAGAATCCAGGCCTTTTCTGTAAGAAAATCCCATTTGATCACTTGGCAGAAGTGGGACATGTCCAAACTACCCTAAGGTGGAAAAAAAAATCACCCCCCAAGAAAGGTGAAATATTTAGCCCCAGGTAATTAGTGACTTTTGCACTCCCCAGCAATTAGAGATGAACTGAAAATGGTATTTTAGGCAGCATGAAGAACCATGGCCTCGTTCATACTCACCCCCTGCACAGATACTGGAAGGCTCTGCTGCCAGGATTTCTATACAGGACTTCTTCAAAATCTAAGAGACAAAATGTCATGAAGTACCTCAGCCTTGTTTCCATAGAAACAGAGATGTGAAAGGTGAGGGAGGGCCCCGCTCTCACATAAACATTTAACTCATCAGAGCATTTTGCATCCATGGCACAATTACAGCTCTCAGCTTTCCACTCCAAACACCCCACCGGGCGTCACTGCCCTCCTTGAGCTGTGGCTGGGCTGGAAGGTGAGGGGTGCCAGGCTCTCCCTGTCCCGGGCAATCGCGGCTTGGTGCCCAGGATTCTGCACCCCACGATCTGCAGCCCTGCAGGGCTCTCGGGAGGGCTGTGGAGGCAACGTCACCGTCCTCCCCTCGCAGTCACACCTCCCTCTCCAGAGTCATTCTGGACCCAAAACTCCAAGTAAAACATCACAAGTTTAAGCTCAACTGTTTAGCTTTGCACTAAAACATCCCAGAAATACCTACAGAGCCACTTCTCAGCTCTCACCCGAGGGGCTGCGACTTCTGTTTTCAACCTGATTTATGGGAGCTCCCCTGAGGGCGTCCCCAGAGCTGCTCGGCGACCTCAGACCAAAGGCCCAGACAGTTCTGCTCCCTTTAGCGCAGGCTCTGAGGGGGCAGTGCGGCCTCGGCAGGGCTGTCCCTGGCTTTAAGCACTTCATGTGCAGGGATCTGCACAAACGCCTCGGCCTCAGGCTCGGCCGGGCGCTCACAGGGCAGAGGAGAGGCTGGGGCTTGGCCCTTCTGTTCCCCCGTGTGCTGAGGCTCCTCGGGCTGCTCCCGGCACGCAGCAGCCTCTGCCCTGCCCTGGGGAGCAGCTCCGGCCCCGGCCCCGGCTCCGNAGCCCCATCCCCAGCCCCTCACTGCACAGTCCGGGCCGTGCCAGCGCCTGCGAGCCCGGCCCGGCAGCACCGAGAGCCGGGGGGGGTTCAGCCCCAGCCCCTGCACGAGGCAGCACTGAGCAAAACTCAGGTCAGCTGCAAGAGGCAAGTAAATGTCAGCCAAGCAGCATTTGATGACTCAAATCCAACATGAAAACTATTTTCCCAACTTTAAATTGAAACATCGGTAAGGAAAGAACAGCAACCAATACAATAAATTCTGTAAGGAAAAGATAACTTTTTTTTTTTTCTCTCCACAGTCACAGCTCCCTGCCTCAAATACCTAATTGCAAAAGCTACTCAGAGAGCCAAGCTTTGTTTTTAAAAATATTTAAACAGAAGTTTGAGTTACTCAGAAAGCAGGGCTGAAAGTACCAAGGGGCTGAAGGAGGCAGGACGGTCTGAGCTGGTGGCAGGTGAGGAGAGAGAAGATTTGCAGGAACAAGGTTTTACAGGAACTGTCAAGTGGAAAAAAAGAGAAAGTCAACAGCTGAGAACAGAACTGAGAAGGACTAGAAGAATTTAAAAGACAGAATAAGGAAAACCACAAAGAATGTAAAATACAATCAGTACTTTTTTTTAATGAAGTAAAACCTCACATGGTTAGATTGGAGATTCATGATTTCTACTCAGCTATTTGCAAACGTTCTGCTGTAAGCAGCTCGGGTGGGGGAATAGCAGGTGTCTCAGTTAGATGATGCAGATCTCCCAGTCCAGTCTAATCCCTTTACATGACTATAAAAACCTGGCCTTAAACACTTTTACAGTGCCAATTGCAATGTTTATTTTGATTTAGATTAAGTTTCCAATGCTCCAAGCACACACCCTAACTAAAGTGAACATCAGGCAAAATTATTGCAAAAGGCAGAAGAACTATTACAAAAAAAATTCCTTTATGTCTCTTCCTCATTAAAAAATACATTCAAAAAGGATTCAACATCTTCATTGTAGATTTCATCAGATCTGTCATTTTCTGAGTACACAGCCTTGGTGGGCTGGAGGTGCAGCTCATCTCCCTGAGGTCTGGCTTCCCGGGGAAGCAAATCCCATGGAAGGGTGGTGATGCGATCTCCATATAAATAAATCTCTGGTTTACCTTTCTGCCAGGTGAAGCACTCAGGGCCACGAGCCAGGAGAGGCCCAGCAGGTCACTGGACCCTTTTGGGGACAAAGGGAAGGAGGGGAGTGAAATTCTGCAGCTGCTGGAAGCTTTCACTTGATATTCTGCTCACAATGAGCACACAGCCAGATCACTCCACCACAGCAGCTGCATATTCCTTATACATTCTTTTCACCAAATTTGGGAATTCTAATTAGCAAACAGGATGCTGAAGTGTAATAGAAGGTTACTGCCTAATTAGTGTCAGTGGGAATGACCTGCAGCCTGATGCCAGGTGCTCGTTAGCAAGCTCTGTTCAATTACTGAACACCAAGGTCTGTTGCTAATTACAAAACAGCCATTTACTTATGAAGTGCTTCCTGTCCAGTAATATCTACATGAGCTAAGTAAAATAAATACATTTAAGTCCTTCTTAAAGATGTGTTTGGGGGAAGAAAGAAGAAAAAATATGGTGATAATACACCATTAAAATTAACAAGAAACACTGTGCAGCTGAGGCTGGGGGTTATCAGCTGATACTCATGTTCTGTGTCCATTACGGAATCTGCACTTACAGGATGTGTTTGGAATTCACTTTCTCTCATCCCTGTCCCCACTCAGGGGGTCTCACCCCTCTCCCTGCACCAGGGAATCTGCAGCTCCTCATCTGCCAGTGAAGCTTGAACAGACAGCTCAGGATGGGCACACCAAGCCACCACCACATTCCTCACAGTGCCTCACTGGTGCTCACATCGAGTTCTCTCCCAAGCTCCCCCCCTGCACATTTCCAGCACTGCAGTTTGCCCCAGCAAACATTGATGTAACAGAAGTATTCAGTGTATTCCCAAGCTAAAACCTCCTGGGGTGAAGGAGCACCTTGAACTGCCACCTCGATTCTGAGCTGCTGCATCAATCCTAAGAGCTGAGGCAGGACCTGAAAAACACTGAGAGTGGCTGAACACCACTGCAGGAGGATCCAACAGGAGCACACAGACGTTAAACCTGAAAGGATGAACCATTTGTGCCGTTCATACAGATGGGAGACAGTGCCACAGACTCCTTCATGCTACTTCATTTCTGCTTCCTCAGACCCCTTGCTGAGGGACCCACGATTACAGCTCTGAGAGAAGGTCCAAGCTGGTGCCATGGTTTAACACATGGCAAGGATCAGGGAGTTTTCCTGTTCCAAGAACTGCTCCTCAGTCAGCTCCTGTTACGGGCTCAAAGCAAGGTGATGACAGGATCCCATCCTGACTTTCACGTTGCTTCATATTCCTTGCCTCCAGCCCTCCTACCAAAGCCATACTGGACAGGAGATGAAGTTGAATTTCAGGTTTTCTTCTAAGACCTGCTTCATTTGCTTTAAATTGACAGGTTATGATCTGCAGAAATTTTTCATAGCAAAGGAAAATTTAATAAAATAATTCAGTTCCTTCCATTAGTTTCCCAGCCTGCAGCAATCCGTCAAATCTGCTTCTGCTCCAGATTGTTCCCTCCTGACAAACTCAAATCACTCAATCATTACCAGGGGGAAGCTGGAGTTTTAGCAGTGGCTTTTGCATGATGAGTCAGAAAAAGAAATTGGTTTGCTTAATTAAAAAGTCACATTTGAACTCATGGGAGAGAAAGGACCATCCCCACAGTGCACTGAACACCCTCAGCTCCCAGCTTAAGAATCATGTTTGTGAGCATGACCTCAGTGTGGGATTGGATTTTCCTCTCAATTCAGCACCGTCTCCGGGGCTTGGTGGTGCTTGGAGGAGACAATCCCTCCTGGAATGCCGGGAGCAGATCTCCCTGCAGCTGCTCACTCCCAGCTCTGGCTCCCACAGAAAAGGAAGGGCAGGTGCTCAGAAACATTCCCATCCCCACCACCCCGAACGCCTTTGCTCAACAGATCCAGGGGTCCAGCTGAGCCAGCCCTGAGCTCCACCACTCCCAGCTCCCACCCTCTTCCCTATTCCAGAGGGAATTCCAAGTCCACCACCTCTGCACACACAGAGGGTCGAGAAAGACCCACTCAGGACAGGGCAGGAGGAGAAAGTCAGGGCAGCTCACACCAAACCCCTGCAGACCCCCACAAACCCAGCTCTTCACATCTCCAGAGTTAATTCAAGCACTCATCTCCCCAGCTCGTCACTGGATCCCTCCTTCCCCTGTGACACCAGCCAGCAGTCGCAGCCTGATCAGTCCCCTCCCCACGAGGCTGAGCATCCTTGCTGTGCCAACTCTTACACAGGAACTGAAGGAAGTTTCCAGATCCCAGGGCCCTTTCACCTTTAATGTTCCCTGTGACCACAGAGGCTCTGTCTGCTCCAGCACAGGGGTGCTTTTGGCAAGGATGAGAAAAGTAGGAAAGAGGGACCTCATTTTCCAGCTAGAACAGGAATCTACAGATTGGAGTGATTAATGCCCTCCTTGTCTTTCCTTTCACACACAAAACCACTTCCCTTCTCCCCAGGCTACTGCAATGACTCCACTCCAGTGCAAGCGCTCAGGTCACAGATTCATCACTGTACAACTGCACTTCCCTGTGACCCTCCTTCCCAAGCTGGGAAATCTTGCACCAGTCAGCTGGAGCAGTTCTTGACTGGGTGCCTGGAGGCTGAAGTCTTCCCACTCTGTTCGGTACAACTGGAAGGGGAGTCAGAGCTGCTGCTGGAATTCATTAAAAACAGCTGCAAAGGGAATGCAGGGCTGGGAAGCAAACTATTGCTTTTTTGTTGTTTTGTTGCTTTTTAATGACATGCAACACCTGATTGTCCAAGAGAGCTGAGGCAGTAGATCCACGCTCAGACAGTGCCAGGAAAACCAATAAGCCAGGGATTGTATTCCACGTCCATGCAAGAGCACCAGGGAAAATTGAGCCTGCACTGAGGGAATGGTTTTGCTTGGAATTGCATTGTCCAAATAGTGTGTAACCACTGTAAACAGAGAAATCTGAGCCCCCCAGTGCATCCCCCCTCCCCAGCTCCACGTTGTAGTTTTCATCTGGGTTTTATCACCCAAGCAGCCTGCACCAAAATGAGAAACACGGGGCCCCAGACACATTTCCCATCCTTTGTAGCCACAGGAAGCATCAAATCAGCCCAGCCACTGAAGTGGGCCAGCTCTCATTTGCTGCACCCAATCCCTGCAGGAAATGCCAGGAACTGGGAATAGGGAAACCAAGGGACCTACTGATAAACTCAATCTTGAAGTCTCACTTGAGTACAAACTGAGGGTGGTTCCTTTGGACTAAATGGTTCAGTGATTTTCCAGCAGGTTCTTGTGAACACAGGAAAACCCAGCCTTGAGCTGTGCAGGGTTGCACCAACGTGCACAAGTGCAAACACCCGAGTGAAAATACTCACGGAGTCTATGATCCCCTGCAGGGCTTCAAACCCGTCGTTCACTGGGAAGACGTGATCTTTGCTGTCAGCAATCCGGGCCAGCTGACACAGTGGGGAGAGCAAATAAAACAGAAATGCAAAGAACGAGAGCAATTAGCCAGCAGGCAGCAAATTAGGACTTCTCCAGATTAATTCGCTTGCAAATAAAACCCTCAAATACTCAGCTACTCTCTCTGGATTGCCACTGTATTATGGTTTATTAAGCAGTAAAAAGTTTATCTTATCAGCCTGATTGGCTTTATAAAGCTCTGTATCAGGGATCAGAAAAGACTTGGAGATGGGACAGAAGATGGCTTTCTCTTGTGCTCAGGGTCTCATGATCTTTAGGGCAAAGGTTGCACCCAAAAAAGGTTGGACCCTATAACCACAGAGGTCTTTTCCAACCTTAATTCTTCCACAATTCCTTGAAATTATCCCCCACATGGAGATACAGGAGATTCACCTTTCCCGTCAGGACATAGAATTGACTACAGGTCCCATGTTCAACCATCAGAGAGCCAAAAGGAAGGAAGCAGGGAGGTAACAGGAGGTATTTTCTGAGTGGAGGTCGGAAGGTCTCAGAGAGCACTCAGAAAGCTCCATGATGAGGACGAGGGGCCTTCCTGAGGTGGTGGCGAGTTAAGGGGAGCCAGGACAGCCCCTGCAAAGAGCTGTGTGCAGGCTGAGCTGCCAGGAGCACGCCAAGGGTTAAGGCAGAAGCACAAGCCCAGCTCGGCAGTAATGAGCTCTCCATGCCTCTGCTGGAGCAGGCTCAACCTGAGCGCTGCAAGGCCAAGCTTTGTTCCAGTAAATCTCCCCTGGCAGAGGCACCACCAGCCCAGCAGGCCTCTCTGGAGCTTCCCGGAGCTCTGCAGGCTGGAGGCAGCAGAGCAGCCCCACATCCCTCCCCAAACCCCCCCGGCTGCCCCTGTCCAGCTCCTGTCACTCAGAACCCCCAGCTCAGCCCTGCTGCTCCAGGAGGGGCAGGAAAGCAGCTCAGTGCTCGCTGTGAGCTGCAGAAGCTGCTCTAAAAAGCTGGATGTTTACAGCTCCCTCAGTTCATTCCTCCTCCTCATCCATTCGGGGGCTTCAGACACAGCCCTCTAATTCCAATTAGTTTTTTCACCACCTAAATGCCTTCAAGGAGCAGCTGCCTGGGGTCTGCTGCTTTAGGTCTGGTCTCTGTGCCATTTTTATTCCCTCTTTGCTTTTTCTGTCACTTACTCTGGGTTACACCAGTCTCTGGGTTTGATTCAGAGGAGATTGTTCTAAACCAAGTGTGGTTTGATTCCTTTTCTGAAAGCTGAAAACCTGGAGAAAGTCTTTCAGCCTCCTCTTCTGTGCAATGGGGCTGTGCAAGTGCTTCACTCGTGTCAGAAAAATGTCAGCTGCTACTGTGTGAAATATAATTCATGGACATACCAACACTCATTTGATAAATTTAGAAGTCAGACAAAACAGTGTAAAATATTTGTCACTAATGAATTTTTGCTTTTTACAGCATAGTTTTCCCCTGAAAGAAAAGCTGCACTGAAACTGAAGTGTTATATGGCCATACTTCAGTTTTATGGGGAAAAACATCCCCACAACTTCTTCCTGCCTCCAGCTCAGGCCAGACAATTTGCTGTTCTTCTTTTCCCTGCTTTTCTCCAGCGTTAGCAAGAGCAGCTGGGGCAGGCAGAGGGGCAGCTCTGGAGGTTCAGACAGAAAGGGACCTAAAGCCAACACCCAGACCCAGCCACGCCAGGAGAGGAAAACCCCCTGAAAAGCCTGGAGCAGGGGCTCAGGGCTGTGTGCCCCTGTCCCAGCTGTGCCAAGCCCTCCCTCACCTGGGTCTCGTTGAAGTCCTTCACACCCACACAGTACACGGTGGCTCCCAGGTCCCGCGAGCGATTCGCCTGCAACGGG
This sequence comes from Edolisoma coerulescens, assembly GCA_013397115.1. Classification (NCBI taxonomy): domain Eukaryota; kingdom Metazoa; phylum Chordata; class Aves; order Passeriformes; family Campephagidae; genus Edolisoma; species Edolisoma coerulescens. The sequence continues at coordinate 247,108 of VWZW01007569.1, forward strand.
GACAGGAGGCAGGACAAGGTTACCAACGGGAGGGGATGCAGCTCCCTGAGAGCTCCCAATCATAAATTCCCTCCTTCTCTGCAAAATGAGCAAAGGGGGAGCTTATCAAAAGAGGACCTGAAAAGTTTTCCTCCCTGATTCTGTAAAATCAGGTTTTATCTGCTGCTAGAGTTGCTGTTATTTAGTAAAGCAACTCCCAAGGTATTTGGTGGATTTTGAAAACCTAATTAGTTCACCTTTCTAGCTCCTCTAGCTTCCCAAAAGATGTCAGACAGGCTAAATCAATTTTCTCTCCATCATTTAGGGCACATCCCAGTCTGACAGTAACTCAAAACACTTTTGTGTTTTCTGTTTCAGACAGGTGGGCCTGGCCTCGTGACATCCAGAGGTGAGAGGCACACCCCATTCCACCTGCCCTAAAACTGCATCACCCCCAGTGCTTACACAGCATCCTGATCTAAAGGGAGAGCACCCCCAGCTTTGATTTTCCCAGGCTGTTTCATCAAAGTTGCATTTACCATTCCAAAGGCAACTGCTCCAAACGCCTAAGGGTGAATTTAGTCATTGAATCATATTTCAGTAGAACATGAACACCTGCCCTGATGAGAACTCCTTCCCAGAAGAGATTAGATTGTCAGATTGTATGGGAAGACTGTAGCAATGCAACTTGTTCAACAGCAAAGTGCTTTTTTAGCAGGAAAGCATCATTCCAGTTTTACTCCGGGAAGCTTCAACCCAAACAACTGCAGCAACTCACAGTGCAAGTGCTGAGTTCAGGATCCCCTTCTACCAGCCCACAACTGCTCCTCCCCAAACCAAAGCAAACATAACACTTCTGACCTTTCAACTTGTTCATTCACCTCTAAAAACAAACTTGTTTTTCTTGTGGATTTTTTATTTCAGAGGGGAAATAAAAAGAGATGAACTGTAAGGAGGGGAACTGTAGATTCAGGACGTTTGCTGGAGCAATATTGGTTTTACTCTACAAACCCATTCTTTTTGTTATTATTGGATTTAATGCTGCGCTTTGGACGGGCTGAGAGGAAAAATTCTGTCCATAGCAAATCCACACAGAAATACCAACTTCCAAGTTTGTTTGACTGACAGGTGCCAATTGTTCATCTCTTCAGGGAGGGCTGTCCAAAGGACAGCAGCAGGAACATTCTGCAGCAGAGCTGTCAGTGCTCACCCCACTGCTTAGCTGACATTCTGCATAGTTCAATCATTTAATGGGGATGTTGAGAATGTGTGCTCGAATCTTGGGAATATTTGTGGAAATGTCCGACTGGATGATCTGAAAGATTTTCTGATGTGACAGAAGCCGTCCTCTTTCTGCAGTCATTACTTTTTGTGGGAGAAAAAAAGTGAAAGTGAGAGTATTTCAGCATTTCCCAGAGCAATCCAGTAAACACTGAAACTTTTCAGCTGTGAACAATTCCTTCTTCTGGTGTTTATTTTTAACTGGAAGTTTTAACCCCTCTCCTTTCCCCTGAACAGTCTCAGCTGGGATGAGTCAGAGGCTGCTGCTGTTAATGGTTATCCTTCAGATTCAGCCTGCAGAGCACCGAAGTGGAGTTTTCTCACTGGGGAAAAAGGTTTTTCTTATCTCTTGCATTCACAGCAGCAGGCCCAGACATTGCACTGTCTCCCTGACTACAAATGTGTAAGTCACTTACCTCCCTCTCCGAGTAGAAAAACAGATCTTCGTGGAGCTCTCCATCTGTCAGGGCAATGATGACACTGGCAGTTCTGTAACCTGAACACACAAAGCTCTTTAGTCCCTTGGCTTGGGTTGTGTTTGTTAAACCACCTCAGAAAACATCCTGCCGGTGAGCACACCTGAAGGGCATAACTGTGGTGCTATTTCAGACCAGTAAATGAGACTGCAGCCATCAAAAACCCAATGCAATTTGTTCCTAGTTAGCTCCTGAATTATTAATGCTGTCAGTTCAAGAAATCCAGAGGGGTTTTTTCAGCTTGTGATAAAAAGGTCAATTGGGATTTAAACAGAGATGGTGGGAAAAGGGCCTAAAATCTTCAATATTCCTAAGTAACATTTCAAGAACATCATTAAACCTTGCAGCCTTCCCTTCCAAACCAGAAAGTTTTTACATCAATTACGGGGAAGGAAAGGACAAACATTTTTCCAGTTGTCTGCACTTACTGCTGGTTTTAATAATTGCTGGTTAAAAAATCTTTTACCTACCAGCTTCTCCATATACTCGTGTTTCAGAAGGAAGAAGAAAAAGCAAGGTACCAGAGAGTTTTGGTGAGGGTGGGCACCTGCAGCCAGCCTGGCTCCTCACTTTTGGCCTGAAACACTTTAATTCCAGCTCCTTAAAGCTCCACTTGTTCTCTTTCCCTCTCAGGAATACTACCCTGACTAGCACCACATTCCTGCAAGAATAGAAGCCACCCCCACCCTTCCCACAGCAAAGCTGCATTTCAAGTCTGTTAAAGTTATCAGTCAAAAAGAAAGAGAAAAAAGCATTCAGTGGATCGAGAAAGTCTCTCACCGTGAACATTTTCGTAGTAAATCTGTTCGCTTGCCTGAAATTAAACGAGAAGATTATTAGCAATAAATCAACGATGAGACCCTGTGAACATCTACTCGTGCACCAGAATGGAAGGGACAGTGGCAGGGAGGATGTCACAGTGGCAGCGAGGATGTCACCCTGGCAGCTTACACACGAGCTGATTAGTCTGATTCACAGAGCAGGCTCTTGCCCAGGGTTCTGACTGTGTTCCTGCAAGGGCTTATCAGTGAAACCAACCCCAGTGTTGTCTCCCACTATTCTGCTCTCTGGAAATCCTATCCACTTTCATCTTTGAGAAACATCCTGGGCCCAATGCTAAATATGCCCCAGCACCTCCAGATCAACAATTCCAATTGCAAATAAACCAACAGCTCTGCCAGCCGAGTCTCTGCTGTGTGTTCACAACTCAGCGATGGGGCAGCATTTTCAGTAGGCAGACAGTTCAAAATCCTCCCAAATACCCACATAGGACAGAGGTGGAAGAGAGTGCAGGAGTTCAGGTTTAGAGACACTCCTGAGCTTGTAAAATGTGTAAAAAATACACCCAGAAGGAGAAGGTCAGAGCAGGCAATAACATCTGCACTTATTTGGCCACCCCAGGTGTGAGCTGTGGCCTCACCCCACTCTCCCAGGACTGCAGACCCAGGTAGGACCGACAGCTTCCCACCCACCAGAGAGGTTTTAACCAGCCCCCTGTGGAGCAGCAGACACTGCCCAGGCACTGGGCCTGCACCAGTTACCCTCTCAAATCCTTCGTGCATGTACGTGTCCCCTCCTGGCAGCACCTTCTGCAGCTCCTCCAGGCCCTGGCGGATCTGCTCCCTGGAACGAAGGCAGGCACTCTGTTAGAGCCAGGAGCAAAGCCACCAGGACATGCTGCCAGCCAGGCGAAGGCGTGCATGGCAGAGCCAGACACAGAGAGGTGGGAGAAGGAGTTAACCCGATGTTTACACTGGGCAGACACCTCTCTAAGGATATGGAACACAGGCCTTGTGCTCCCAGTGTTCCCACAGCCTGGGGGAGGCATCACAACAGCACCATCTCCGAGGCCAATATCCACACATTTCATACATTTCTTCCTAAATAAATATTCCCTGGTCAGACTTCAGCAGCTGACTTGCACCTGGCTCACTTTCCTCACACCTTTGCTGACTTGAGTATGCAAACATCATCAAACAGCCACAAAAAATGTCACTCAGACCATCCTGGCAACTCCAGTTTATGTGGACGCTGCATCTTCAGTTCCTGGTCAAACTGATTTGGAGACTGAAGCCTTTCCCAGTGGTTTATTGTGACTCAGGGTATGTGTTTTAATTCTTTTCAGGAATGCCAGGCACAGTGACAGCTCAGCTGCAGGCTCTGTGGGGTGGACAGTCATTTGTTGTTCCACTGAGGGGCAGACACCAAACTCTGGAAGCCAAGCCCTGGCCAGGAGTCTTTAATGCAAGATAAAACCGTGCAGAGTGTGGGGTGTATCTGAGCAAAGTGCACAATCTCCATGGGAAAGGGATGAAGTCACTGCAGGCAGGGCCACACGGGCGTGCCAGAAGTCAGCTTTGTCTCTGCATTTTTTAACTACTTCAGAAAGCCCAGTCTGTGTGCTCACACTGTGAGGCTGATTGCAGCAGGGCATTGACATTGCTCAGGCTGCACAGCAGTGGCTCCCTCAGGGAGCAAAGACTGGCTGCTTTTGCCAAGGGCTGAATTATCAAACTTCCAAGAACCCATTTTGTACCGGTGATATCCCAGACTAGTTGGACACTGTTATAAGGTTCCTCCTCCCAGGCACCCATGCACATACCAAACCAAAGCTGGATATAAAATGGAGCATTTCCTGTGATCAAAACTATTTTTCAGAGGTAAACTCTGAAATTTTAAAATATGCAGCAAAAGTCTTTACAGTATGTCAGTCCTGTCCTGTTAGCTGCACAGTTTTCCCAAAAGGAATCCTCAGCACCCTCAACCCTCGCATCCAGATGCTGAAACACCACGCAGAGGCAGGGACAAGGCAGGGGAGGTTCTCCCACTGCTCCAGTTTGCCAAGTGAGGGGGGCCAATGTGAGCTAGATCAGAGCACACCCCTTGTTCATCAGTGCCCAGCAAAACCCAGCACTCTGCACTCAGCTGGCTCTGAGACTAATGCCATATCAATATCCTGCTCCCAGCCAACATTTCTGGGACAGCTGGGTAAATGTGGAATACATTTCCACACGGGAAGCATTTCAGTCTCATAGTTCAGGGCCCGAGCAGAAAGGAGATCTCTGCCATGGGGTTTGCTCATGGGGTGGGACACAGCAAGAGGCAGGGAACAGGTTTTCATTTGGCACCCAGTTAAACAAATATGGTTCATTCTCTTTCTCCCCGTTGCTGCAGTAAGTGGCAGGAGATGCTGAGGCTGGCTGGGTTTAAGGACATTTTCAAGGCTGGTGTGTGCAGTGCTCTGTAGGAAGGCAGCCAGCTTCCTCCCCATGGCAGCTGCTCTGGTATGTGATTTCAGACATCCAATATGTAAAACACATGCTGACTTATACACCCTACACATGTGGTACATATATTTTTGTTCCACGTGGCAATGAAGTTAACAGAGGAAGCGAGAGCGATTTAAGGACCTCATCCAGCTCTCCTTGGAAGTCAGAATAAAATAAAAAAAATCCATCCCATAGATTTTACTGGGATTAACTTGGGGGTCTGGAAGGGGGTGGCAGGAACACGTTTCACAAACAGGGCAATCAAACTGTTATTGCCAAAACATCCACACCCTTGCAGTCCATCCCAAACGCCATTTGCCTGTGACATACCTTCAGACCTGCAAGGAAATCACGTTCCCCTCTACCCCAGGAGTGTGGGTGTCACCTCTGGCTTCCAAGACTGTTTTTATGGGAAGGGAGTTTCACCTACTTGTTTGCAGAAGACGCTCCCAGAGGATATTTCACAGTCTCTGGTTCTCTGACAAAAGCCTGAATCTCTGGGGAGTGCAGACTCCCTCAACGAAACCAGTGTGAGCTAAAACCCTGATAGCTGACAGAAGGACATTTAGAAGCTGAAATTAAGAAAGCAACCTCTGCCTTGAGAGGCCTTAGTGCATTCCAGCGTGTGAGAATGGGCACATGACCCTACCAATTAAATTGAGAGGCACAGAGGTGCCACAACACCGTTCCCAGTGGGCTGAAATCACTGAGCAAGGGAGGTGGAGGAAGCTACAAGGACACAGAAGCTGCTGTTGACCTTTAAACCTCTTCTTACCTGTCTTCTGTTAACCTCATTAGAATTGTCCCTCTAGTTGAAAAAACAATGAAGGACATCCTTAGCTGAGGGCTGGAGGAGAGAAAAAAAGTGAATTAATTTGGTGGTCTGGAGCAGAGCTCGCTGTGTGTGTAACACAGTCACACGGGACACTCTGCCATCCCAGTCACAACTCTACAGGATGGAAAACACGAGCAGGCAGGAAAATGTATTTTGCCCTGGGCCTTCTTAGTCGAGGGAAACCTTGGGGAATCCTTGTAAAGATGTGAGGAACAGTTGCATCACAATCTTGGGATTGCTAAAGCAAGAAAGGCTTAAATGCACCCTGGTGTCACCACGAGATGAGGGAAGGCTCATTGTGTTTGTCACAACACATTCCACCCCCTGTCCCGAGGGATTCCTCATCCAGAGCCTGAAAGCTACAGCCACGGGCTCTCCCTGCAGCCCCAAACTTCTGCACCTCGGGCAGCAGCTCAGGGCCAGGAAGATTCCTCCCCACAGAAATACAGTTTGATCCATGGAAGGCAGGCAGGAATAAATGGAATTGGCTTATCTCCCCCCATTTCCCAGAGAACAGAAACGTGGGGAAGAGCAGTCAATGGGAGAGCTGAGAAAAGCATCGAGAGCCCTTTCTCCACCACAGCCCCCAGTGGGAAGCAGCTCATGCTGAGACTGGGAGCCCCTGGTGCCCCTCAGATCCCACCCAGGGACCTGCAGCCCTCCTTACCTTATGAACTTGCGGGCCAAGTGTTCCACAAAGTGATAGATCTCATTCCAGTGGTGCAGGACACTTCCTGACCTAGGGACACAACGATTGCAGGACAGATTAGTTTGAGTTCTCCCAGCCATTTGTTCTGTCACACATTGCTCAGCGAGGCTTTCTCTTCTATTTTGTTCAACACTTGCTGCCCATACTCTTCCTTTAAAGAGAGATCAAACTGTAATTGACATTTCCTACTTAACTTTAAAAAGCAAGAACAATTCCCACTCCATGCAAGTGTTTGAGGCTACCCTTGGCAGCAGCATATGGCAGTTAGGCTGGACCTTAACACGGCCTTAACCAAATAAACCTGATGCGAGAGAAGAGCTGTCTCTCTGCACAATGTTTCAGATTAATTCCACCCACTCACTTCCAAAGCATTACACAGAGCTTTTAGCTCAAGTGTATTCTGAGAACTGCGTGCAGTTGGAGGAACAGATTATTGAACTTCTCCAGTGTTTCCACTGTGCCAGAGACTATGAAAAGTAAAACACCTCAGTCCACATCTCAACTGCTCTGGTTAATTCTTTCACACCTCAGTTAAAGACAAAACAAACTAATTTCGCTCCTCAGAAGAATAAACCATAGGCTATAATGGGATTGGATTATTCTTCTTTATGTTGTAAGAATGAGGAAAAGATTAGGTTAATCAGAATCTTTCAGCACAAAATGCCCCTTCTGGCATAAACACTTCTATGAACACTGGAATATTAATATTGGAAAAAAATTTCCTTTCTAGAGTTGGAAAATAAATGTGTCATCACTTATTTAATTCACTGAGTACAATTAGAAATATTTATAGGGGAAATAACCATTCCAACTTTAACAGAAACTTCATTGATCTGCAGCCTGAGGAAGAAAAGATGAACATTTGAGATGGCTTTTCACTTCACAGGAAGAAAAGGCATCTGAGCTGTTCTGTTCTACCTCAGCTCTGGGAATGCCAGTGCAGAGCCAGAGCAGGTTCCCCCAGCCCGGCGCAGCCCCTGCTGCCCTCGCAGAAGCACAAGGAGCACGCAGAGCTCATGGTGGGGGTCCCAGCCCTTTCCTGCCCCCTTTCCCCACACCTTTGCATTCACAGCCTTTCAGGAAGAGCCTTGGCCTTTCCCTCCTGATCCAGAGTTAATTCCTGGAGCTGTTCTGTCTCTGTATCACCCGATCTGTCCATGAGGACCTTTGCTCAGGCACAAAAGCATCCGGGCCCTGTGCAAAAACTGTGACCCTGCCAGCTCTTGCTGCACAAAGGACTCGATCCCAAAAGCATCAGTTTGAGGGTGGCCTTGCAGACCCCCTGCTCGGGGCAGAGCAGGGGACAGGTGGCAGAGCAGGCGTGATCCTAAGCAAACGCTCTCAGTGCTGAATTATTTCTTGGCTCTCTTTCGTCAGACCAGGACGTGACACGACGGCTCATTCTCCACACCACCGTGTGTCAAAGAGGACTAAAGGAACACCAATAGCAAAGGTCTTGATAAACCAATTAAACCACAGACAGTGGGAAAGCTGGCATCATAAGGGATGAGGGGTGAGGTACGTCAGGACTTGCTCTCAGACAGGAAACTGAACTCCTGACGCATCCAAACTGTGAACTGATAGAGCAGAGACACACAGAGCTCAGCCCCAGGTGCAAACTCCCCTTGGATGTATGGGATAACTCTGAGACCTTGAACACCACAGGCACTCCAGTCCCAGCAGTGCCAAATAGCCCAAATCATTTCCTAGAACTGGCCTGGAAAAGAAGCATTGATTATCTTTATGTGAGCCATAAAAGAAACACTTGACTTTCCAGCAAGGGTCACTTCAGTCTCCAGAAGACGTGGAAAGCCAAGGCTTTGTTAATCATAAACCAATCTGTCCTTGCTTCAATGAAATAAATGTTACTTTTGTTACTTTTGTACATATGTCCACCTCCCAAAAAAACACACCTCAGTGAAGCTTCCCACGTCTCCTGACCCATCTGGTAGCAGACACGTGGAGCTGGGACCAGCAGCCCCTGCCCAGCCTCCTCCCAGCCATCAGGTGAAGTGACCACACCACTCTCCACATTAAGGGAAAACTCTGGCAGCAGGACCCTGCCCTGGGAGCTCCATCAGCCTTGGGTTGTTTCTTCCCCTCTGAGCAAAAGCTGATCATGCCCTCGAATGACTCTCGCGGCTGGGAAGGACATGCAGCCACGTCAGGTGTGCAAGGCTGTCACACCAAACCCTGACATTCCCCTGGCTCTGCAGTCAGGCATTTCTGAAGAGAGTGTTTGACAGGATAAAGCTCAAACCCCAGTGGCTCAGTTCAGAGATGTGCCAGTCAACGAGTCCACAGCACATCCTGGGAAGGGTTTTCCTTTCCAGCTCTCGTTCTGCTGGTCTGAAATGGCTCGGGCAGCTTTTACAGGTGAGCAGTGCTTTTTAGTTCTTTACACAAGGACAGATTCAGCTGCTGCTGCACCTCCTCCCCTTCACCATCCTCACTGTGCTGTCCCACCAGCAGTCCCATCTTCCTGCCTCTGGAACACCACCAGTTACAGCTCTTTTTCCATGAGATCTTCCCAGGTATCCATTAACACACCTCGAGTTCAGGAGCAGCAGAAGTTAAATGCTTTTTTAAGGAAACTTCTTACCACTGCTACAATCATAAAACCAAACCCACTCTATCCACAAAGGAAGGATGGTTTCTGCTCAGTTCCCAAGGTACTGAGTGGGATCACTGGAACAGTCTGCAATCCAGTTTTTCCCCATCTCTACCAGAGTGAGCTGTAACAGGAGCCCAAAATGAACGTTCACCCTTCTGCTGACCACACATCGTTCCTGCCTGCACAGCAGCTCCACCTGAGCCGGGCAGCTCCGTCTGCCTGGAGTTCACTTCTCCCTCTGGTGTCAGGGGCCAGAAATGCCCAGGTCTGCACTTAGGAAAAAGCACTCCTTGAACATAAAATGCATTTTCTGAAACACACTTCAGACTTCTTACATTCTTCATGTGGCATAAAATGGACAAACCCAGTACCACCAACCTTCCTGCAGCCAGTACAACGTTTACAAAACCAGTGTTAGCTCACAGCGTCCACATCCTCGAGCTGTGTCATTCAGCAGCCACACTGTAAAAGACTTCCCTTGTACAGCGAGGCAGGCCAAGAACTCTGAGTAGGACAAGCATTTCTAAAGTCTAACTGTAAGATAAGAAAAGCCAGTTTTCAAATAGTTCTCTCTTTGTATTCCCAAAAGAAACAAGAAGATCAGCGAGCCAGCGCTTTGCAGCTGAATGGTTGATGCTATGAACTTGCAATTTAAGAAAAGGCTCATCGTGAGGATGCCAAAATCTCTTCTGGAGAAGGGCCCAATAAATGGAAATTAAACCTAAGTAAACCATTCTCTTTAACAAGAGAGTGACCCATTCTGTGGTCAGCTCCACTGGCATTCTGTGCATCTAAAGGGAATTCAAGCGTTGAGAGAGACACTGCAGCGGCTCCGTGGTTCCAGCCCCACTCTGCCCAAGCAGGTGCCTTCCTCCTTCTCACTGGGACAAGATGCTCCAGAACCCAAAGCTGCAGCAACTCAGAGCCCCCTAGACTTGGTCTTTTTTGCACTTTTTAGACTCCACTTTTCCATTTCTGCTGGTGCACCTTCTCCAAACACCCGTGGGTTTATTCAGTTCACAAACCAGGAGAGTCACAGAAACAAGACCACACTCTTACACCAAGACCTCATGTGTGTTATGTGCTCTGCAGCTGACCAAAGGACATAAAGACACTTGGTTCAGAGGCTGATGTTGATCGAAAAATCTCCTTCAGCTTTCATGGCTTTGGACTAACTCCAAGAAGTCTCACGGCTCCCAGAGATGACATTTACCTAAGAAGTTGTGCAGCATCTCTTTATTGAGCTCTTCAAAAATAACACAAATGAGCCAAAAAGTGTCCTTTGCCTTTCCAAATACTTCAGGAGCAATTCTGAAAGCCCTCCATGGCACAAAGACATTTGAGAGGTGATGCAATTCTTTGAGGAAACACTGTTATCTTGTGCCACACTTCACAGGAGACAGCTCACTGGGGACACTGCCAAACACTGGACATCACAGGGTCCACAGAGGCTCAGTTCAGAGCAGGACAAGCCTCTAAGCCCAGTCTCAGTCCAAGAACATTCTTCTCCTCCTGGCTGGCAGGGGGCATGCGAAAACCCAAGCAATAAACAAGTAGTCATGGATTAATTTCCATCAATCAGCAGATAAAGCGCAGAGTGCTGCAGGCACACACTCAGTCCTGGCTGGAAGGAAGCTCCTACCCATTCCTCTTACCAAGGAATGGTTATCTAAGATGCATCACTGGGTGAAAAACACATCCACAGGTCCTGACTGGCAAGGATTTCACACACGAGCTCAGCTCACTGCAACTGCCTGCCCTTGGCAGACTTGGGAGTTAATTACGTTCCTTCAGGCAACAAGCAAAAAGACACAAAAATGCACAAATTTCTCCACCCTGCACTGCTGGCATCCCTCAGCCCTCATGCTAACACAGAGGAAAACCACTCCTCCACATCCTTTCAAGCCCCTGCCATCCCGACAAAATGCACACCTCCCTCTGGATGCAGGCCTGTGATCCTGGAAAGAACCCCAAGGAATCTCTCCCTGGGTCAAAGAGTGGCAGAGATGGTTTTGAATCTCTTCCTACAGACACTCAGTGCCACCATTCCCTACTTCAGGCCTGGGTTTGCTCCTCTGAGAGCAGCTGGACCATTCTGCAGCTCTCTGGGTGCTGTGGGGAGCTCTGCTCCGGGGCTCACTTTCGCAGGGGAAGGAGCAGATCCTGAGGCTCAGGCTCCCTGCCTGGGGTCTGCCTGTTTCCATCCCACCGGGGCCCTGGGTCTTCCACACTCTGAGTGCAAATCTGGACTTAGAATCCTGCTTTAATGACAGTAACTACAGCTACTCAAGCTACTCTCAAAGCTACAAACATCAGCCTCTCCAGAGCAGGAGCTTCACTTTGGTGCAACTGGTTAAAACCAGATCCAGTGTCTGGCTGGACAAGGAAGGGATCACAAGAAACAGCTTGGGTTCCTTGCTTCATTTTGCCAAGGATCTCTCAGAGCCAAGATTTCTCTCACACACGTACCGTTCCCTGTGTGTTTTCTGCACGTGGGTAGAAATCCCCCATTCTCTGCCCACCCCAGGAACAATCCCTGTGACACACAGAGGCCACAGCAGAAGGTGCTGAGAAGACTCAGGTGTTGTTCCTTCAGAACCCAAACAGCAAGAGCACACAACAAATAGCTACTCCAAACAGCATACAGATACTCTAAATAACATAAACCTTGAGACTGAATTGAGAAAATAGACACAGTTTGAGATTCTGCAATCAAAGGACAAGAGCCGTGGTCTGTGGAAGGTTCCCTGCCCATGGCATGGGGTGGAACCAGATGATCTTTAAAGACCCTTCCAAAGCAAACCATTCTGTGATTCCATGAAAGCGTTAAAGGATATGGGATAACCAACTCCACCACAGTAAATCTCTCATCAGAGGTTAAACAACCAGGCCCAATGGTGTATTGTACTCAGGAACAGCTGAAAAACCACAATGCTCCTCCAAATTCCACTGGAGACCAAGGAAATTTTTACATCAGGTCATGTTCATTTCTGCACCAGAAAAATCCCAGAAATAGGAATTCTGCAACTGTCAAAAGCAGGATTTTTGTTGGATACCTTGATACATACACTGGGGCCAGCCTGCCTGCTTTAACGTTTGTACCAAGGCTTGTGTTTCCACCCAAATCCATAATCCCTTGAGCGAGGCTCAGAAGTCACGGATTTTAGCGAGGGAACAGCACAGAACTTGAATTAAGGGCCTGCTAAAGTTACATTAGCTCAGAGGTCTAACAGCACATCCATGAGATTTGAGAAAACCTTCAGTTCTGCTTCAGCTTCCAGGGAAATGCAGTTGACAAAAGCTCTCTGCAGTACCAATCATGCTCTGGGTTTGTTTGGGTTTGGGATTTTTCCATTTGTAGCAATAGAGGTATTCCAACTAATAACTGAAGAGCAGCAAAATTAATAAGCCAGGTAGATCTTTCCACTGAATAAAATAAATAAATCTTTCCCCTGGAGCATCAGGACAACTGGCACACTGAGGCAGCCAGTGTCTCAGTCTTAGGTTTTACCCAGTATTTTGTAATAAAGGGTTATGTAATTCCAAGTCATTTATACTAATGGAATGTGGGAGCTACTGCAAAACACTCAAGAGGATCAGTCAGAAACTTCATCTGTGAACGCTTTTGGCAACTTGCAAATACTTTCCTGTCTCTGAAATTTATGGTTATTAATGTCAGTGCCATGGCTCTGGCAGGCATAATCACCAGTATTTCCAAGCCTTTGGTTCCAAATAACTATTCTTGATCAAGAAAATCAGGACAATCATTTCAGCTAGTATTTTTTAAGGTTTTTTTTTTTTAATTGTTGTATTGCTTTAGTATGAAACTTTCCAAAGCTCAGCACAAAACGATTCCACATTGCTCCATTCACATCTGAAAAAAGCAGGACTCTTACAGTGCCAAGGAGATGACAGTGTCACAATTAGTGATGAAAAAGCCAGGTGGGAAGTTATCTTCAGTACAAACAGCTAAACAGTCAAAATATGCATTTGATTAACAGAAGAAACAAAGAAAGTGTGACTCAGCTAGAGAAAATAAAGCTCTCTTTAAATGAGGCACTCGAGCTGTTCTCCATCCCANTTCCGAAGGGAGCAGCCCCTCTCCGGGCTGGGTTCTACCTGCGATTGCTGCTCTGGGCAGGGGAGCCGAGGGCAGGGCCCGGGGGGGCAGAGGGGCCCGGGGGGCAGA
>VWZW01007569.1:260688-271123 GCA_013397115.1 Edolisoma coerulescens
CTCCACGTTCCGGGCTCCGGGGCTGGCGCTGCTGGGGTAACCCCGCACGCCCGCCCTGCTGCCCCCCGAGCCCCAAGCTCCCGGCTCTCGGGGAGACCCCCGGGGGGCTGCCCGGCTCCCAGCCTCTGTTTTAAGAAACTCGAGTGCACACTCGAGCTCGAGTACACACAAAGCTCCCGGACCGGGAAAGTTTATAACGCTGTGATTTACAGAGCACACCGGGATTTAGGCACTGGACCTACCGGAGAAGTCACCACAACAATAACAAAGCAAAGCAGTCAAGGAGTTTCAGAGGTCCCTCGGGGACACAGTGACTTTTACAAAACCGAAATCCAAAGAAAACCTCCTCGGTATCAGCATGTGCCGTTCCAGTTCCTGCCTAGTGAAAGAACTCTGAAAAAGAACAAAGTAGGACTGACTTACTTGTCCAGAATGAAATACAAATCAAATCCTCCGTAGCAGGCAGGACCACCATTCTCTCTCTTTCCGCCGTGTCCATCACAGGTGAGCGTAAAAATTGCTAGGAAGACACATTTGAAGCCAAATCTAAAGATGCTTTGCTTCGCAATGGCCATTATATCCAGAGAGGAGGAGAAAAAGAAATCTCTTCTTCCAAGGCTCCTTTATTTCACAGGTTTCTCCACAAAAGCCATACAATGACCTTTAAAGGTATATCTGTATATTGTATTCCTTAAAACTCCACTTGCAACAGTTGTCCACAGGAATTGCAAGACTTTCCCCCTTGTTTCCCTTGCACTTCTGTTTCTTGGTTTCAGATTTCAAGATGCACAATACTGTATTTCACTTTTTTTTTTTAAAGGGACTTGACCCTCAGGCTCCCTTGCAGCTCTCAGAAAGCAGCACCATTGTTTGGCAAGAGCAGGAGCAGCCTCCTCACAAATCTTGCTTTGTCACAGACTTCAGAAAATACAGGGAGGGTTTGTGGCTTCCCCCCCCCCCCCCTTAATTATTATTGTTATTATTAAAGATGGCAAGCTCTGCTTTTCCTTAGCAAAAGGAGCTCAGAGAATGCCATCTCGTGGCCAAAGCTCGGGCCGAGCAGGGTCTGGTGTTCAGCATATTTGTGCACTGAGCACGTTAACAACCCACAGCAGCTCCAGCTACCAGGACAGACGCCGAGCACCCACAGCAGGCACCCAGCGGGTGCAGGAAATCACAGCCTGGGCTGGGCTGGGAGGGACCCAAAGCTCATCCCATCCCACCCCTGCCATGGCAGGGACACCTTCCACCATCCCAGGCTGCTCCAAGCCCTGTCCAGCCTGGCCTGGGACACTTCCAGGGATCCAGGGGCAGCCACAGCTGCTCTGGGAATTCCATCCCAGCCCCTCACCACCCTCACAGGGAGAAATTCCTTCCCAATATCCCATCTAACCCTACCCTCTTCCAGCTTAAGGCCATTCCCCCTTGTCCTGTCACTACATCTTTGTTTCCCACACAGGCAACATCTGAGTTTAAAGACCCTTAAAAACCCAGGGCAGCTTCACAAAAGTGAAAAGCCATGCCAGGCTTCATGCCTCACATTGTCTCAGTCCTGAGGAATACTCAGCAGTGCCCGTGCTTATGAAAGTCTGCCCCAACTCACCAAACTCATTTCAACCTCTAAAGCCTAAACTCTCCCTCTTCCAAGAAAACTCCCTGGAAAATGTAAATTCATCTACACTCACCTCTCCTATCTCCTTCCAAAAGGAGCACCACAGGCTCTAAAACCAGAGCAGGACAGCTCAAAAGGAACCCCATTGCCCAGTGAGGAAGCCCCTGTGCCAGTAACTGGAGGTACCAGGAGCAGGAGCTCCCAAACTTCCCTCCCCGACCCTCAGGCCACACCAACAAACCCATCCTCCCAAGTGCCAACATCTGGTGAGGGGAGCAGCTTGGGGGGGTTTCAGGGGATGCAATGCACCTGGGTCAGGATTTCCAGCTGCTCTGCACTGCTTAAAGCATTAAATTTGTCTTTAAAACATCCTTAACAAAAGCAAACAACCTGAAGGAAGACCAGAGAAAGCACCAGGGTGGGGTGCAAGGGAAAGCGACAAACGGTGATAACAGACTGTGGCAGAAGTGAAAATGTCTGGGTGGCACGTGAGGCAGCCTCCTTGGGGCGTTGATAATTCAAACTTCGGGAGTGCTCTCTGTCCCACCCCCGGCCATCCTCGGCAATTCCCAGCTCCATCACCCCCGGTGTGGGTAACAGAGACACGGGCAGAGGGCACCTCCTCAGTCCTGCAGGCAAATCCTGGTCAAAGCTGAAGCTCTGGGCCCTTGGAGATCCCTTGGAAGCAAAGCTTGTCCAGGGCTAGACAGGAGCAGAAACAGGTGTGTTACAGGTAGCTGTGAAAAAGATGGAGCAGTCACCTGCTGGTCTGCAGATCCAGGGGTCTGGGTGCTCAAACGTCCCAGGGGAGGCTGCTGGAGATGCCAAAGTGCAGAGCTGTAGCTCCTGGGGCCAGCAAAGGTGTGCGAGGTGAGCAAGGCAGGTTTGGGGATTTTGAAGTTCTATGCAGCTATTCTGTGCCAAATCAATTTGTAGTTACAAAGGGGAGGTACCCAAATCCCGGGCTGGGCATGGAGAGGTTTGTGTGTGTACTTGAACCTTGTGCTGCCCCGAGGAAGGGGATGAGACCAGTCTGTGGATTTTTTTTCTGTGTGTGTATTTTAAAAGAAAATGAGCTCAATGCAGGATGTAAAACACGGAAGGGCAGAAGAAAAGCTTCCCCTTTAGGGACTGATGTGCTGGTTTGAAGAAATTTTGGAAAAGTACTTAAGCCAGCTTCAGCTCTGAGGTACAGCTAGAACTCCTGCCACAGCCAGATACGTCTTCTTGTCATCGGTTTGTGATCTCTGCCTGCCTAGAGATTAAAAGCAGAGTGATAATCTCTTCCATTTGTTTCTCATTGGCCCTGAGATGAACAAATACTTTGAATTAAAAAAAAAAAAAACAAAACAAAGAAAAAGCTGTACCTCAGGAAAATAACTTTGGCATGGAGTTAACAGAGGGAAAGAAGATGGAGTGGAGGAGGAGATCAAATTCTTTGTGTAGCTGTGGGTTCAGACTGACAGAAGGCCCAGGAAAGCTCCGGGAAAAGCCAAGGAATGAAGCATCAGATGAAGCTGTGAGTGCTCTGAGATGGAGGGAGCTGCTGACAAAGTGGAACACCGAGCTTTATCCTGCAACTCTGGATTTCTTGAGGACTAATCCTGTTCACATGCCTGCCTTACGAGTGTGTATTTTTGTTTATGATCTGGTAAGAGCAGCATCAACACTCAAGCTCATGTGGGACAGAGGAGGGGCATTGGAATTTGTCTGCCCTCTCCCCCTCACTAAAAATGCCAGAAACAAAAATATTATGAAGATTGCAGGTTGTGTGTGAGACCTACCAGTGCTTGGGAAGACTGAGTGTGTTCTGGTCTTTGTGTGAGAGACAATAAGGAGGTGTTTTAATTGCACGCAGCTGTGCAAAGGGTAGTTAAGCCCCAGCTGGTGCCCGTGGGTTTGGGAGCACCCTTGGATGGCTCCGGGGGTGGTTCTCTTTGGCTCCCAAGGGTCTGACCTGTATGGTGGGAAATGGCTTTTGTCAAGATCTAAAAATCACATTCCCTGTTTTTCAGGGGGCTTTGGGAAGCTGTTGCAGCTCTGTGTGGAAGCTCTCTACATTCCCCATTGTCACTCTCACAATTAAATTATCGCTGCACAGGAATTCCTGCCCAGGGTAGACACGTCCTTAGAGTCACTGGCTGTGTCTCCGAGTGCTGGAATTCAGCACAGCTGTGCTGGTCCTGGCACCACGACACTCCCCTGGTGCTGTGGGATAGGAATAGGAGACGCCTCTGGATGGGAGGTGGGTGCCTTTTCCCTCTCGGTTGCACAACTCGAGGCTGACACTCAGTGGCCAAGAGGATTCTTTTCTTCCCTGGACTGCTCTAATTTTTCAAGGGACCAAGAGCTCCCTTGTCTCTTGCTTTTATCTGACATTTCCCTGCTGTGATTTTATTTGCCTCTGCTGTAACATGTAAGGCTGCAATGCATAATTTTTTTGGTGATTCAAGTTTGTTCCACCAGCTTTTTTAACAGGGGCTGCTAACTCTCTGTATGGATGTAACTCTTCCCTGCAGAATGTTACAGATGTCCACAGTTCATCAGTACACAGATGAGAATGTATTGCTTGTAGTATATTAAATAGAAGAAAATGTCACAGGGAACAGTGCCACCATAATCTAAGAAGATGTCCTGGTTTCAGAAATCAGCCTGGCTGGGAATGAGTGGCAAAAGCACCCCCCTGTGCCTGGCCAGGAGGCTCCATTCAGCCTTGGCATGGGCTACCTCAGATTATTTCAAGCACCCAAAACGGTACCGGGGGGTTTTTGGTATGGCTGCCTTGGAGATGGAGGAAATGGCTTGCCCAGATCTCTGGGTGTGCATTGTGAATTGAGAGCTGGCAATGAAAAGAGCATTTGAAGGGCTCAAATGGGGCAAAATATTTTTGTGGAGGTGTTCTTAGATGAAAAAGGGTAGAGCAATGACAAACAAGCTGGAGTTAATCCATGATGAAGGACTTTAATTGATAGCTTTGCTCACCAATTGATCTGTTTCAGTACTCAGTCCTCACAAAGGAACCTCTTCAAAGAGGAGATGCCGGGGAATAACTCCATCAGGGCTGGCTTTGGACAGCAGCTGCTAAGCTGCAGCTGGAGCACCCACACAAGGGTCAAGAGAGGTATGATTTTCACACGTAGTTATTGTTATGGCAGTACGTGATGGCCAAGTATTGAAGGACATCAAGTTTGATGCATGATCCAAAACTGAATTGCAGTCCTTTAAAAACAAGAAAAGAAAAACAATTACCACGAGGCATAGACTAAGATGCTGTTAAGTGCTCTGTGCATTCGCTGAACAGCCCTTAATGCCTGGCACATTGCACTCCCTTTTCAATCCCATTGAGCCCTCTCAGGCGACAGAGTCAATGCTTAAAGCAAAGCAAGCAGTGAGCAGGTGGAAATGGACCTGTTCTGGTCCTGAGCTGTGGCTGGAGCCCTTGGTTTCTACCCAAATCAAGGTGGAAGAGCAGCAATTGTGCCTTGGTCATTCCCCAAGCGATACAAATGCCAGATCACATAGAGACAGAATTTCTTTGCTTGCACTCACCGTGAACTTCATAAGCCACGTAAGTTGTGAGCCCTCTGCACATAGAGAAGGTCTCTGGTCCATATGATTCAAGGTCACGAATAATTCTCTTGACAAGGGTGAATGTGATCTCCTTTGTAGGGGGTCTTTGATGATTCTGGTTCTAAACATCAAATAACAGCATTCAGCAATTCAGTGCCCCAATCCCTTTAATTCCAGGCATATTCCTAGTTTTAGTTGTTATAAAGATTTTAAGAATAACCTAAGTGAGCTACAACATTGGCAAAACACGTAAACCCTCCACTGGAAGCATCTGAATGAGGGCATTCCAATTTTTCAAATGTTTCAAGTTACAGTGTTGTAAAATGTCACTGAAATTGATAAAAATATCTAATTAATGGTGTGATGAACCTGGTCTTCAAAGTACCTGTTGGTTTTGAAAATAGCAAGGTCTCACATATCTGTTTACATTGCATTAAGTACAACTTTCCAAGTAACTGCTCCTTTTCAACCTTACCTTGATGTGTGCAGCCAGCTGGGGAAGTGCATCAAAGCTGGGCATCTCTGTCCTGTTCATTATGGAAATGTAGCAAGCTTTCTCTGGCAGCACTCTGGTTGCCATAAAGCCCTGTAAAATAAAGTTATTGACCACTTGGAATTTATTCTTTCAATCATTAATACTGGAATTACATACATATTAAAAACAGGAATAAACCAGTTTTTACTGAATGTATGAGCCAGTCTCCTCATCCAGTCTCTGAACAAGCCCGCTCCCCTCACTCACCGTGTCGTAGTTCCAGATGGTTTTCCAGGACCCACGGTTGGTCTTTTGCTCAATACTTGCCACGAGCCATCTCCTATTGATGGTCATAATTTGGTAGCCTCCATCAATGGAGATTTTCTTGTTTACTTCTGTCTGTTGATGTTAGAAAAACAAATGGAAGAACACGTAGGCTTTCAAGTGATTATCTCCCCAAGGCTTTAGGAAAATGAAAGGTTCGAGGAGATCTCATGAAGCAGGGAACATAGAAAGAGCAGTCACTCATGTGGAAATTGATACTCACGTGGTCAGCAAGGGCTGGAGTCAGGACAAGTCCAAGAAGGACTGCAGTCAAAATCTGAAATGAAAATGAAATACAAAAGTGTAACTGCAGCTCTGGCTGACAAATCTGATCATGAGAATCCTCCTTCCCTTTTCCTAATCTGATATTTAAGGGTCCTCCTTGGATCCCTTTCTGCTTTGTTCCTGGGATTGCAACAGTGCCCTAAAAGGGAGTCACCCTGGCTTTACCCCAGGGTGCTGCAAAGTAGACACATTTCACACTTGCTCTTTCAAGAGCTGAATGGCAAGTTGTTTCTCAGACCTGTGCAGGCACACACAGGTATTTTACAAGAGTGAGGAGAAGGCTTTTCCATTTCTTCTGCTCTGGCATCACGGGGAAGTGGTTGATCCACTAGTGCAGTGTTCCAGTTGTGCAAAAGCGTTGCCAATAAAGGACACGGATTAGGCTTCCTGCTTTCTGAATAATGTACAGCCAAGCCGTGAAAAAAATCCTTACCTCCTCAGCTCCTTTGGGGAACAGGGGCTGAGTTGCTCATTCTGGAGGAGCAAAATGTCCCCAGAGAAAGCCTTTGTGCTCTAGAGAGGCAGAAGCACTTCTGAGAGATAAAGGAAGGGGTTTGAATCAAAGTTTCAGTTTATAAGGAAGAAAAGCATGCATACTCACAGGGAGATTCATCCTGACTGCAGAGCTGATGCTCCTGCAGGTAGGAAGAGCAATGTGAACCCTCCACCTTTTATATGTTTTCAGAATTAGGTGTGGAAGGACTGAATGTTGCAATGGAATTATTTTGTCATTTGTTTCCCTTCCGCATGTCACTGAAAATTATTTCCTGCTGTAACTACTTGATAAATATGGGGATTGTACTTCTGCAAATTTTGACCTGCTGGAGTCTGATGATTATGAGGTAGGAATCCATTTGTAGGTAAAATGTAAATATGTTTTATAGCATTTTTCTCATATGTACTGATTACTTTTGAAAATTCTCATGAAATTTAAGACCAGATATAGCCTAGAAAAATAAAAATAGAAAAAACCTAAAAATCTTGCAGTAGACAAAATAAGGGAAAGCCTTTGTACCTTCGAAAATGCACTGTATGTTCCCTGTAACCATAGTGCCCACCGAAATACATGCTCCAAATACAACACGGCCACTGAAAACTGTTTTACAAGAAATAGGCATTTTGAGCTGAAATATCCCACATATGTGCAGGTCTGTAGAGGTCTCTTTGTGATTTTTAGGTGACAACAATATTTTTCTGTAGCTTGCCTCAGCTTACTTTCTGTGGTGATGTAAATACTTACTGACAGTGGCAGTCATTCAGTTGGGAAGGTTTTTGAATAAATGATATTAGTGTCAAGTTCCATTCTGTGAGCAACTCCAGTCTGTGGCAGGAAATCACTGTAAAGATGCCAAAATTTCTTTTCAACTGCAATCCAGCCCATTATTGTAAAAAGGTGGGTTTTTAATATATAGAGGCAAATAACTTGTAGTCATTGCTGCTTTTGCATTATTAAATCAAATTCTGGTCTTGGTTTCCCTGAGGCGAGTCTGAAGTCCAAAGGGACATTTTTTATATGTACTGCTACGCCAAAGGGGAGGTCACATTCCTGGTTCTTTATGAGCAGCAGAGCTTGTGTGGATTTCTGTGAGAAAACACAGGGTTTCTGCATGGGCTCTGGGACGAATCACGCTCCCCCCCCGCCCTGTCTGGCTCTGCTGGAGAGAGGAACCGTGCAGGACCCCTGGGAGCCAGGTGTTGTGTATGCCTGGGGTTACCTAAAACATTCAGAATTGTGTCAAGAGCCAGAGCCCACACCTTCCTGCAAATGCATTCACCCACGTATTAAAAATCATGGAAAACCACAGGATTTCAATAATGGACTTACTCAGCTTCACTTGGAGGTGAGGAAGCAATTTGCAACCTTGTTAACCTGTCCTAATTTTGGAACACAAAGGCTGTCAGTAGCAGACTCACCAGGAGCTGGATAAGTGAGGTAGGAGGGAATTCCTCTGCACAGGGCTTGGATGCGTTTTCCATATGGGCTCAAGCTTTGGGGTCTGTTCCTCGAGATAATGAAGTGATTCTCTCGGGGTGGCAATTGGTAAGGCCCAGGTCCCTGAGCATCAAAGAAAAAAATGCAGAAAACAGCATTTAGGAAAACCAAAACTGGCATTCAGAACTTGTACACACTTCTTTGGTAATGGGGAAGGGGTTATTCCTGGGCAATGCAACTTTAGAAGGAAGTTTTAGAGCGACTCAGCCCTGCTGAGAAGGCTCTCTTCAGTTCTTGGAGCCTTTTCTCAATCAATTGACTTTTACACCTCTTTCATTTACCTTCTTACCTGGCCTCCTTGAGGTGGTGCAGGAAACTGTTTGTTAAGCCAAAACCTCTTGCACTTTATAGCAATGATGTTTTTTTTAAAATAAAAACCACCTTGGGTGCAATGCAGCCCCATTAAAAAAGAAAAACAAGTTCTTGCTGCAAACAATATGCATTGAATGAAAGCAGTGGATTACCAAAGATAAACACTTTTTAAAAAAGGCTTTATACAAAGCAAATAATCATTGGCAAAGAAAATATTGGTCCTTTCAATTATATTGTTTAGGTAAATGTGTCATGGAGGCTGACAAGGGACTTTGGTAAAAGGTAAATTGCCTCCTCCAGCAATGTCCCGTGTATGATGTGTTCTCCTGCTTAAGCATAACCCCAGTGCCAGAGTGGTGTGAACTTTCATTGTGGTGCTCCTTGGAGTTCCAATTTTTTGGAAAAGATTGAAGGAGGTAAGGATTTAGCTTTGTGGATTCCCCCCAGTGTTTCACTCAATAAAGCGTTATCTCTGGTAGCCGTGTTTTGGGGAATTATTGCTTTTGGAGATCAGATTAAAGGGGAGATAATTTCTGGCCTCAGAGGGGAGGCTGGGAAGCCGTTAGTGCTGTTGTGTCAGACTTTACATTCAGGCTTTATCCCAACCTGGTTTTCATGACTGTACCGGGAGCTCTTAGTGGGACATGTGGGAGTGACACTGATTGTTATCAGGAGCATTGGTTGCCTGACCAAGGGAACAAGGGATAATCACTTATCCCCTGACAGCCTTGGAACATTATCTACCTGTATCACAGCCTGAGTGGAACGGTACCATTGTTACCAGCTTGGGATAGGGCAGGGCAGAAATCTCCTGGAGACTAAGGACAGTCATCTCTTCACTCTATGAACAGCAGTGCCAAGTGAGGCCTTTGAGCTCCCCTGGACCGCAGTGGGCTCCACAAGCATCTCCCTTGGAGTGGGATCTCTCCTGGAGCTTGCAAACCCTCAGGTGTGCAATACTCAAAAGACTGTCTCTGAAGATGGGGCTGGTATCTCCCACTCCTCAAGGCTCAGCCCTCACCTGCTGAGACATGCAAAGGCACTTGACCTGTTTCAGTGAACTCAAGGGGAATTTTTAACAGGTACTTTTGCACACATAGATATAGATGTAGACAACTCTGGGCCTCTGTGTGTGCATGAGGAGTGATTAGGGTATGAATGTTGCTATCTTGAATCTATATTTTAGTCTTTGTTGTAATTGTAGTAAACCCTATTGAATCACCTTGTAAATGAGTCAATGATTAAATACTCTTAAACCCTTTGCACCCTCACCCTTTGCACCCCTGGACTCTGTGTATGCCATTCTAAAGTGATTTTAATTTGATTTTCCTTTGCAGGTTTCATCCATGCAGTAAGCAATAGACTAAACCTTGCCATTGAACTCTGTTAACCTGTACTTTCAAAAATTCATGTTAAAACCTGCTTTTACCAATACCTTTTATGGTGATTCTTTTAGTGACTGAAACCACTCATTCACAACACCCTGTTAGCAAGAGCTGGAGCCAGGAAACCACCAAGAAGAGAAGCAATCACAATCTGAAAGGAGCATTTGAAATTCACAGCATTTTAACATTGTGACTGCTTATCTTGCATCAAGTTATTTTCTGTCTTAAAATAATTCTGACTTCCAGTTTACTTTGTGTACAGGCTCAGCACTTTCTGCAGTGGGATGCAGCTGAAGAAGATTCAAGTATGCAGGAGAATCATTTGTTATGATGATAAATTCGTTGGTGGTAACTATTGTGAACAATTATTATCTTGGAGACATTCCCTTGAACATAGAATTGGTCCAAACTTTCATTTTAAAGGATTTTGATGAAGAAGATCTGAGTGCACATGGGGTCTCTCATGTCTCATGGTTCTC